>CM053786.1:86339337-86901282 GCA_028749045.1 Cupressus sempervirens | reverse complement strand
GTGGAGATTTATTGGTGTCATCCCCACCCTAGTTTTACCTTTCGCTTGGAGGATTTTTGGGTTGACAAAATCTTTGTGTTATGTGTTTACATTTTATGGATGTGATACATAGTTAGATTTATTTCAGCATTTGGTATTTCAAGTTATGTTGTGCATAAGCCAACTATGAGATGGTTAATATGGTAATGAAATCACATTGTTTTGAAGGATAAATGTTTTATAGATCATGATTCAAACCCCCCCCCCCCCCCCCCCCCCCCCCCCCCCACTCTCCTCAGTATATCAATTTCCTAATAAATTTCCAACAATTGGTATTAGAGCTTAGTTTTCTTTAAAGAAGTTTAACAACTTAAGGGTTCAAATTTTGGAGATGGAGGCTTACAGATTGGAAAAGATGAAATAAGATAATAGAGTAACCTATTGTGGAATGAGTTAAGATCTAAGAAAGAACTTGTGGAAGTGATGAACAAGCCCAATGAAGTAATACGACATTTTGAAGAATTGATAATATCATCTAGGTCATTTAGTAACACCTCTAGATTATGGCATACAAAGAAACATTCTTTTATTGAAAAAGGAGAATCATCCAAAAGTGGAGAGATAAGAAATGTAAAATCAAAAGGAAAACATACATTTTGTCATTGTGATAAACTTGTACATACTACAAACATTTGGAGAAGACAGACTAGAATACAAAACCCTAAACCTAAGTTTTCTAGTTTCTATTTTAATTGCAAGAAGCAAGGACATCAAGCACATGAATGTAGATCAAAGATGAACTATACACCTATTGTACCTATTTTTGAGGGAAATTGCTACAATTGTCAAAAGTATGGACATAGAGCACATGAATGTAAATCACTGGAAAAGTCTAACTAGGCAACCAAAAGGCAGGATAATACACCTATGAAAGTTTGTTTCAATTGTCACAAGGTTGGACATTTGAGAAAGAATTGTAGGACCCTAGCACTAGTACCAAACAATGAATGCATCAAAGCTAAAGGAAAAGTGGATTTTGAACAAACAAAGAAGGAGATGAATAAAACCTGGGAGAATAAGGATGAAGCTAGAAGCAATAGAACAAATGAAGCTAAGATCACCCAATCTAATGGAGAAGGTGACCACACCACCTTAAAATAATCAAGAAAGGTATGTAAGGAACTCTATATTTAATGACTTATCTTACATCATTTCTTAACATAAATTGTACCAAAGTTAATATCTGCATAGGACAAGATGCATTAGAAAATTTTTATGGAAAGAATCGTGCAATTGAATCATTTACATTTTGGGTGTCAAGCATCAGTAACAATAACTATATTGACTGAGTATAGCAATATGGACTAAATATCCCAATGACTAAACTGATGTATAAGGTTGTGTTAAATGTTATTGATTGAGTTGTATAATGAAGACTGAGTTCAAAAATTTATTGATGACTAAGACAGCTGGATTCCTCATAATAGAGGAAACAAAATTTATGAGAACTCTAATTTGGATTAATGAAGGTATATATGAAAAATCAGAAGGCATTCTACACACCTTTCATTAATATTTAAAGAGCAGAGAGCAATTTGTGAATAAAATTTTAAGGCTATTGAAAAAGGATTAGTAGTGGAAGTGTGATCAAGTATTGATCTTAAGTTGTGTCGAGTTGTTCAAAAAGAAAAGTTTAAAAATCCTAGACACAAAAATGACATCATCATCAACAAAAAAGAATAAAGGAGAAGAAGTAAGAAATATTTAATTGGTGAAGGGTGACACTTTTCCTCCACCTAATTACTGTGTTATACTTGAATTTACTATGAAAGAAATTATGAAATTTGTGTGGCTTATTAGAAATTGTGTCATGGAGTATTGAAGGATGAGTTCAATATTGTTGAGAGAAAAAGGTTAATGTGTGCCCTATATTTTCAAAGAAGTTTCAAAATTGAATGGATCAAGGTTATGCTAAGCCAAATGCATCATATGGAGTTATGGCTAGAGAATGGGCTAATCAAGATTACAAAGAAGACGACTCATGTTGTCACTAGTTATCTAACATTTGATAAAAAGAAGACAATGCATTGCTAGAGTAAAGAAGCTATTGAGGAAAATACCAAGGCTGAGTGGAATGGATGTGGCATATCTATTTCAATCATCACTAATCCATTGATTGAGTTTTTAGTAAGAGTAATCTCTCAAAAAATTTATCAGTCAATTCAACTAAATAGTCTGTCATGTATTGCTATTGATTAGGCATGGAAAATTGTGATGAAAGATCATGAATATGATCTTTTTGAACTACAAAGATTGTAACTGGTAGAGAACCTAATATAAATTGAGAAAATAAAGAGTTCAATGTGTAAGTTTGGATCATTGATCATGTGTATTTGCTTTTATACTTAGAGATATTTTCCTACTATTGGAGATATTATCTAGGAACAAGGAAAACTTGCTACTAGGAAGATTAGTGAGCATATTGCAAATTTGGGAGAAATTTTTGAGAATGTTCTAGATGGATATTTTGATGAATTCAAATAGGAAATGAGAAAGAGATTAAGGATTCCAACATTTTTAGTCAAAAAGCATTATAATGATGTGTATTTCTAGTTGATACTAATTACACATATGTATAGGCAGTTAAGCTGAGGGTAGCCTAGCTTAAACCTTTTGCTTATGAAATTGATATTAATGATGTGAGTGTAACAATTACTACATTACCTAATGAAGAAGTTAATGCAAAAGCCGAGCCCTTTGGAAAATATGAAGAAACAAAGGCAAGAAAAATTGTAGATATTAAAATTGCTTCTATTAATAAAAGAAGAAAGAAAATGGTTTAATACCTACAAGTAAAACTAGGCACACATATGAAAGGCAAATAACCTTTGATGTTGACACAAGGTCTTGGAGAGAACCAAGAAAATGAAAGTGGTGTAGAGGAAGAGGAAGAGAGTGTAGAGAAATAAGGAAAAGCCCTAGCACTTATTATCCCACCATTTAAGAAGGCAAAAATAGTAAAAATCATTGAGCCTAAGGTGAGGAAGGATGAAAAGAAGGCAGGATCTAAGCCCCTCTCTTCTCCTACACCACCAAGGTTGAAAAATAGGGTAGTTACAGAAGTTAGTGTTGAGCCATAGAAAAGAAAGGTGTTGCGAAGGTTACTAAACCTAGTAAAGGTTCAAGTGGCACAAGTATAGTCAAGATAAAAATGTCAGCCACTAAAAGTCAAAAAAAGAGAAGAATGTTAATAAGGAAAAAGGACGTTGAAGAGGAAGATGTAGAGAGAACTAAATCTGATGAACCTAGTCACCACCAAGTCATTGTGCATACAAAGCCTAAAACTATTGACAAGGTATGTGACATAATTAGAAACTCACATGATTCTGAAACTTTAGATTCTTAAAATATAATACAATGAGTACCATAGACAAGTCTAGAGTATAGGAGGCCATGATAGAGATGATGACTAACTACAAGCTAGAACCTATAGAGATTGAAAACAAGATTCCTAGTGATTTGTATAGTAGACTTGATGTTGAGTGGAAACAAACAACTGTGATTGAAAAATAAATAAGAGACGACATATTAGCCAAAATCATGCTCGAGCTAGCAAAAAATTAAAAGACAACATTTTTGGAGAAGTATAGGAATATATTTGTTCCTAAATATAGAACATTAATGATTTTACAAAATAAAGTTGAAGGTGTTGTACGACAAAATGAATTATTGTGGAAAAGAATTTTTGGACTAACAACATGAGGAGATAAACAAAAGAAGGAAGAGGAGACCATAAAAATTGAAGATTATCATAGTGATGAAGAAGATTTAGATGTCTCGAGCCAATAGGGAAATGTATCACATATTCATGCTACTACACCAGATACTCCTGTAGTAAAACAAATAAAGGACTATCCTAAGGAAGGAGAAACACTAATCCAAGTTGTTGATTGTAATAAAAAATAAAATAGATTGAGTAACAACTCCAATAGGCCCCAAAGAACAAAGCATTGGTAATAGAAGTTGAGGAACCAAAAAAGGAGGGAAAAAAGGAGCAAGAAAATGGATTAAATGTAGACCAATCTACTATAGGTCAAGAAGAATCACCAGTCTTAGGACTTGTGGAATAGGGAAACAAGGATATAGTACAAAAAGAGGAGAAAGAAAAAGAGAATGTAGTTTCATAGTCTGAGCCAAGTGTACCAACTAACACTCTAATATCATCATTGATAGATTCTACACAATAGGTGCGAGAACCTTTAGATAAACTCATGTTGAGTGCTACTATTGATGTTTCTTACATTGAAATACAAGTTAGACTATGTGGTGAAGTTGTTAGATTATATAATCCACCAATATAACTAGGGGTTGTGAATCAGTTATCCAACTATTATCACAATTATCAACCTTAGTAAATCTTAACTATATGAGAAATATAATCAGAAACCATAATAAGATACTCATGCACAATAACACCAGGTATGCTAATTAAGGAAGCACTTGATCAGAGGGATAACCTTGGTGGGGATGGTACCAACAAGATGATGTACTAATATAAATAGTCCTTATTAGAGAATGGACCCTGTTAGGAGTCTATGAAAACATTCGGTACATATCAGTTCCTATTAGGATACTTTTAATCCCTATGTGGAAATCTTAAGCTTGCTAAAAGTTGTAGAAGGTAGATTGACCCTGTGTCCAAATAGCTTTAGGGGCAGGACCAATGAACCCACTATCCAAATGATCTTTGCATTATTCCTAGTAGAATAATAGAATTGAATTGTATTACTCCTTCCTCTTTCTTTATCTTCTCAATTGGACTTCTTCTCCTTCTAATCTTGATACTAGATCACAAACTTTGCATCCATTAATCACTTGGATTTCTTACTTGCATTTACCAAATAATTTTCTTTTATTTGCACTTCCTTGAACACTTCACATCTACCATATATTTTACAATCAAGGAAAACTACTTTCCATTATACCACACCCTTAAAAAATTACTTGACTTGGCCTTGAGGCATTCCCAATTAATTATAATAAGATCACAATAAGATAATTAATTATTTCATAATTACAATAGGATTGTCAGCTTATATTTTGCAAAACTTCTCACACATGTGACTTCAAGACTTGTGCACTTGCTGACATCATCATCAAACTATCCTCTATCACTGTATAAATTTGTGTATCTTGATTACATCTCTAAAAAGAGATAAATCATAATCATTAGAAAGAAAGAGAAGGTAGGAAGAGATGAGGAGAGAGAAACAACAAAGCCAAGCGTTGCATGAAATTAGGGATATATGTGTTGATGCTTTTGATATGTAAAACATTGATGAACATGCATCCATTATCTCTTAGTTAGTGAAAATTGTTTTTTTGTTTTTGGAAAATTTTTATATTTATATTAATAATAATTGGTTCAAAAGAGCTCCTAGAGAAAAGAACTAGAAAAGAAAAACTCTGGTCATTTCCTGATACAAAAAAGAAATGCAAAAGAAGAAATACTGCATCAAGAGAGAGTATCTATCAACACTAATGAATCTTGTCCTAAAGATTTAATTACAAAGAGCACAAAAATTATATGAATACAATTCATTGATTGGTTCTAGAGACCATGATATTAGAAAGCCATTTGATGCAAGTGTAATCCAAGACCCTAACCTAGATATAATATCTCAAAAGAGAAAGTGAGATCCATCAAAGAAAAAACATACGAAATCATAGAGAAGTCATGGTTTACTATCAAATAAAAAATGAGGACTCAATATTATTCAAAACATATTCTTTTTTCATAATATTAACCAAGTTGGGGAGATCAAGGAGGTTAAGTGGAGAAAGTAAAGAGTTAATATAAACCCCGTTAGTACCCAAATTAGCCAGACAATCAACTAAAAGATTGCATTCTCTATAAGTATGCATGATCTAACATTAAGAGATTGAATCAAGAAGAGACCATACTTATGTAATATATACTGTATGGACCAATTAAATACATGACAGTTAATACATGCATTAAGAATAATTGATGAATCCCCTTCAAAATGTAGCTTAGAAATAGAAATTGATTTTGCAAGTTCCAGACCAAAAAGCTAGGCCAAGGCCTCAACTTTGTTATTAGTACACCAAGGGAGAGAAGAATATTTTGTCACAATCACATAACCTTTAAAATCTCTAATGACTATGCCATAGCCAGAGCCGCCTAGATTTCCTCTAGAGGCCCCATCAAAATTGAGTTTGAAATAACCCTCACTTGGTGGAATCCACTTGGTTTTTACTCAAATAAGATGAATATTGGAAGGACACAATGGAGGAAGAAGATGAGGGTAAAGTAAAACCTTCCACCACTAAATAATGTAGCCATTCCAAGGAGAAAAATTATGTTTACCCTTATATTACTTACTAAAGCATTAAAAAGCTCAACAATTGATCTCTCTAGTTGTTCCAAAAATTGAGATATTGAAGATGATGTCTGTCTAAAAATTCTCTTGTTTCTTTCCCACCAAATTGTCCATACTACAGATGCTAGGATGCACTTCCAAAGACATGAAAACATTGATTTAGAGTATAATATTGGCCATGATTGGAATAAATCCCATAGAGAATTAGGTAATGACATATGGAAATTAAGCTTATCAAGGACAAATTGCCAACAATCTTGGACAAAAGGGAAAAAATGAAAAGTTAATGGCCTAGTTTAAGAAAAAGTTTGGAAATAAAGTATTGGAGAAAGTTTCTACTATGATTGTAGTTAAAAAAGTTGAATTGTTAGAACTTGTATAGAATTTGGAAGAAATTGTTAAGAAAATACATCTGTACAATATTTCTTGTGATGTGCCTAGTTATATGAATGGGTTTCAAGAAAACATTTAGAAGATTTAGGTTGATATGAAATTATCAAGAAACTCTATCTCTTAGTTAGCTGGATCAAGCTCAATGCATTAACTTAGATTATTTTTTTCACAAGGGAGGTTAGTCAAGCTACATACAATAGATAACAAAATGTAGGCCAAGTGTTGATACCTCACTTAGAGGTTATGCCATGAGAGTTGACTTCAACAAAGGATCTAGTTGAAAGAGATCATAATCTTTCTATTGCTAACAACTTAATGGACTTAGCTACAAATTTGGAGATAAAGATTCAAGCTTTAGAATTAGTATGGACCAAATGGGATCATGATCATCCACAATCATAAACCATTCATTGATAAATATGATTTGATTCCATCTACGTAGCCGCAAAAATAGACATAAGTGACAAAATCAAGGGGGTAGATAAGGAGATAGATAAGGAAGAAATAAAGAAAAATCAAGGGGGATAGGATGATAGAATGGATAAAAATGATTAATCAGTGATATAGAGCTCAAAATTATAGAAGTTAGAGTAAAGGTATGATAAGGTACATCAGACTATTTGAGTCATATAAAATATGTGTGTTGATAAAAGATCAACCCCACAACTCTCAAGAATTACCTACATGCAAACACCTATCATAGAAAGAAGAAGCCAAAGGCTATGGAGGCTACAATTCTTAGATCCACAAATGATAAATTCTTGATGAGAAAAAAGAGAAATTTCTATAATCAAAAGGTGAATGAATGTTACAATTACAAAGAGAGACCATCCTTATAAAGTAGATCAAAACCCTAACAGGTAACTAACCTAGGTTGCATGATAATAATTAATAAAAGAATCAATTAATATGTGCCCAAAGTTTAGCTTAAGTAAACTAGAGATAATAAGTGACTTAATAATTAAAACAATATGATTTAATTAATAAGAAAATATTTTATTAGTCTAGCACCCCCCTACCTAAGATAAAATTAGGAAGCAACTAAAAACTTAGAAACTACTAGTGAAAAGAAATTTGGTCCAACAACAAGGTCTAATTAGGTACCCAAGCACAACCAAATCTTGGAAAAGAGGAGAAATAGAGAAAACTAATGAAATACAAACACCACTAAGAGTGGGGGTGAATCATTGGTTTAAAATACTTTCTAAAACTTGAAGCAATCACACGTTATAAAATTTAACACATGAGAAAGATAGGTAATGCATAACAAAGTGACACAATATTTTAATGTAGAAAACCCCTTAGGGTAAAAACCCACTTTGAATCTAAAACTTTATTGGCCTCTTGAGAAAATCTTTTAGAGCTACAACTCTGGGAAGCACCAACACCCTATTTTAGAAACACCAATTTTAAGGAACACCAATCCCTTACACCTGAAGAACCAATTTATGAATACAAGAAGCACCAACTTTCAAAATGAAAAAAATGAGATACAAAATTAGAGGATCATCTCTATTACAAGACAAATCATGAATCACTAGTTTAAACTTCTTGTTGAAAACATAATGTAGGATATACTCTATTCTTCTCTCTTATTGATTCTTTTACATAAAAAATTGCATGAAAGTATACAAGAATATTTCAATGAATCTATCAGATGATGTCATGTATAATCAGATCTAAAACAAAATATATGAATTCAAAAAGATGACTTAATTAAAGTCTTTCAAACAATCAACTTTCTTGAAGTGATAAACCATTGTTTCTCCTCAAAACATAAAGTATCCAAATATGTTTTCTTTTTCCATTAATAGATCTAATAAAATATTGATACAAATCAATGAATATGAAATATATAGCCCTTCTTCTACCTCTAATAAACTTCTACAATGAAAATCAAATCACAAATAGGAAAATAGAAACATAAAGTATTACCCTCTTCTTTATTGTTAAAAATATGCCTACAAATTGTTTGGTCTACAAATAATTTTACATAGATCCTAAAAATTCTATCAAAACCACCTATTGGATATTTTAGAGGAATATATCCTCTACTTATAAACTAAAAAGGTTAACATTATGGAGGCAAGTACATACCCCAAATTTCAATTAGACCAAAACTACTAAAACTATCATACAATTTGGCAACTACTTTTGATAAATGAAGTTTTTCTCTTTTCGTACATGTGCTATGCAAAAAATAGCAAAGAGCCATCTATCTAATTCAATTTTATTTCCAAAATGGTATGATAGTTGGGGTCTAACTAATAAAAAATCCTATCAACTTTCACATAGACCAAAACTATTTTTTTGGTAACTATTTCTCTAGAATATGTTTTGAAAAATGTTGAAGGACATAATGTTGGAATATTCAAATGGGAAAAGTACTTCTAAGAGGGTGGGTTGGGGAGGGGGGGGAGAGGTGAATCTGAAGTAACACACTTTAACCTTTTCAAATCCTTTAAAACAAATAATTGAAAGTAAACTATATGCATGTAAACATATTAAATAAACATAAAGTAAAGACATGTATCAACACATGACACCAAAATTTGGTAACCCAAAAACCCTCTAGGAATAAGAAGGTAAAATTGGGGTGGGGATGATACCCACAAAATCATTGTAGCAATAAATGTTTGACCACTTTTGATGGTCTGCCCTGTTAAAGGCTTTACATTGTGTCAATAGTGACCTAGTTAAAGCATTTAAAACACTTTACATGAAGTGTCACCCTATTAAAGGATTTAGTCACCTCCTCAAAGGATCTACAAAATAGCTATTAAGCTAACCTATCAACATAGGATTTACCACTATCTAATACAATTATTGGAAATTATTAGAAATCTTTTGACCTGGTTACTTACAATCTTCAATTGCTGAATTTAGGCACTTGATTTATTCATTCTGATGTTATCCTTGCTTGATTTGATATCTGTTTGTATCCCTTGCTTTGTTTCAATCAATTGGATATGTAATTGCTACTCAATTCACTAAGTCTTTGATGCCCCTATTGTTTTCCCTATTTTGCAATTTTTGCTATCTGCTTAGCAACTTTCTTAACTCCTATTCAACAACATAAAATCGTGGGGTCCAAGCCTTCTTATAAAGACTTTGTAGACTTAGGGTTAGGTATGGATCTATGATCCATATTGAATCTTTAATTCCCACTCAATCCTTGCACTTTTTTCATTGATTGCATGCCTTCTCCATTTTTCTTATTGGCTGCATGCTGATTGCATAGGAAATATAAAAGATTCATTCTTATCCTTATTATCCTTTGAAATACTTCTATGGTGGCTCAAAAAATAGTTTACATCTAAGTTTGTGAAGCCAGAAACTCATATGTTGATTCTATGTAACTTGACACATATTGGATTACTAGTGTTCAACACATGTTTGATCCCAATTTTCTTAGCACCTATTACATTCTATCTTGCTTGGCACATGTATAGTTATGGCTCACTTGGCACATGAAGCATTCTAGCTTGCTCGACATCAACTATGACTCGGCACATATATATCACTCAACACCTGTATAATGCTTGGCACTTGAAGTCACTCAACACCTATTGGAATTCTGACTGAGCACATACTGTAGCTTGACTTCTATGTAGAAAGTGGTTAAGTGTGTTAACACTCAAATTTCAAGACCATTCTAAGACCAAAAATCTCCCCCTTTGACATGAGTGTCAAAAATACTTAACTAAACATTATTGGTCTGACCTTATAAGTACATTAATCATTCTACTCTACATATGTACAAAATTTCAAAATTTGATCAAAAATACCTTAGAAGTCCCCCTGAGTTGATTGTGCCTTGTCTATTCTTGTGACCAAAATATTGTGTTGAATGTACCTATTATTCTTTGCCTTTTCTCTATTTTTGTAATTTGTACCTATGTGTTGAGCTATTCTATCTATTTTGCCTTCTTTGTCTACACTTGCAGGTTTTATTCATATCTCCCCCAAAACATTATTTCTCCTCCACATTATTTACACATTAA
Organism: Cupressus sempervirens; assembly: GCA_028749045.1. Lineage (NCBI taxonomy): Eukaryota > Viridiplantae > Streptophyta > Pinopsida > Cupressales > Cupressaceae > Cupressus > Cupressus sempervirens. The sequence goes on along the minus strand of CM053786.1, from coordinate 86,890,502 downwards.
GTCTTATCTCCCCCTTTTGCCTATTTGCAATCTTTTTCCTTTTATTCTCTAGAAGAATGAATGAAAGAATGTAATTACTAGAATACTTAGTATTCTCCCCCTTAAAAATTATATCTCTCTCCCCCTTTTTGATACTTAGGTCAAAGGGTGCTAAGGAGTAATTCCATATTTTGCCAAAAATGTGTTGTTTACCTCCATTATCATCTTGAGAGCTGCATCCCAATTCTCCAAAGCAATTTCTAGTGACTTATGTTGGATGGCAGTCTCTGCAGTAAGATGTAAAAGCCCATCAAGTGTAGAAAGATTAGGATCTTTCTTTAAAATAGTTTCAACATAGACTTGCTCTTTGTGGAGGACCTCTAGATGTGGGGCAATGGAGAACTAAATCTGCATCAATTTGGCCTTTATATTGGCCTCTTCACTTGTGAGTATAGCTAACTCTCTTTGAGTGTGAAGCGATTGAGAAAAATGCTTCTCACTTTGAGCTGGATATCTTGGTAATTGCATGCTAGAAATCTTAAGATTTCTCTCTAAGCTCAGTATCCTCTGGCCTATCTCTTGTGTGAAATTGGAAAAATCACATAGCTTTTTGTACAATGAGAACATGTTTCAAGTATAGTTTTGACTTTTTCAAATTTCTTGGCCAATTCTACCTGTGCAAGTGCTATGCCACTGGATATTTTCTCATTCACCTTGCCTTGGAACTTCCTCTTAGACCACTCCATAAGTTTGACATTGGTGTCCTGGTCTTTGTTTGTCACCTGGTCAACTATATCTAATAATTGTTCTAGTATAGGATTTGACTCATCTATTGACTGCAAGCTGAATTCATCCATAAAGATGTCCTTTATCTCAAGTGGTGTTGTTTATGTTTATAGTCCTTTCTGAGTATTTCTTGTCTTCTCCTTCTATTTAATGCATCCTGCATTTCTATAATCTACTCAATTTTGATAGTCTTAGAGTCATAGGAAGGTATGACTATCTCTTCATCTAACTCAGGGTCTTCATAGTGAAGTACCCTAGTAACCTTTGTAGAACTTGAGCCCAGTGTGGAGATTTACAAAGGTATGGCTTCAGCGCTTAGCTTCTAAAGAGTTTTTTTGTAGGAGTGCCTATTTTTGGTAGCTCTACCAATGTCTGAATAGTGGCTTGCTCCTCTTCCTTTGATGTATCATCCTTCTCCTCATTAGACTTCCCTTCTCCTACACTCAGCTTCTAAATGGTGTCACCTATTTCTATTGCAATTGTTGGAGATGGTGGTGGATGAATTAAAATTTGAGTACTAGTAGTTGTATAGATGAAAGGTGGTTCTTGTGGTTTTATCTTGTCTCTTTTTGGTTCTACTACTGCCTTTTGTAACTCATCTACACTCACCAATATAAGATTTGTGCTTGTAAAGTTGATTGGTGAAGGATCTTGGAGAGATCCTCTGTAGTTAGGGGATTGATTTTCTGAGAAGAATTGTTAGGAACATCCTTGATTTTTATAGTGTTTACAGGTGTGATGGTTATATGAGGAGGGATAGGGGGTGGCATTTGTGTGTCTTGCACACTTTGTTCCTCTTGTTGCTGCTATTCAACTATTTCCATGTCTTCTCCTTTTTGTGTTTCCTCCTCTCCTTTTTCTTTATCCTCCTTATCTTCCTTTTCTTCTTCTCTTTTATCTTCTTGTCCTTTTCTTATTTCTTTATCTTCTTCCTCTTTCTTCTCTTCTTCTTGCTTCTCTTCCTCTCCTTTCTTCTCTTCTATTTTCTTTTCCTCCTCCACTACTTTGGCTTTCTTTTCCTTCTCACTAGCTTTAGCCTTATTTCTTCTACATCCTTGTCATCAGTCAATTTGTATATTGACTTTCACAATTGCGTGCACTTATTCACTACATCCTCAATTTTATTTTGCAGAATACTGAAAGCTCCATATTTTGGTGCAAATTTGCCACCATGTTTCTTATTAGCCTTTGTTACTTGACCTCTTGTTAGGTTAGGCATCACTTGTGCTAAGGTAGATTCTCTAATCTCCTTTTCCATTTTCAAAAAATAATGCCATTTGTTTTCAACTATCTCATATAACTCCCTAGGTATGGTATTGTCTAGTTCTAGAGGTGTGTTCTTAAATTCAGCCATCATGGCATATACAAATTCCTCTATTTTGTTTTTTTCTTCTCTACTTAACTTGTTAAATTCAAGGCTTTTAAAATCATTCAAATCTGCATTCTTAATATTTTCACAAATTCTATCTATGGCAGAGTTGGGAGGATGGCTTACTACTCTGAATTGGCTAATATCTTCTGACTATGTTCTTTCCTCATCATCAATACCTGGCTATGCTACATACTTTCTTCTTTTCTATTGTACTTCACTAGTCTGCTCAGTGGCCTTTTTCTTCTCTTTTACTTGCCCCTTGGCCTTTTGAGTAGAGGCCCTTGTGGCGACTCTTGTTACTGGTGCTAGCATGGATTGAGTTGTTTATGTAGCCTTCTTTTTCACTTTTGGCTAGGGTAGAGGCTGAGTTTTAGCCTTTCTCTTCTTTGACTCAGCTTGTGTAGGTGCTTCCTTGGCTTCTTCTTCCTCAACACCTTCCTCCTTGTCTTCTCTTAAGCCTTGGGTTAAATCCATTGGGCCTTTCCCTTGTTCTTCTTCTTCACTCTCATCTTCTTCTTCTTCATCCTCTTTAGCATCTACTACCCCTTTAATATCTGCACCAAATTTCTTCTTTATTTTCTTCACTAGTTTATCCTTCTTCTTTAGGTTGGAGGTTGTTTTTAGTTCCATCTCTACCTTGGAACGTACGTCATCATATGTTCCAAAATGGGGTGCCTCTTTATCAATCTCTTCTACAAACAATGTTGTGATTGTTGCTGAGGCTTCATCCACATCAAGTTCATATCCTAATGGCCTTAGCCATCTCACCCTTGGAATTTCTACTTGAATGTAAGTGTAGTCAATGTCTACCATTAAGCATATGTCATTGTTATTTTTTTCCAGTAAGGAAACTGGTATTCTCACTCTTTGTTTCATGGATTTCTTAAAATCCTCAAAATAGCTTGTCATTTGAGCTTCAAAGTTGTCACCCATCTGATCAATGTACTCATTGATTTGAGTGATTGCAATTTTGTTTGGATTCCAGTTCACCTTTCCTATTAATGGAAACTCTTCCATGACATAGAAAAATATGCAGACAAGAAGTAAACTAAACTTGCATTGAGCACCTTTTGACCTTCTTATTGCTCCTAGGTTCTCATTTATCTACTGAAGCATTAGTTCTACTAGATCATATGTATGATCTTTCTTTACAAGCTTATAGGCTACATCAATAGCAATACATCATACACTGTTAAATTTTTTGGATTGTTAAAATTTGTGAGATATCACTCTAACTGCAAAATCTAGAAGAGGATCTATTATAGTATCAATTTTCATACCCCTCTTATTCCACTTAGCCCCTGCATTCCTTTCAATGACCTCTTCTAAATCACTTCTTAGGGTCTCAGGCTGATCTAGGGTTGGGAAACTCATAACCCTATGCACTATCTTCTTGGTAATCTTAACTGGTCCTATTTCTAGCCACAGACAACCATTGTGTATCCTCCTTAAAACAATTCTTATTCACTCTATTTTAAAACCTATAGGGTAAACTAGGGCATGGGTTAAACCCTTTTTCTCGACTATTTAAAATTTGTCCTTGAGTATTTTTTTCATCACACAACTTGTCATAGGCTTTCAAAATTTCAAGGTCTCCTACTTCTCCTATTTTGTACTTGTAACACTTCCTTACATCCTACACCATTAAAACCTTGGGTAAAATTATGGACAACACACCAGCAGGGTCATTCTTGTAGGCAACCTCAGGAATGGGTCTAAACTCAGGTTGTTTTACTTCATTACTTACTAGCTGCATCTCATCACTTTCTTTTCCCTTGGGGTTCTTAGAACTATAAGCCATTATACTGAACTAGGGTTTCAATATATTAAAACTTTAATACTACATAGTTCGACACTTGATAAATACTTTAGATTGATGAAATCTATGCTAAATAACTATTGAAATTGATGCAAATGGCTTCAAGGTTTCTCTTTGATTGCTTCTACACTCTTCTCATCTTTTCTTTGTGTTTAAATAGCATAAAAATAATCAAAATTCATCCTTATACCTTTCAAAACCTAACATTAAATGCTTAGTGCATACAGCTGTAAACTTGGCACTTGAAGGTTTCAACATGACTCAGCTTCCATTGGATTTCGTTCACTTGGCTTCCACTAGATTTCCACTTCACTCGACTTCCATTGACATTTCTCAACTTGGCATCAACCATTGACTCGATCGCTACTAGCAACTTGGCATTTTCAAATTTTGACTTGGCATCTTTTTTCATGCTGATTTCTTATTTGTAGTACTTCTTTGTCTTGGGGCTGATGCATGATATAACTATGTCTATCAGTCCCATACACCTATTTATGCTTAGTTGGATGAGGTGTGATCACTTGACCTCTTGGGTGAAGTGATCCCTTCATTTGATGTGCTAGCTTCATCCTTTCTCTTCCATGTCTTATTCATTTCTCCTCTAATGTGTTCAATATCTACTTTTTCTTTTCCTTTGTTGACTTCTAATTTGGGTGCCTTGGACCTTGTTGGGCAATACCTGTTGATATGACCAGTCTTCAAGCAACTGAAACATGTGGTTTGACTTAACCATTTGTTGTAGTTCCTTCTAAAATGTGTCCTTATGCAATTTTAAGGAATGTGCCCATACTCCTAACAGTAATGACATCTCTTCTTGGTATTGTAATCCCAGTTGTAGTGGTGTGCATGCTTGTTTCTCCTTGCAGGCTAATTAGGTGTCCACATAGGCTTTGATTTGCACTCAAAAGTTCTATTTCCATATTTCTTGTAGTTGTAGCAGTGACCCTCAAATCTTGGTGTTCTTATAGTCCTAGTCCTACATTCATGTGCTTGATGTCCTTATTTTTGCACTTGTTAAAAAAGCTTGCATTTTTAGGTTTATCATGTTGATGGCCATCCTTTCTCCTACATAGATTAGAGGTATGTCCCTTTTTACCATAGAAATGACAAGAGGTATGTCCCTTGACGATTTCAGTAATTGTTCAAAGTACTTGATAACCTCATTGGGTTTGTTAAAGCTTTCTGCTATCTCCTTCTCTCTTTTTAGGTCATCTTGTATTTGATAATTTTGTATCTTTAATGTAGAGATCTCAATGTCTTTCATATTCATCTCATGATGTGCATTCATCATTTGACTAAGGTGTCAAGCTAGATGTTTGAGATTCTTTCAAACTCAATTGTCTTCTCCTCCAGTATATTGGTAAGATTTCTCTTGTCATCTTCTATCATAGCCTTGTCTTCAATGGCTTTCTTCTTCTATTCAGTTACTTCACAAAGCATTATGGCTTGTGATTCTTGTTCAAGTTTGAGTATTTTGATTTCTTCTACTTGAGCTTTATTCTTCTCCATTAGTTCAGCTATTGCTGCATCAAATTCCATGGAATCTCCATTGGAAAACACTTGTGTGGTGTCAATCTCCTTGTAGTTTATGGCATTTTTAGCTATGTCTATATCCTTCCTTCTTTTCAAGGACTTTCTCAATTCTTCTTTGGCTTCCTCCAATTTGTGTAGAGCAAGGTGCACATCAATCACTTGATTGTCTATGATCTTCCCAAGTTTGAAGACTTCCATCTTTAGATCTTTTCTCTAAGTTTTTAGGCTTTTCCTTGTGAGAACCTTAATCTGATACCAATTGTTGGAATATTAAAATGGCAAGAGTACTTCTGAGAGGGCGGGGGTGTGAATCAAAAGTAACACACTTTAACCTTTTCAAATCCTTTAAAACAAATAATTGAAATTAAACTACATGCATGTGAATACATTAAATAAACATAAAATAAAAAAATGCATCAACACAAGACACCAGAATTTGGTAAACCAAAAACCCTCTAGGAATAAGAAGGTAAAACTAGGGTGGGGATGATACCCACAAAATCACTATAGCAATAAAAGTTTGACTAGTTTTGATGGGCTGCCCTGTGTTGGAAATAATCAAGACTAGATAGGTTACTGAGAGGGGAGGGGTGAATCAGTAACCTCAAAAAATTTAAATTAATTCAGCACTTAACCATATAAATCATTCACCATTCATTCATCTAATCTACTGCATTCATGAGAAAAGATAAACATTCATAACACATGAACACAGTATTTTGGTGACCCAAAAACCTTTCAAATAGAAAGTAAAACTGGGGTGGGGATGATACGCACAAAACTTCACTACTATAGTATAAAGTTGGCCTATTAGGGCTTACATTGACCACTTCTAATGATCTGCCCTATTAATAGCAATTTGGACTGCTAGGTCCACCTTGTTAGAGGTTTTGCAAACATACAATGAAGTATGCACTCTATTAGGAGATTTATACAAAGATTGTTAAGTCTACCCTATTAAAGGATTTGGAAAACTAATTCACCTATTAGGATGAAATAGTAGATTTGACTTACAACTTGATTATTGAATAGATCTTGAAGTATAGATTACCTCTTGTGACCGATATGTCTTTGCTACTCCTTAATGACCTTGCTGAAAAAATTTCTCTGTTGTTGATTCACATTCACTCTTCTCAAAACATTACATGTCCATTTCTTAACATACTCATGAAAAATAATAATACATTGCAAATGATATAGTACATTGCATATATACCATTCTAATAATTACAATTGCAAGGTCAGCTAAAACACAAGTAAACAAACTATTATTGAGTCAGCCAAATAGGAGAAAACTTGACCTCTTCAAGCTGACTCGGTGACCTTCTAATACTCGGCATCCACTGCATTACTTAGCATTTTCATGCACTTGGTAGAAGTAGAAGCATGGTCCATACTAATTACATGACATAGCTTGGAACTTGGTAACCATTGGAGACTCAGTAGATATAGTGTCATTCAGTAAATACTGAAACCTTTGTTTACCTTGTTGTCATTCGGTAAATACTACACATTCATTACTTAGTAAAAATTGACTTCATATCATGCAAACTGATGATTTGATAGATACTGTGAAGCTCGGTGACCATTATCTATTTGGTAAACATTGTTGAACTGCATATTCACTTGGTAGCTTTAGGAATACTCAGTGTGAATTTCTTAACTGTTGAACTTACATGGTAACCACTGGATGGTCAGTATAAACTATGGACTGAGTGATGAGCTTGGTAGCCATTCAAAATTGAATAAGTGTTGTCACTAATGAAAAATACAACATAATGCCAACAATCTCCCCCTTTGACATTAGTGACAAAAACACTTGTGAGCCAAAACTTATGTACATTGACATTCTGATTTTTTTTTTCCAAAATTGATCTTTGTAAAGTTGTTGTATATACATATCTTACATATCTCCCCCATACATATGGCATAATATATACATAGCTCTATTTGTACATATATCAATCTATTTTCTCCCTTATTTCTCCACAAGTCTCTTAGTATCACATGTGATCTTATTATCTTTATTCTCCCCCTTTTTGACAATAATGCCAAAGGGTATATAGAAATATATTTAAATAGAGACATCAAAATGTGAGAGAAATTTGGAGTGTAGCTTAAGAATAAGAGCCAATGTCTTATCCCAATTATCTTGCAAAATTGTGCAAGTGGAGAGGGCCACTTGAACTTTTGCAGAAAGTTTGATCATATGATCTGGTACTGAAAAATTGTTATCTTGGACCAATTTTTTTTAATATGCAATATGTTTTTGCATTGGGTCCATAACTAGAAAGATCATATTCTAGATATCAATTAGTGTAGACCTAATCCTAGCTTCCTCTCCGAGTAACTCTACCTGCATTTTTAACATAAATTTCACCTTCATGTGATGTGCTGAGCTTGAACTAGGGTCAAGTTGTAGCCTTTGAGCACTAGCCTTCATGTCCACAGCAGTCTTATTCAATTTCTCCTTAATATCCTTGGTATAGTCGGTAACATCTTAAAGCTTGCCAAAAAGTGATGTCACATTTGTGAAGGATTGTTCAAGGTTGCTCAAAATTGTGGATAATTCTACCTGATTTGTTGCAATGTGTTGAACAATGTGCTCAAGCACGTTATTGTCAAATTTCTTCTCTGCCTTATCAATAAGCTTCTCTTGGTCAGAAGTGTCCTCATTGAACTTATTTATAGCCTCTTCTAATTGTAACAAAATGTGTAGAGATGGATCAACATCAACAACTATAGCCTCAGTAATTATGTTTTTACCATTCTCAATTATTGTAAATTCTCTGTCTCTCTCTTCTCTTAGTTGCTTATGCCTTGCCTTTTACTCTAAAAGCTGACTGACCAATCTCATTTCATTGGCTATGGTAGTGTCCAAATCTATCTTAGGGATAAAAAATTTCTTTATCCAAGTCTATATCTTCATCAATTGCCTCACCAGTAAGTAGAATTTTTAGAGATGTCTTTGGTTTTACTTCTATGCTTACTTCCTTGGACTTAGAAATAGAAACAATAGTTGAAGTAGCTGGACTAGTAGAAAAGACTTGAATTGGTTCAACTAGAGGAAAATTGAGGTACCAACTGTATCCAAAATTGATTTTTCTCCCAAAAATGATGTACCAATAGGTAATGTACAAACTGGAATGTTTACAATTGATGAACTAACTGGAGCAAAAATTGGTGCAATTAAAGTTGTGGTAGAAAAAATTGTAGAACAAATTGGAAAACTTACTGAACAACCTATAATAGAAGTTGACATAATTGTAGAACTAGCAGCTATATACACTGCTAAGACAGATTGCTCGGGTGCTAATGAAGAGGGTTTTAGTTTGGTAGATGAAGTAACTGACACTTCCATTGAAGATACCTGGAGCTGTGAGGCAGCAGGAGTAGATGATTTTTTTGATGTAGTTGCAATCAATCCTGTTGAAGTTGACTCCAACCCTGATGATGTTGCTGGCTTAGGTGGAGATTGAGGAAGGGAAGCAATGACTTCTGCTACAATTTTCATTGGGTCATCTTCTTCATTTAATTCCTCCTTGTCTTCCTCTTTCTCTTCACCATCAACCCTTACTGCCTGATAGTCTTCAACATCAACAGTAGCACATGGAGTGTTATCATCTTCTTCATCATCACTATCACCATCATCATCCTTGATCTCAACAAGATCATCACTAGGCTTGTGTAGATGATAGATATTATTTCACATGTTTGTTTCATCTCTCACAACATGCTCAATATCTTTAATTAAAATCAAGCATGTGTGGAATCTGATCATCATTTTACCTTCATTATTTTTCATGGCTACCTTTAATTCTGCATCAGTAAGATTTGGCAATAATTTCATCAAAGATTGTTCATAGATATCCTTGGTTGTTTGTGCAGCTGATTCCCACCTTGGCTACAATCTTACAAATAATTCCTTTGAGATTTGGGGAGCAATCTAGTCCAGGGAATACTTCCATTTTCCCATTTTGGTGAGTACCAGTTCCTCAATCTACATCTTCCTGGCATCAGTTCTTGTTTCAAACTTCAAAGCCTTGAATTTTGTGATGCCAACTCCTTCTTCCATCTGTTTCAGTCTTTCTTGGAAGGTAAGTGGGGGCTTGCTGAACACAACTTCACCTTTACCTTTGCCTCTCCTAGTGAAAACAATCGTGGAGGCCTTTGGTGGCTTGGTAATAATTAGCCTACCCTTCTTCTTTGCTAGCTCTACCTCCTTCTCAGCTTCTTGCTCTTCTCCTTCATCTTCTTCTTCTTCTTCTTCTTCATCTTCTCCTTTTCCCTCGGTAAGCATTAGGGGACCAGTGGCAGTTTTCATCTTAGCTATCTTCCTCTTTCCTTTGTTGATTGCTTGAGGTAGCTTGATTTCCAGTTCAATTCTAGCTTTTGCTTCATCATATGTGCCAAATACTGGTTTCTTAGGGTCTACAGGGTCATTTACCAATGCGTCAATGATGTCCCTAGTTTCATCAATATTGACCTCATAAGGGAGATGTTTCACCCATGCAACTCAGGGCCTGACTACCTGAATGTATACTCTATCATAGTCAACCATGAAAAACACATCATCTTTATAAGCCTAAACAAGTTTAGGAGGAATCCTGAACCTGTCGTTCATCCTTTCTTTGAAATCTTCAAAATAATTGTCCATTATGCTATCAAAATTTACACCCATTTCTGCAATAAACTCATTTATCTAATACAAAATGGGAACATCCTTTCTCCATATAATAGAACCTTTGGATGGAAATAATTTTTTCACATAAAAGAAAAGGCATGTCAACAAAGAACCAAATTTACAAGGGTTGTTCTTTGATGTTTGGATGTTGTCCATATTCTAGTTTAATTGTTTAAGTAGTAACCCTGATAGATCAAATTCCATGTTTTTCTTCACAACTTTAAATGCTAAGTCCACTACCTCACGTGTCATGCTTTTTAAATGACTAGAACTATAAATCTTGTGGGCAATTACATGAATACCAAATCTCAACTCCACATTAGAAATGGTGCTAATTTTCAAACCTTTACCGTCCCACTCAGCTAGGGTTTTCTTCTGGAGTTCATCTCAACCTAGGGTTTTGGTGGTAGATTTTTCTTTTCTCAAGATAGGAAGGCTAGTAATCTTGTGAATCATCTTTTTGGTTATCAATATGGGCTTCTCTAACCATAATTGACCATTGTGTACGCGGCTCAGAATATACCTAATCCATTTTATCTGAAAACTTCTTGGCAGGTGTGTGATATGTGTCAACCCTTTTCTTTCAAGATGCTTGTGCTCGAGTTTCAATGAGCCATCAACACACATTTCCTCTAAAGCACTATCCATTTCTAGGGTTCCTATCTCTTAAATTGAACACTTAAAATGAGTGTGGATGTCATTAATTAATAGTACCTTGGGTGGTATTTGAGATTGCGCACCATTAGGGTCGAGTGCCTCTACCACTACTGGAACTAGTTTTAAATTTAGTGCTTTCCACTCTACACCCTTCACCAACATATTTGAACCCCTTTTTGCCTTGCTGCTGGTGGTGCTTTCAGATGCCATTTTTGCTTGGTAAGTTATGGAAATTTTTGAACAAATTCCTTAGCTAAAAATTCACTCGAAATCACTTGGAATTGCTAGTGTACACCTAGAAATCTCTTTGCTCTATGAATAATGAAGACACGATGAAAAATGGAGTTGAATTCTACCCCTTTTGATGAAAATTTTCCATTAATGCTAGGTACCTACTGATGTAGTGCATGATAGACTATCATCCACTCACTAGCTTGGTAGAAACTTGAGACTCGGTGATCAAACAAAACTTACATTTCTCCTGACCTAGCTCAGTTGAGTCTATGACTAACCTTGCTCGATATGAACTAAACTCATGTAATCCTTTTGTATCTAAAATACTGATTTGGATTTTCTCCTTTCTTCCATTTGGAACTACTTGAGATATAGCTTGAAGATGCAGTTCTGATCCCTCCTTAGAAGAATCTAATTGGAAATGGTGGAGTCACCCACTTCTTGAGTGACATTGCCATCATTTGAACTCTTTTGCTCAGTAGATTTATGAAATGTCCCTTAACTGATTTTTATTGATATTTCTAGCCTCAAATCAGAACTTTAAAATCAAACAACCAATATTACAAAGATCTGCCAATTTCCCAATAAAACCCAAATCGGGTATGTCCAAATTAGTGCCAAAAACTTCACAACTTCACAAATTATTAATAAATCTGAAAATGGACATTTTTACAGAAATTTCAGCAGCATAATAGCCTAAAAAATGAAATTTCCATATTTTTATAGCCTTTACACAACAGCTCACAAATGTAGGGCAAAACTATGCTCAATCGGGCTCCCGAAATTAACACAAAAAATGCCCGGAAACACCACAAAACACTCATAAACTATCTCAGAAGTTTAATCATGACCCAATACATATATTCAGCTCTATTTTAACATCATAAAGTTTGAAATACAGCAACAAACCAAACTGATATGAAACACTCAATTGAAAACCCAAACTCAAACCAAAAACAACCCCGAAAACACCCAAATCGGTACTATCCAACACAAAGGCAAACTCTATATGAGAATGCACATGGAATGGCTTCAAACTCCCATCCTTAGCCTTCCTAGAAAACTGCAAACTCTCGTTCTTAGGTCTCCTTCTCCACAGGTTTGGCAGCCTCTGAAGAACAACAAGAAAATTAGCAAGAATCAAGATGTAGAATGAGCCCAAAATGCCTCCAAACCCCTTTTAAAGAGGGCATAACCCTAACTCACGTCCAAGAGGGGTTAATAAAATATAATTTAATAATAATTTTTATTTATTAGTCCATTGGTTTCCAAATATTAACCCCTTTTTCTGAAATTTCACCTTTTTGGAGCCTGCCTGCCTTAACAAAGTTTTTTTTTTTTTAATTATTTGAATAGGGGACATGACAAGTCCTCCCCTCCAAAAAATTGCTTTTCCTCAAGCAATGAAAGTTGGAATTCTCAAGAATATGTTCTCCTTCCCAAGTTGCATCCTCTAGTGGTAATCTTTTCCATTTGACCAAATGCTCTATGATGCTCCTATTTCTCAACCTTTTCTCTCTTGTATCCAAAATCTCTTCTGGTATCAAAACTAATTTCCCTTCATCATCAAGAGGTGGTAATTCTGTAGATACTATGGTTTGCTGGCCTAGAACCTTCTTTAAGCAAGATACATAAAAAATATTATGTATTTTTCTGTTTGGTGGGAGCTCCAATTCATAAGCTACCTCTCCTACCTTCTTGATGATTTTATAAGGCCCATAGAACCTTGGCTTGAGTTTCTCTGCCCCACTTCTCTTCAAGGTGCTTTTCTTATATGGCTGCAACCTAACAAATACCAAATCTCCCACCTCAAAAGATCTTTCAATCCTTTTCCTATCAGCATATATCTTTTGTTGGTTTTGTGCATGTTGTAGATTATCCTTGAGGGACCTTATTATGTCTTGGCTTTGCTTGATGAAATCACTTGATACAGGTACTCTGCTATCAGAAATTATTAGATCAACAAAGGAAAGGGCATCATAACCATAAAGAGCACGAAAAGGAGGCATACCAATAGACATGTGATGAGATGTATTGTAACAATACTCCCCTAGGTATAACCATTTCACTCAAGCATGTTGTTGATTTGAAACATAGTTCCTCAAATATCCTTCTATGCATTTATTAACTATCTCTGTTTGTCCATCTATTTGAGGGTGATAGCTAGTACTGGGCGTGAGTTCAGTTCCTGCCAAATGAAAGAGCTCCTTCCAAAAAGAGCTGAGGAATCTACTGTCCCAGTCACTAACAATGTTTCTAGGCAAACCATGTAATCTAAAAATTTCCTTGAAGAACAATTCGGCCACTTGTGATGCCTTGAAATCAGATGTGATAGGAAAGAAATGTGCATACTTAGTTAGTCTATCTACCACCACATATATGCAATCCTTACCTTGAACCTTGGGCAACCCAGTGATGAAATCCATGGAAATACTTTCCCATTTTTGTTCGGGAATAGGAAGTGGCTGCAACAACCCTGCAGGAAAATTTTGCTCACTCTTGCTTTGTTGGCATACCATACATTCCTTAATGTATTTAAGGACATCCTCCTTCATACCCTTCCATGAAAACCGCTCTCGAATTTGCCTGTATGTCTTGAAGTATCCCTGGTGACCAGCCAAAGGTGTGTCATGAAAGGCCCTCAATATCCTCTCCTTAGTTTTTGACCCTGGCACTAAGAAAATCCTGTTCTTGTAATAAATCAATTCATCAACAACCTTGTACCTGTTATCATCCACTAACTTATCCAAAATATTGGTGGCAAATGAATCTTTAGCATACTATAAAATTATGGAGACTTTCCAATCAGGAGAGATAGATGATAAGGAACACAAAGTGGGCTTTCTTGAGAGAGCATCAGCAACCACATTATTCTTTCCTTTCATGTATTTAATATCAAAATCATAAGCTTGCAATTTGCTTACCCATTTTTGTTGACGATCATTCAAATCCCTTTGGTTCAAGAAGAACCTGAGGCTATTATGGTCTGTCTTTACAATGAATCTCCCACATACCAAATATTGTCTAAACTTATGAAGTGCATGCATGATTGCCAACATTTCCTTATCATAGATGGAGTACCCTTTCTCTGATTGATTTAATTTTCAACTCTCAAATGCTATTGGATGTCCCCTTTGAGTTAGGACAGCCCCTATACCTTCTCCCGAAGCATCACATTCAACAACAAAAGGTAAAGAGAAATTTGGAATTGCAAGCATAGGGCATGAACTCATTACCTCCTTAAGCTTATCAAATGTTTTTTGTGCCTCTTCTGTCCAAACAAAAGCTCCTTTCTTTGTCAAATCAGTCAAGGGGGCAGCAAGCTGAGAAAATCCCTTGGAAAATCTCCTATAGTAGCTACACAACTCGAAGAAACCTCTCAACTGTGTAAGATTAGTGGGTGGAGGCCAATCCAAAATTGCCTGGATTTTTTGTTGATCAACCTGTACTCCTTTAGAGCTTATAATATGTCCCAAATATAGGATCTCTGTCAAACCAAACTCACATTTAGATAGCTTAGCATAGAAGGATTGCTGCTCCAAGATTCCCAAAACAGTGTCTATGTGCTTTAGATGCTCTTCCCATGTTTTACTGTATATCAAGATATCATCAAAAAATACCAAAACAAATTTTCGAAGATGCTGACTGAATACCTTATTCATACAAGATTGGAATGTTTCTGGTGCATTAGTGAGTCCAAATGGCATAACAAGAAATTCAAAGTTCCCATAGTGACATCTGAAAACAGTCTTTTCCACATCTTCACTCCTCATTCGGATTTGATGGTAGCCTGATCTTAAGTCAATTTTTGAGAAGTATACAACACCATGTAACTCATCAATGAGTTCATCTATGCGTGGTATGGGATACCTATTTTTTATGGTCTTCTTGTTTAGAGCCCTGTAGTCTATACACATTCTCATTGTACCATCCTTTTTCTTGACAAGTACCACAGATGATGCAAATGGACTAGAGCTAGGCCTTATGAATTCCATGTCCAAGAGTTCTTTAATAGTTTTTTCAATTTCTTCCTTATAACCTCTTGGATGGCGGTATGGGGTTGTTATAACTGGTTTGGCACCCTGTTCTAACTCTATAACATGCTCAAAACCTCTATCTGGTGGTAATCCTGGAGGCAAGTCATTGAAAACTATACTATGCTTATCAAGAATATTTTGAATTTCAAAATGGAAATTACCTTGATTCTTGGGAGAGCTTGTTGGTTGGATTATGACTCCTGCTGCCCATGTTACTTGTCCTCTTCGAAAAGTCCTCTCCATCCTCTTTGCAGAGACCACCTTAGGTGCTCCATTCAATAACCCTCTCAATATGACTTCTTTCCCATTGGAATGAAATTTAAACTCCATAGTTTGATGGTTCATGTAATAGCCTCCGATAGAGTGCAACCATTGAACACCCAATACAAGATCTGTCTTCCCAATACCAACCACATAGAAGTCATCACATAACTCATAATCTCCTAAGGTCATCTTGAGTTGTTTCACCACCCGTGTGCAAGGCATAGTGAATCCATCAGCTACAGTAACATTGAATCCCTCAAAATCTTCTGCTTTAAGCCCTCTTTTCATGACAAATCCCTCATCAATAAAATTGTGAGTTGCCCCACTATCAAGAAGAACAGTCAACCTTTGCCCTGCTAGTACCCCTCAAATTCGGAAGGGATGGTATCTTGGGACTCCTGATAATGCTGCTAAAGTGCCATCCTTGCTGATTTCTTTTACTTTCTCTTCTTCTACCTCCTCCTTAGTATCATGAAATTCCTCATGCTCATCTGAATCAGATTCTGAAGCAACTTCAATATAGTGCACTTGACCTTTCCCCAAACATCTGTGTCCTGGAACCCATGGTTCTCTACAAGTAAAACAAAGCTTTTTCCTTCGTAATTCACTCCTAGTCTCTTCATCTACCTTCTTTTTTGCCACATTTGTCACATCTTTTGGTGGTAGTGTTGGGAAAGTCTTTTTTTGAAAATTTCCCTTATGTTGCCAAAGATTTGGGGGTTTTTGATTAGTGATTGATTTCATAGGCACGCAAGTTTCAAGTTGCAAGCTTCTTTTGATAGCTTCCTGCAAGGTTGAGGGTGAGAAAGCCTTAACCAAACCCTTAACAGAATCTTCTAAACCATCAAGAAAAAGATAAACGATCCTCTTTTCACTTATATTAGGTACCATAACAGACACTTTTTGAAATTCTTCTATATACTCATTAACTGATTTGGTTTGCTTCAACTTTGACAATTCTTTAAAGTACTCTTCATCATCCTTGAGGTCAAATCTATCTATCACCCTTTGACTGAAATCTTCAAATGTAGTTACCTGATCGTGACCTTGAGTAGTCATTCCATGATACCGCCAATCATAGGCTGCATCTTCCAAGTGTAGACTTACAAATTGAATAGCATCACTCTCTTTCATGGGGTTAAGTGTGAAGAAAATTTGTAATTTTTGTAGCGATGCTCTAGCTGAAATTTTATTTGTTCCATCAAAAGTAGGTGCTGTAAACTTGCTTATTTTATTTTTGAGCTCTCTTCCACTTGTGTCATGCTCCCTCCTATTCTCTTTCTTGGGCATCAAAGCATTCATCATATCCACATATTCTCTAAAAGGAACTGAACTGCAAAAGTTATCATCTAAGCCATTGTAAGTAGCTCTTAATGTAATCAAATTACCTGTAACCTCTTCCACTGGATTAATGGCTAGATTTGGTACTGGTGGCTCATCTGCAGGCAAGAAAATAGATTTGGTTGATTTAGATGGTGTGGATCTCCCATTTCTCGGCTCCTCTGAAGTGCTCCCTTTCTCATTAATAGATGCAATTCCTTGTAATTTTTCTGTCAATATTCGCAAAGCCTCTCTAGTTTTTGCCAAACCATCCACTGTTTGCTTCTGAGTATTTTGGATGTCTTGGAAGAATTTCTTTGCCATCTCATCTGGATCAGCCATACTTTTTTCTTCCTTGGATTTTGTACTTTTGCTTTCAACTGGGGGTTTGATAAAAATTTCTTTATTCTTTTCTTGCTGCAAATATCTTTTTTCTCTTTCACTTAGTTGCATGCAATCATAAAATATGACATGCAAGATCTGGGTAGTTATTAAAACTTGACATGCAAGATTTGGGTAGTTGTTAAAACTGACATGCAACTTCTACAAACCCTCAGGCTGGCAAGATCACGGCTCTGATACCACTGAAATTTCCCTTAACTAATTTTTATTGATATTTCCAGCCTCAAATCAGAACTTTAAAATCAAACAACCAATATTACAAAGATCTGCTGATTTCCCAATAAAACCCAAATCGGGTATGTCCAAATTAGTGCCAAAAACTTCACAACTTCACAAATTATTAATAAATCTGAAAATGGACATTTTTACAGAAATTTCAGCAGCATAAAAGCCTAAAAAATGACATTTCTAGATTTGTATAGCCTTTACACAACAGCTCACAAATGTAGGGCAAAACTATGCTCAATCGGGCTCTCGAAATTAACACAAAAAATGCCCGAAAACACCACAAAACACTCATAAACTATCTCAGAAGTTTAATCATGACCCAATACATATATTCAGCTCTATTTTAACATCATAAAGTCTGAAATACAGCAGCAAACCAAACTAATATGAAACACTCAACTGAAAACCCAAACTCAAACCAAAAACAACCCCGAAAACACCCAAATCGGTACTATCCAGCACAAAGGCAAACTCTGTATGAGCATGCACATGGAATGGCTTCAAAATCCCATCCTTAGCCTTCTTGGAAACCTACAAACTCCCATTCTTGGGTCTCCTTATCCACAGGTTTGGCAGCCTCTAAAGAACAACAAGAAAATTAGCAAGAATCAAGATGTAGAATGAGCCCAAAATGCCTCCAAACCCCTTTTAAAGAGGGCATAACCCTAACTCACATCAAAGAGGGGTTAATAAAATATAATTTAATAATAATTTTTATTTATTACTCCATTGGTTTCCAAAGATTAACCCCTTTTTCTAAAATTTCACCTTTTTGGAGCCTGCCTGCCTTAACAAAGTTTATTTTTTTTTAATTATTTGAATAGGGGACATGACAATTTAGGAATCCACTACTATCTCATCTACTTCCTGATGTTATCAGCTTTAGCTTTCTTCTCATCTTCAACTCTTCCTATGTTCATGTAGTTTTTAGCTATATGACCAATTCCAGTGAATGTATAAAATCTTACTGTTGAATCTCTTTTTCTTAAGTGATTCCTTGTGCAGTCTATGCCAATGTGTTCATATTCTCCACAATAGTGACATCTACACCAAGTATTGTAATCCCAACCAAGTATTTCTTGTAAATTTTTTTCAATTGGATTGAATGGTTTGGATCTGCATTCAGATGCCTTGTGACCTTGTTTCTTGCATTTGTGACACTTACCTTCAAATTTTGGTTTCTCCTTGCATTCATTAACTATATGACCATGTTTATTGCAATTGTGGCATTTTTCATTGAATTTTTCTTTTCCATTGCTCCAAAATTTGTTTGATTTATGGCCTAACTTACCACAATGATTGCAAGTAGGTCTTTGATTCCTTTGGGCACCTTGTTTGGAAGATTAACCTTCTTCTTTGTAGCCAAGTCCTACTTTACATTTTTACCTATAGAGATTTTTCTCACTTTGTTGATTCAATTGATCCATATTTGCTTGTGATTTCATCATCCTTTCATTGAGTTAGTTTTTAGAAATTAGATCAGCTTTCAATCTTTCATTGATCTATCTTTCAGTGATTAAATCATTCCTTAAGCTTTAATTTTTAGATCTCAAATTTATGATTTCCTCATTTGCATTAGATAGCTGATTGGTAAGACTTTCTTGTTGAAGGGATTGGGAAAGATGCTCTTTTGCTTCCTTGAGTTGAGCTATGGCCATTTCCAGATCTAGCTTTTCATTCTCAATAGCTTTTTCAAGTTTGAATATCTCCATTGCCCTTGATCTTTACTCAAGCTATCAAAATTTATCTTGAGAACCACAAATCTCTTATACCAATTGTTAGAAATAATCAAGACTAGCTAGGTTACTAAGAAGGGAGGGGTGAATCAGTAACCTCAAAAAATTTAAATCAATTCAGCACTTAACCATATAAATCATTCACCATTCATTCATCTAATCTACTGCATGCATGAGAAAAGATAAACATTCATAACACATGAACATAGTATTTTGGTGACCTAGAAACCTTCCAAATAGAAAGAAAAATTGGGGTGGGGATGATACCCACAAACTTCACTACTATAGTATAAAGTTGGCTTGTTAGGGCTTACATTGACCACTGTTGATGATCTGCCCTATTAAGAGCAATTTGAACTGCTAGGTCCACCTTGTTAGAGGTTTTGCAAACATACAATGAAATATGCACTTTGTTAGGAGATTTACACAAAGACTGTTAAGTCTACCCTATTAAAGGATTTGGAAAACTAATTCACTTGTCAAGATGAAATAGTAGATCTGACTTACAACTTGATTAGTGAATAGATCTTGAAGTACAGATTACCTCTTGTGACTAATATGTCTTTTCTACTCCTTAATGACCTTGCTGAAAAATTTGCTTTGTTGTTGATTCACAAATTCACTCTTCTCAAAATATTACATGTCCATTTCTTAACATACTCATGATAAATAATAATACATTGCAAATGATACAATACATTACATATATACCATTCCAATAATTACAATTCCAAGGTCAGCTAAAACACAAGTAAAAAAAATATTACTGAGTTAGCCAAATAGTAGAAAACTCGGTCTCTTCAAGCTGACTTGGTGACCTTCTGATACTTAGCATCCACTGCATTACTTGGCATCATCATGCACTTAGTATAAGTAGAAGCACAATCCATACTAATCACATGACGTAGCTTGGAACTCGGTAACCATTGGAGACTAGGTAGATATAGTGTCACTCGGTAAATACTAAAACCTTTGTTTACCTTGCTGTCACTTGGTAAACACTAAAAATTCATTACTTCGTAGAAACTAACTTCATATCATGCAAATTTATGACTTGGTAGATACTGTGAAGCTTGGTGACCATTATCTAGTTGGTAAACAATGTTGAATTGCATATTCACTCAATAGCTTCAGGAATACTCGGTGTGAACTACTTAATTGTTGAACTTACAAGGTAACCACTGGATGCTCGGTATAAAATATGGACTAAGTGATGAGCTTGGTATCCATTCAAAATTGAATAAGTGTTGTCACTAATGACAAATACAACATAATTCCAACACCCTATTAAAGGCTTTACATTGTGTTAATAGTGACCTAGATAAAGGATTTAAAACACTTAACATGAAGTGTCACCCCGTTGAAGAATTTAGTCACCTCTTCAAAGGATCTACAAAATAGCTATTAAGCTAACCTATCAACATAGGATTTACCACTATTTAATACTATTGTTGGAAAGTATTAGAAATCTTTTGACCTAATTGCTTACAATCTTCAATTGTTGAATTTAGGCACTTGATCTATTCATTTTGATGTGATCCTTTCTTGATCTACTATTTTTTTGTATCCCTTGCTTTGTTCTGATCAACTAGATATGTAATTGCTACTCAATTTACTAAGTCTTTGATGTCCCTGTTGTTTGCCCTATTCTACAATTTTTGCTATCTGCTTAGCAACTTTCTTAACTCCTATTCAACAACATAAAATCATGGGATCTAAGCCTTGTTATAAAGACTTTGTAGACTTAGTGTTAGGTATGGATCTACAATCCATATTGAATCTTTAATTCTTGCTCATTCCTTACACTTTTCTCATTGGTTGCATGCCTTCACCATTTTTCTTATTGGTTGCATGCTGATTGCATAGGAAATATAAAAGATTCATTCTTATCATTATTATCCTTCAAAATCCTTCTATGTTAGCTCAAAAAATGGTCTACATCTGAGTTTGTGAAGCCACAAACTCATATGTTGATTCTATGTAACTCGAAACATATTGGATTACTAGTGCTCGGCACATGTTTGATCTTGGTTTGCTTGGCACCTATTACATTCTATCTTGCTCGACACATGTATAGTTCTAGCTCACTCAACACATGAAGCATTCTGACTTGCTCAGCATCAATTGTGACTCGACATCTATATATCACTTGATATAATGCTTGGCACTTGCTGTCACTCGACAGTTGTTGGAATTCTGACTCAACACATACTATAGCTTGGCTTCTATGTAGAAACTAGTTGAGTGTGTTGACAGTCAGTTGTGAAGACCATTCTAAGACCGACACATTAAATAAGATAATTACATTATGTTAACCATACAATATTCTCATTGTAATTTAATAGATGAATTATTGACATCAATGACAACAATCAAAGACCAAATACCAAGAGTTCAACATACTCCCCCTTTGGCATTGATGTCAATATTAACTTCCACTTGTATATCCATGTGTACCTATATATCATGTATCTATACCTATTTATCTATGTGTACCTATAGTTATACCTATACCTATATATCCACCATATAGTTGTCTTCAACTTCATTTTTTCCCCCTTTGACATCAATGACAAAAGAGACATACCAAGGTTTCAGTGTAACAAAAAGATAAGAAAAATATAATCCCCCTAAAACCTATCACTCATTTATGAACTTATGCAAGAAAAGAGAGGGGACAAAGCCCCAATATTGTTCTTAATCCTTCAAATATGACTCTTGAGAGAGGTTTTGTAAATATGTCAACCAACTGATATGAAGAAGGAACAAATTCTAATTCAACATTACCATTCAAGACATGTTCTCTTATGAAATGATAACAAACATAAATGTGTTTGGTGTGTGAATGCATAACTAGAGTCTTATAAATATTGATTGCACTTTGATTATCACAATAGATAGGAACTGGTTTAGATGTTGTTACTTTCATATCTAATAAAGTTTGAACCATCCAAAGAACATGTTGACAACATGAACATGCGGCTATATATTCAGCCTCTGTACTAGAAACTGTAGTAGATTCTTGGTTCTTACTATGCCAACACACTAGCCTGTTACATAAGAAAAATGTTGCTCCTAAAGTACTTTTTCTTTCATCTAGACAACCTACCCAATCTAAGTTACTATAAGCAATAAATCTGAAATCATCATGTTTAGGATACCAAATTCCATAATCCAAAGTACCCTAAATATATCTAAAAATTATTTTCACTTACATAACATGAGATCCTTTAGGGGAAGATTGAAATCTTGCAACCAAAGATACAACATGCATGATATTAGATGTTGAAGCCATTATATATAGTAAACTACCAATCACGAATCTATAATTAGTTTGATCAACATCAGGAGAATCATCATTTTTAGTAAGTTTACATCTTGTTATCATTGGTGTTGTTGTAGACTTACAATATTCCATATGAAATTTCTTTGACATTTCTTTTTCATACTTATTTTGGGATAAGAATATACCATTTTTCAACTAGGATATTTGCAAGCTAAGAAAATTAGATAGTTGCCCAAGCATGGACATTTCAAATTTAGATTGCACAAGCTTTGAAAAACCTTAAGTATCATCATTGGATCCAAATACTATATCATCAGCATAAACGAGAACAATGAGAATATCATCACATGTACCATAAATATACGAGTTACTATAAACACCACCACTTTTGAAGCTATTTTTTATAAGATACTAATACAACCTAGAATACCAAGCCCTCAAAGCTTGTTTTAAACCATAAAGAGCCCTTTTTAGCATGTAAACATGATTATGATAGTATTTGTTTTCAAATCCTTTAAGTTGATCTATATAAACCTCTTCATTAAGATAGCTATTAAGATATATTTCTTTAACATCCATTTGGTACATTTTAAAGCCCTTGAAAGTTGAATATGCAAGAAAGATTCTATTTGCTTCAAGTCTAGAAACTGGTGCAAAAGTTTCATCAAAGTCCACACCTTCTATTTATGCATAACCCTTACAAACCAATCTAGCCTTTTTCATTGATATCTTTCCATTTTCATCAAGTTTACTTCTAAAGATCCATTTATCACCTATTAATTTTTTATCTTTATGTCTAGGCACTAATTCCCAAGTTTTATTCTTTTTAATTTGACTTAGTTCCCCTTTCATAGCATTAACCCAAAACTTAGCCATACTAGCTTCATTATATGGTTTAGGTTCAATTTGAGATAACAAACAAAGATTAGCACATTCACTAGATGTAGTTCTTGTTCTTGTTTGAATACCTACATGTTTATCCCCTATGATTTATTCTTGAGGATGATACTTCTTCAATCTTGTTCCTATAGCCTTTGTACCTATGGGTTTTAGTGTTTCTATTTGATCTTTTATCTCTTCTTCACCTTCATAAACTTTATTATCTGGTTCTTTCAAGTCAATATTAGTGTCTTGTAGGAAAGTATTACCCATTCTTATTTCCTTTTAATTTTGCATAACTTCATCCACTTTCACATGCACATTTTCAAAAAATTTATTCAACCTTTTATTAAAAAATCTATAAGCTTTACTTTTAGAAGAATATCCTAAAAATATTCCTTCATCACATCTTGAATCAAAGCTTCATTTTTTATCATCAGAATTCTTAATGAAACATCTACTTCCAAAAATTTAAAATTCTTAACAGAATAAGGATGTCCATACCATAACTCATAAGAAGTGTACTTAGTTTTTACCCTTAGTTGTGCTCTATTTAAAATATAAATTTTTGTGTGAAATGCTTCTTTCCAATACTGGTTTGGTACTTTAGATTCATCTAACATGGTCCTTTCCATTTCTTTCACTATTTAGTTCTTTCTCTCAACAACTCCATTTTGTTGAGGTGTCCTAGATGATGAATATAGTCTTTTGATGCCATATTTTTCACAATAATCAAAAAATTCATCTAAAGTAAACTCACCACCTTTATATGATCGTAAGCACTTAATCTTCATGTCAAACTCTTTTCCAACCATTTTCCTAAAAATATTAAACTTTTTAAATGCCTCTAATTTATGCTTTAAGAAAGTTAACCATGTCATTCTTGTATAATCATCTACAAAAAACATGAAATGCTTTTCACCATTTAACAACATTGTCCTTTTAGGACTACATAAATAAGTATGTATTAATTGTAATGGTTTAGAAGAAAAAAATTCTCTTGAAGCAAAATATGGCTTTTTTTGTTTACCATGTTGACACCCTTCACAAATAACATTATTTGGCTTACTTATACATGGCATAACTCTTACTCTATGATGCTTACGAAATTTTACCAAGTTGTCAAAATTCAAGTTCCCAAGCCTTTTGTGTCATAACCAACTTTCATTCACCTATCCCATAAGGAAAAAATCTTCATGATTGTTAGTATTTGTGATATATTTTAAATTTTATACATTTCCTTTAGATCTTTTACCTGATGCAACCAAATGTCCATATTTTAATTTGATTTGACAACCATGATCATTAAAAAATACTTCATATCCATGATTAAAAAAATTGACTAACACTTAGAAGAATGTACTTTAATCCACCAACATAATACACATCATGAATGGATATTTTTTCACTAAGGGTCAATAATTTGTCTTGAATAATCATCACAAAAACTAACATTGCCACCTTTGTAGTTAATCAATTTGCCAAACTTTGTTTTATCTCCTGTCATGTGTACAGAACAACCACTATCAGTTATCTACAAGTCCTTTTCTTCATAATTTAGATCCATTTGAACAAACATAGAATTATTAATCTTGGGCCTCCATATCTTAGTCACTTTAGTATCAAATTCTTTATCAACTTGTAGACTAGCATAAGATTGATCATTTTGAAATGACTTAGTTTTGCAATTCCTCATAACATGACCATTTGTAACATCTTCAACCACTCATTTTAGGAAAGGAATAACCAAAATGAAACTTTGAATACCTCCTTAACATGTATCTTCAATTACTTATTCTATGTCCATATTGATGGCACATGAAGCAATGCCCATCAAAGAAAGAAGTGAACATGTTTGAGTACCCTTTACCCATGAATGAGGTGCTTGATGTAACCTGATTTTTATCATTACAAATATAATTAAAATATGAATTTTTACCTGCATTTTAAGTGGTAGTATTCTGATTTGTATCCTTAGTTTCAAATTTAAATATCTCAAATAAAGATTTATCTTTCTTGTCACTAGAACATTGTCCAAGTTTAAAACCAATTCCTATTAGATCCTCTATTATTTTTTGTTTCCTTAGCATATCATTTAAAGGAGTGTTCTCAAATTTTTCTAAATTTATTTTATAGGTTACTACTTAATTCATTAACCTTGTACATTCATGATCTATAGAAATTAACTCTTCCTTAGTGACAAAGACAATTCTCTTTTGTCACTCAACTTGTAGTTTCAATTCTATAGTTTTTTGGTTTAATTCCTTAGTTTCATTTTCAAAGTTCTCTTTTTCCTTTGAGAATTGATTTTATTGAACACTTAAATTCCTTTTTAATTTCTTGATCTTTTTAAGTGCATAAATAAATTCACATTCTAAATCAGCCTCAACAAGTTCAACATCATCATCACTATCTGATTCTTGACAAGTAGTTTCTATAGCCATGAATAAAACTTCATTTTCATCACATTCAAAACTACTAGATGTTGGAAACTTAAAATTGAATTTTATTTTTATTTTTTATTAATGTCAAATATATTGATAAGATATATTGCTACCTAATTTAAATTTCATATCTATTTGATTGATGAAGAGGATTTGAGAAATTGCTCATAACAATAGCACCTAGAGGAAAGGTTGAGTTATGAAAGGGAAGCTACAAAAAGGAACCTACAATGGAAATTTGATTAGACAAAATTTGATAAAGAAAAGTGATTATTTATGTCAAGAAAGTTAAGCTAAGTCGAGCAATAGAGTAAATGGCAAAGGAATGTCGAGTCATGGTAGTGTTAACTGAGCCACAGTTAGTGTCAAGAAAATTTAGTGTTGATTGAACATCAATATTGACCAAGAAAGCTAGTCAATGTCAAGCCATAAATTTTTATATTGCTCAAGTGTTTAGTGATGGTTGAGTGTCAGAACCTGGTGTTTCTAAGTAACACTATTGAAGATGAATTCAAGGAAATCGTGATTCCCAGTCGACTTAATTGATTTCTTTGGAAATGTAAATTGTGTTGAAGATAAGATTGATGAGTTGGATCATTAAATTCAAGGTGAGGATTAGGTAAAGACCTAATAGATAGATTCTAGAGAAATTTCTAGAACAAGATCAAGAATATGGACATATATAGTGAATTGTGTTGAGTTTAATCATAAACCCTAAGATCTACGGTGATCATAGAAAATGGTAAAGAAAAAGTTTCCTATTTAAAGAGGTGTAGAGACAAATAATGTATGTGTGCAAGTGTGTATTTGAGGAGAGGCATATAGATCAAGGTGGATTAAAGATGCACAAGTATGAGAGTGAATATGAAGCTAAAAGAGATTACTTATGTAGATGTTGTTGATAGTGATAAGTCATATTTGAGCAAGTAGTTTTAACTATTGTTGAAGGGGGAAGTATGATTGTTTGAAGGGTTGTTAAATGGATCAATAATAGAGATTATAGTGGAAAAATTATTAGTCAATAAACAAATAAATTGAATAGAGTTTTGAACTTGCAAAGTGAGTTGTAATCACACAGATCAACATCTACTATTTTCTTTCTAATCATTGTAAATAATTTGTATTGAAATCCTTTTAATAGAGGTTGACCTAAAAGTCATTTGAAAGACTTAATAGTTTGTGTAAATCCTTTCACAAGGTGATATTCTAAATGGAATGATTAAATTCCTCTGACAAGGCCACTCCTAATAGGGTGATTAAATCCTTTAACCAGGTCACATTTAATAGTGTGTTTTGTAACCTTTGATAGGGTTCACTCCTAACATATCTCACTTTGAAAGAGTGAAAAATTAGTGACATGTTGTTGGTAGTTTTTCCCAAATTGGATTTCCACATAAAAATCTTAGTGTCAAATATGTGTTGAATGATTTATATGTTTTACATTTTATATTCAGCAAAGCATGTTATATTTGGAACAATAATTTTTTTTTTACAATGGAGACCAAGCAACAATAGGATAAGAAGAATAGTATGAGTTTTATGTTTAAAAGTTCAAATGGTACTTAAGGACCTTGAGTAACTAATTCACACTAGACCCACCCCAACCCCCCCCCCCCCCCCACCCCCCCCCCCCCCCCCTCCCCTCCCTCAATTATTCTTATTTTTTTGTAATAATGGGTATCAAAGCTCAATGCTTACAAAAAGAAGTTTGAAGGTACTTAAACCTATATATCATGACTCACAAGAGAGATGTGCCCAAGCTTAACAAGGAGAACTTCCCTACATGGAAAAACTTGATGAGGTTTCACATATCTAGTATCATTTATGCTACTATCAAATTTGTGGACAATGAGTATGTAAAGGTTAACACTACTCCTTTGATGGTTGATCAACTAAAGTAGAAGAAAGAACACAATCAAACAATGTTGGAGATTGGCTTAGCCTTAAGCTAAGCCAAGTTTGATAACCTAAACGATTGTGGTAGTGCAAAGAAAATGTGGGACAAACTAAATACCATATATGGAGGTGATGATAATGTCTTGAGAGCCAAATCAAAAAGCCTAAGAGGTAAAATTGATGACATGAGAATGATGGTCCAAGGTGAGAATATAGTACAATATTTCACAAGATTTAAAGAAATTATTAATGCTATTCATGGTGAAAATGGAGAAATCAAAGATGAAACTATGATAAGTAATGTATTGAGGACTCTACTCCCTATTTATTGAGGCCAACAGATCCCTTATAGAATTGTAGGGTTATTAGAGTGTCTACAATCCAAGAAATGAGATGTACACCAGGGAACACTTTGACCTTAGAAGGTGTAATCAGTAGACTTACTACTTTTTAAATGTCTAAATTTGATAACTACACACCTAATACTACTGAATATGCATTTAATTCACAATTGGTCCTTAGCAAGATGAAAGGAAAATATGTGAAGAGTGACAATGATAGTTGTGATGATGATATTGATAATATTGAAGCCCTTATTGCAAAATAATTTAGAAGAGTAAAAGGTAAATACAAAGATAAATGACCTATCATCATTTTTTCATGCAAAAAAGTAGGTCATATTGTTGCTAGGTGTCCTAATATAGAGGATAAGGATGAAATGAAGGAAAGAAAGTACAAAGGAAGAAGAGATGACCAAGACTTCAAGACAAACAAGGATGACAAAGGTAAGAAATCATGTTATATTGCCGAAGAAGAAACTAATAATGAATCTAAAAGTAATGATGATGATGAAGTCTATGTTTCTATGAAATAAGACTTCAATGAAGATGAGAAAATTATATTGATTTCATATGTAAAGAAAAGTGACAAATGGATAATTGAAAGTGGATGCTCAAATAATATGATTGGTGATAAAGAAAAATTTGAGGACATTGGTCCATAAAAAGGTGTACGTGTAAAATTTGGTAATGATATTCCATGTGTTGTAAAAGGTAAAGGGACTATTCAACTAATTGATAAGATAAAATGTGATAATGTTTACTGGGTTGAAGGACTTAACTATAATTTATTGTGTTTCATAGATGAACAAATTAGGTTACAGAGTTGAATTTCACAATAGGAAGGCCAAGATACATTACACTAATGGTAAGCTAGTTGGAAGTGGTGAACAGATAAGAGGTAACTTGTTCTATCCAAATTTATCAAATGAGACATATTTTTTTGCACAACAAGGAGATGTTTGATTATGGAACAAGAGATTATGTCATGTAAGTTTTGAAAATTTGGTGAATATTAGTAAGATAAAGAAAGTAAGAGGATTGCATGAAATAAAGAAAACTAACAATTCCATGTCTAAACAATGTCAACTGGAAAAAATGACAGAGTCTAGTTTTAAGAGGAAAACATATATTGCTAATGATATTTTGGAATTGGTTCATACTACCCTATGTGGACATATTGATGTTCAAAGTTACTGTGGAGATAAGTATTTCATTCTATTTTTTATGATTACTCTGGGATGATAATTGTGATGTTGCTTAAAGCTAAATCTGATGCTTTTCAGTTATTCAAGTGGTTTTTTGCTAGAGTTGAAAAAGAAACATGAAATAGTCTAAAGTTTGTGAGATTTGACAAAGGTGGTGAGTTCATTTCCAATGAGTTCAATACATTATGTAATGACAGAGGAATTAAAAGATAGATGTCAGCACCAAGAACTCCTCCTCAAAATAGAATAGCTAAAGGAAGGATAGGATCAATAATAGATTATACAAGGATATTAATGATGAAGAAGAGCATGTATCAAAGAAACATTGGAGAGAAGTTGTTAGTACTAATGTCTATACCTTGAATGGAGTACAAGTCAAGAAAGGTACAAATGCTACACCTTTTGAAATATGGTATGGATATGCTCCTAATGTGAAATATTTTAAAATCTTTGGAAGTAGATTCTATATACTTAAAGATAATAGAAATGGAAAACTTGATGCAAAGAGTGAGGAAGGCATATTCCTAGGATATTCTACTAAGAGAAAAGCTTATAAATGTTTGAACTCTAACACTAACAAAGTTGTGGAAAGTGTAAATGTGAAAATTGGTGAGTTTGCATAAAAAAGTGACACTGCATGGAAAGAAGAACTGAAAGACTATAGTACATTCATTTATGTGTATGATGACACTACAAGAACTCCTAATAGATAAGTAAACCAAAATTCAATCTCTTAGTAGACAGGAAATGTTGCAGAGAAACAAATTATCAAGTAGTAGAGAGTGGGTATTGAGCAATGGATTGAAGATGTTGAGTCATAGATAGGGAATGTCGACCATCAGATTGTGAATGTCGAGCATGTAGAAGCCAGATCAAGACCTGAACAAGGAAGAGAAAATGTGCTTGATATTAATTTTCAAAATAAACCTATAGAAGAACAAAGAAGGAAACTACCTATGATAGAAAAATATGTGAGAAGACATCACAAACCTGATTAAATCATTGGTGATGTTGAAACAAGTGTTATGACAAGAAACAAACTCAAAGATGACACATTCTTATTGTTTGAATTTGAGCACAAAATAGTGAAAGATATTTTGGAGAATGAAGATTGGATTTAGGCAATGAACGAGGAAATTAAATAGATTGAGAAGAAAAATACTTGGACTTTGGTGCCAAGACTTAAAGACAAAAATGTCATTAGGAAAAAGTGGGTTTTTAGAAACAAACTCAACAAGAGTGGTGAAGTAACAAGAAATAAGGCAAGATTGGTATACAAGGGTTATCCTCAAGAAGGAGTTGATTATGAAGAAACTTTTTCTCCTTTGGCAAGACTTGAATGAGTTAGAACTCTACTTGCATATTCAGCCTACAAGAATTTCAAGCTATATCAGATGGATGTCAAATCTACATTTTTAAATGGTATATTAGAGGAAGAAGTATACATTGATCAACCTAAAAGATTTGTAGATCTAGACTAGAAGAATATGATATGTAAATTGAACAAACTCCTCTATGGATTGAAACAAGCCCCAAGAGCATGGTATGAAAGATTGCATAATTACTTGGTGAAGATTGGTTTTGAAAGGACAAATGATAACATCAATCTATATTTGAAGAATGGTAAGAACAATGAAGTATTTTTATGTGATATATTTGTTCATGGCATTATATTTGGAGGAAGAGAAGCATTACGCAAATCATTTTCTGATGAAATGAAGAAGGAATTTGAAATGTCTATGTTTGGTGAGATCAAAATCTTTGTTGGATTACATGTTTGTCAAATAAAGTTTGGTATTTTCATTACACAGTCCAAATACATCAAGGAGATAAGTTAAAGACTTTTGGAAGGGAAAATTCAAGATCAGTGAACACACCTATGTCAACATGGCATAAGCTATCTAAGAATGATGAATCTATTGATGTGAACCAAACCTTATATAGATCCATGATTGGAAAATTGCAATATGTTGTTCATAGCAAACCAGATATTGCTTTAGTATTTAGGATAGTTGCTAGATTTTCAAAAAATCATAAAGAGAATCACATCATGGTTGTAAAAAGGATATTGAGACATCTAAAAAGTACATAAGACTATAAATTATATTACAAGAGAAGTGATAAACTTGAACTAGAGATATTCATTGACTTAGATTGGGCAAGAAATATTGATGATAGAAAAATCACTAGCGGAGGTGCATTATTTCTAGGAAAGAGATTGGTGTCATGAACAAGAAAGAAACATAATTGTATTTCTCAATCAACATATGAAGTTGAGTATATGGTAAATGTAGTGAATTGTTCAAACATTATGTAGATCAAGAAATTACTAAAAGGTATGAAAGAAGATATTATAGATCCAATGGTTATCTATTGTGATAACACAAGTGCTATTAACATTTCAAAGAATCCAGTAATGCAAACTAAGACAAAGCACATTGCTATCAAGTATCATTACTTGAGGGAACTAGTACAAGATGAAGAAGTAAATATAGAATATGTAAACACTAAAGAACAAATTGCTGACATATTCACAAAACCCTTACCTAAAGATGCTCATGAATTTCTTAGAGGTAAATTAGGGTTGATTCCCCTAACCAAAGCTACTTAAGAAGGAAAGGTGCATTGTATTAAATGTGCTAATCAGAATATCTTATTCATTGATGCAATATAATTCTACTTAGGGACATGCCTAAGGTAGATAGTTAAGTACAACATAGAAAATTAGTCATCAATAAATGACAGAAAACAGCCACACATGAAAAATCTATATAACTCAGATGTATGAAGAGATTGAAACTAAGAAAGCTAAAGTATATTTGTCAATGTTGTCAAAGAGGGAGAGATAGACAAAAGAGGGAGACATAAGTTTAAAGGAGAGAGAGAGATAGACAAAGAAGAGTGTTATTTCAAAGAGGGAGAAATATTTTTGGATTGTATGATAACCAAGTGAGATACATTTGATACATTGAGATATAGAGATTGTTGGAATATAGAGATATTGCCATCAATGCCAAAGAGGGAGATTGTATGAAACTTATAATTAGAATTTTTTTTATTTTTTCATTGATATCAAATCTATTGATGAGACATATTTCTACCTAGTCTAAATGTCATATATATATGATTGATGAAGAGGATTTGAGAAATTTCTCATAACAATACCACCTAGAGGAAATGTTTAGTTATGAAAGGGAATCTACAATGGGCATTTGATTAGATAGACTTTGATAAAACAAAGTGGTTATTTATGTCAAGAAAGTTAAGACAATCCATCGCAAAGGAATGTCGAGTGATGCTAGTGTCAACAGAGCCATAATACCAAGTAAATCTAGTGTTGACCAAACATCAGTATTGACTAAGGAAACGAGTTAATGTCAAGATAGAAAGTTTTATAGCATACCTAAGTGTTTAGTGCTGACCGAGTGTCAGGACTTAGTGATTGATGAGTAACACTATTGAATATGAATTCAAGAAAATTGTGATTCCCAACCAACTCAGTTGACTTCTTGGGAGATGCAAATTGTGTTGAAGATAAGATTGATGAGTTGGATCATTAAATTCAAGTCAAGGATTTTGTAAAGACCTAACAAATGGATTCTAGAGAATTTTCTTAGAAGAAGATCAAGAAGATGGATAGATATAGTGAATCATGTTGAACCTAATTGTAAACTCTAAAATCTATAAGATCGTGGAAAATGGTAAAGAAAGAATTGCCTATTTAAAGAGGCACAGAGCCAAATAATATATGTGTTCAAGTGTGTATGTAAAGAGAGGCATTTAGAGTAAGGTGGATTAGAGATGGACATGTGTGAGAATGAATGTGAAGCTAAAAGAGATTGCATATGTAGATTTTGCTGATAGCGATAAGTAAAATCTGAGCAAGAAGGCTTAAGTGTTATTGAAGGGAGAAGAATCGTTGCTTGAAGGGTTGCCGAACAAATCAAGAATAGAGATGATAGTGGAAAACTTATCAATGAATCAACACCTAAACCAAACAGAGCTCTGAACTTGTAAAGTGAATTGTAATCACATAGATCAATACCTATTTTTTTCTTTCTAATCATTGTAAACAATTTGAATTGAAATCCTTTTAACATAGGTTGACCTAAAAATCATTTGAAATACTTAATAGTCTATGTAAATCCTTTCACAAGATGACATTCTACATGGAATGATCAAAGTCCTTTGACAAGGGCCACTCCTAACAAGGTGATTAAATCCCCTAACCAGGTCACATTTAATAGTGTGTATTGTAACCTTTAACAAGGTTGGCTCCTAATAGAGCTCACTTTGAAAGAGTTAAAACTTGGTGACATGTTGCTAATGTTTTTTTCCAAATTGGGTTTCCATGTAAAAACTCCTAGTGTCAAATCTGTGTTGAATGCTTTATATGTTTTACATTTTATATTTAACAAAGCATGTTATATTTGGAACAATAATTTTTTTTACAGTAGAGACCAAGAAATATTAGGATAAGAAGAATAGTAAGATTTTTATGTTTAAAAGTTCAAATGGTACCTAAGGACCTTGAGTAACTAATTCACACCCCCCCGCCCTTAAAGTTATTCTAGACATTTCTAACACTAGATTCACTATCTAATACACCAACAATCAAACTCTTCTTCTTCTTAAAGAACTTCTTTTTGTTATAGAATTTCTTTTTCTCATCATCTACCTCATTATGACTGTTATAAGGACATTTAGATGCAAAATGTCCTATTTTACCACAATTAAAGCATTTGAAAGGAAGTTTACCTTTGTATTTACCTACTCCTTTCTTTAATTTCCTTCATAAATGTGCTTCAAGAACATTAAGATCTTCTGATTTTGAAGAGACTTGCTTACTTTGTTTTACACCTTGAATGTTTCTCCTTTGCTTGTTGATTCTTGTTTTCCAAACTTTCCCATTTCATAAGCTACAAGCATTCGATGAATATCTTCCATTGTATACTTGTATATATCTATAGATTATTCTATAGAACATATCTTAGAATCAAATTTATTAGGTAGAGATCTCAAAACTTTCTTTACAACATCAATATCATCAATTTTTTCACTAAGTCATCTTATGTCATTTACAGTTTCATCTATTTTAATGAAATAATCTTCTACCTTTTCATCAGAGCCCATTTTAAGGTCTTCAAATATTTCTTTAAAATGTTATATCTTGGCTTCTTTAACTTTACCATGATATGTGTTTTTCAAATTTTCCCATAGTTCTTTAGATGAATTGCAATGCATTACCTTAACAAAAAAATCTTTAGATAAACTATTAAGTATAGAAAATTTATCTTTCATATCAATTTCATACTTTCTCCTTTCATCAGGATCTATAGGTAAAGTATTAGGAACTTTATAACCATTAACAACTGAAGCCCAAACATTAACATTAATAGATAACAAATATGTTTGCATCATTACTTCCCAAAAAGCATAGTTTGATCCATCAAAAATAGGAACCTTTGAAGAACTATCTTGAGCCATAAAAGATAAGTATTCCACTCAACCAAAATCTTCCCAAAGTTTTTAAACATCATGTAGGTAACCTTTCTCTAATACTACTTGTTGGAATACAAACACCACTAAGAGAGGGGGTGAATTAGTAGTTTAAAATACTTTCCAAAACTTGACACAATCACACATTATAAAATTTAACACATGAGAAAGATATGTAATGTATAACAAAGTGGAAAAATATTTTAATTCGAAAAACCCCTTAGGGTAAAAAATCACTTTGAATTTGAAATTTTATTGGCCTATTGGGCAAATTTTTTAGAGCTACAACTCTAGGAAGCACCAACACCCTGTTTTAGAAACACCAATTTCAAGGAACACCAATCCCTTACACCTGAAGCACCAACTTCATGAATAGGATAAGCACAAACTTCAAAAATGAACAAATGAGATACAAAATTGTAGGATCGTCTTTGTTACAATAAAAATCATGAATCACTAGTTTCAACTTCTTGTTGAAAATATAATGCATGATATACTTTTATTCTTCTCTGTTACTAATTCTTTTACATCAAAAATTGCACCAAAGTATACAAGCCTCTTTCAATGAATTTCTCAAATGATGTCATGTGTAATAAGATCTAAAACAAAATATATTAATGAAATAAGATGACTTGAATTAAAATCTTTCAAACTATCAACTTTCTTGAAGTGATAAACCCTTGTTTCTCCTCAAAACATCAAGTATCCAAATATGTTTCCTTTTTCCATTAAAAGATCTAATCAAATATTGATATGAATGAATGAGATGCAATATATAACCCTTCTTCTACCTTTGATAAAATTTTACAATAAAAATCAAATCACAAATAGGAAAATAGAAACATAAAGCATTACCCTCTTCTTTGTTGTTAAAAATCTACCTGCAAACTATTCAGTCTACAAAGAATTCCACACAAATCCTACAACCTCTATCAAAAAAACCTATTGGATTTTTAGAGGAATGTATCCTCTAATTATAAACCAAAAAAGTAAACATTTTGGAGGAAGGTATATATTGCAAACTTCAATTAGACTAGAAATGCTAAAAACTGTTGAAATTTTCAAATGATTTGGTAACTGCTTCTAATAAATGGAGTTTTCCTATTTCCATACACATGTTATAAAAACACTAAAAAATACCCATTTTATCTAATTCAATGATCTTTCCAAAAAATTATAATAGTGGTGGTTTAACTAATTAAAAAGCTTGTCGACTTTCACATAGACCAAAACTACTTTTTGGATAACTGTTTTCATAAACAATGTGAACATTAAGTGTTAATTTTATAACACTTAAGTGTTTGTCTTGAACATGTTTTGAACAATATTAAAGGAAATCAAATAAGATAATTACATGATGTTAACCATACCATATGATCATTATAATTGCCTAGACGAATTATTGACATCAATGACAATAATCAAAGACCAAATACTAAGGGTTCAACAAAAACCACATTGGAAAAAACCTACTCCAAAAAGAGATGGAAATAATGCTGAAAAGAAATAGTGAAGTACTAAAGAAGCCTCCAAAATAGGAAATTTACTAGAAGATAGGAACAAAAGATGACCATGAAGAACATCATTGAAGTATGAAGCTACAAACATTGTCAAACCATTGATCTGAAGAACCTCCACTATATAGAATATGACCATGTAGAAAAGACTAGTTGGAAGAGCTTATCAATCAAAGATAGTAGGTATCTTCATGGCCTCCAAAAATAGGACTGAAAGTATTTCTATATGGTAAATTATCCATCTCACCAAAATGCATAAGTATCTAGCCATTGTAATCTCCTAGTACATAAGATCAAATACTAAATACATAGCTCACTCCATTGAACCAAGAAAGCAATAGAACCAACATAAACCCCCTATAATTCCTAGAATTAATACATGAACACTGAATTGAATGCAATACATCTTGCAATAAGAATAACTAGGAATATCGAGAGTGCAAAAGAAGTACAAAAACTTACAATGACACATGTCATCGACACATCATGAGGCCAATGTCATAGAAGAAACACTCACTTGACAAAGGAAGATGAAAAATATGGCCAACATGAAACCCCCCAAGGCACTTTATAATGTAGTGTGAGTACAACAAAACACAAAAATGTGCAAGATCTCAAAATGCAATAGAGTGACACTTTATCTTAATTCATTTGTAAAAATACTACAAAAGGATGTCAAAAAGGATCAAAAGAGACCACCCATGAAAAAATAATATAAAAAAATAAAATTGATCTCCGGACCTAAAACAGCCAATATATCCATCAGAATGCAAAAAAACAAAATAATATGTGCCTTGAGAAGAATCTAGAAAAACAACCAGCATGAATGGAAAAAGTACAAAAATACATTTCCAATGATATAAAGAATTCTCAAATTGAATATTGAATGCTCAAGGTATGCCTCCTAGAGTGAAAAATAGAACCCCTCACTTTGATGGAAAATAAAAGGGATAATTATGGAAAATTTTACCATTAAAACCTACACTAATGTGTCCAATGCAAAATCAGATTTTTGGCAATATCTAGTTTGCAAAAAATAGAGTCTGTATTCTCGAGATATGAGCAAAAATGTCAAGGTAGGTGCAAGTAGAGTAAGAACAATAGGCAGAGGTGAAACAGCTCAATTTTCATGCCAAAATGCATCAGAAAGTATGCCTGCCAGCACCAAAAATAACCTCAGAAAGTGTGTCAGTTTCATACCAAAATTGCCTCAGGAAGTCTGTCAACTGCATACCAAAAAATGTCTCAATTTTTGTGCCAAAAAATATTGATTTTTGTACCAAAAAACCTCGATTTATGTGCCAAAAAAACCTCAAATTTTATACCAAAAACCCTCAATTTATGTGTCAAAAAATCTTGATTTCTATTGCTAAAAACCTTGATTTATGTGCCAAACAATCTCATTTTTGTGCCAAAGATTCTTGATTTCTATGCTAGAAAACCTCGATTTCCATGCCACCTCAAGAAATGTGCCCAATTTGGGAGCAATTTTTTAATCCTTAGATTCCAACTATGTCCAAATTGGACAAATTTTATATGAAAATAGGGGTTTTTGGGCACTCTGAGCTGTGAGACCCATTTGGGCTCAAATTGCATCTAACAAAATGTGACCGCTAAATCTAATAATAAAAAACTCTAAAAAATGAAACCCTCTGAAAGAAAAAGTGTAGATGTGAAAGCCAAGCTAAACCTCTCATAAATAGAATAGGAGCATGAAGATCTGAAGCTCTGATACCATGTTGAAGTTGATAAAAGCTCAACCACACAACTCTGAAGAATCACTTGCATGCAAATACCTATCACTAAAAAGAGAAGCAAAAGGCTATGCAGGTTGAATTTTCCAGATCCATAGATGAGACATTCTTGATGAACAAAAGAGAAATTGCTATAGTAAAAAAGTGAATGAATGTTACAATTACAAAGAGAGATCCCCTTTATAAAGGAGATCAAAACCCTATCAGGTAACTAACCTCAGTTGCATGATAATAATTAATAAAGTAATTAATTATTATATGGCCAAAACTTAGCTGAAGTAAACTAGAGATAATAAGTGATTTAATAATTAAATCAATATGATTTAATAATTAAATCAATATGATTTAATTAATAACAAAATACTTTATTACTCTAACATATTGTATGCTATGTTGTAAAAGAAAGCTTTGAAGTTTCATAAGAACCAAGTCATATGCATAGGAGGAGTTCTATTATTTTTGTAATGGAAAGATGTAATCATGACAAAAAAAATTTGCCACTAATGTCAAAGGGGGAGATTGTTGGTCTCTCTAAATTTTGTTGTCTATTAGTGTCAAACACTTACTCATATCTAAGGTAGAGTCATTTAGTCATCACTGCGACCGAGTTACTCTATATAGGTTGAGTCATGTAAAGACTTCTAAATAATCATGTATATGCCAAGCTCTATAAGAGTCGAATAATTCTTTGGTCATTGAGTACTTCCATAGAAGACCAGTTTAGTGAATATTGAGCATACAAAGCATATAGATGTGACATCACACAAAAGGATCAGAGTCAACTAAGGCCGAGTAACAATAGGAAGAACAATTATGACTAAGCATCAGTGACAATATGTGTCGAGTAACACAAAGAGGCAAAGAATGTCTAAAATGGTACAAATTTTGAGGTAAACTATTTCGATCCAACATTTAAACAATATTTAATGATCATAGAATTTTTTAGAATGGTTGTTATGTGTTTTTACATGGATCATCGATCCCCATGTAGGGAGGACAACCAATCAGATAAAGAGGCAAAAGGGAAACATCTAGATCATTGATCTTATTCTAGAAGACTCTATAGATGTCTTTTAAAAGAAAAAGCATTTTGCCTCTCGCCAAAAATGAATTTGAATACCTAAGCCCACCCAATGGCCACTTCCCATCTTAGTATTATTTAAATGTCATGGAAATACAAAAATTAAAATGATTATAACTTTATAGTATTTCCTATATTCCCTAAGTTTGTTTCCACTAGCCTACAACTTTCCACGCCGTCAGATCTTGCATAGATCTACGGTAGGAGCTTTCCTGCATTATCAAAACAAGTGATCTTTACATAATGTAGGGAAGCCCCTTTGCGATGTGTGGCAAGTGGGTCCATGTTCTTCTTGTGGGCTGCAAGTTGGGAAGTTGCTGACTGAACTGGCATTTTTATTGGCCCCCGCTTTCCTGCATTCTATCTTTTGTCAGGCTTTCTGACAATGTGGGAAAGTTCCTTGGTGACACATGTCCCATGACATCACATGTTACTAGTTGTACCTTCCACTGCCAGATCTTCAAGGATCAATGGTTGGCACATGCTCGCAATAAGGAGTTGCGAGGAAATTAAACAATGTGGGTATGTGCCCTTGCGATGCATGGCATGATGTGATGTCATGGGCCTGCTCTTCTCAGGAGAAATAAATAAATTTTGTCATGGCACTTGTCAGAACACATGGGTTTGAAAAGGTGATATTCTATTAAGCAGTAAGATCCACCGTTAGATTCAAATAGATCGAGGGTTGGCACTTCCCCACAATATAGAAGTGCAAGGATGTTAAGTAATGTGGGCAAGTGCCTTGCTACCGCATGTCCTTGTGGGGTCAAGTCTATTCCTTATACCACAGTTGGATGCCAAGGTGGTGCCAGGTCATGCTGAGTTAGATGTTGAGTGTTTTTGGGCCCAAAAAATTATCAGAGCAAGCGTAGTATATGGAGGATCTTTCACGATCGTTGATCTCATAGAGATCAATGATCGATGCTTTCCCACAATATGAAGATGTGAGACAATTAAACATTGTGGGGAAGCACCTGAAGGACATGTGTCCCAGCAGGCCTAGCTAAGGTGATGACAGTTAAGGCTGGTAGTTGGGAGACCACCATGGTCAGTGTTCTGAGGAGTTGGTGCAGTTAGTCAGTTAGATGTGGTCAACCACATGGAGACTTTGCATGTTGGAAAAATGAAATGAAATCATTGGTCCATGTGGTTCATCCTGGTGGTAAAATTTAGTTGACTATTTGACCTTGTTGATTCACAAGCCATAAATAAAGAAAATCAGGTTTTCTTGCACGATTTGATCTTCATGATCAATTCTAACCACTTCCAAGTGAATGTTGTGCTTGGTAAAAGAAGGAGAACACTCTATCCCCCTAGTTTATCCATCTACCTTGGTCAGAATGGTTTAATGGCACCGTTTCTATCTTCTCAAGGTCCTGCTTTGACAAAATATCAGATTTCATTGCATTTATGTCTACGCCAAGGTTGGATTTTCCCTAGATCTACATGATTATTCTCTGTAGGACTTAATTGTGGTGGTTGTGGAATAACTTCAGTTAGAAAATATCTCAGTTATGCCTGAGCTATAAAGACAATTTTTGTAGATTTTGTTCGAGTCGACTCTTCTTTGACTTCTTTGATATTGCTCTGCAATTTCATGTGTAAATTTTGTTTTCCTTTGAACTGTATGACATTCTTATCTCCTTCAACCATTGATGTGAAGTGTAAGAA
Organism: Cupressus sempervirens; assembly: GCA_028749045.1. Taxonomy (NCBI): domain Eukaryota; kingdom Viridiplantae; phylum Streptophyta; class Pinopsida; order Cupressales; family Cupressaceae; genus Cupressus; species Cupressus sempervirens. The sequence goes on along the minus strand of CM053786.1, from coordinate 86,849,878 downwards.
CTATTTGCCTCTCATTGGTGTATTGTAGAGATCTACAAGCTTGCATGATTGTATCTCTTTTGGCCTATGAATGATATATAAGTGAATCCTCTCCTTCCTTATGTCATTCTTTTGGGTTTTCTGATCTGCATGTGATTTTTAGATTAAAGCAAGTTTGAATATGTATATCTTTTGTCTCATGATTGTTCAATAATGCATGTATGGGAAAAGATTGGTTTGAACACTCTATTTTGGTGCATCACGCCCTTAGGTTAGAGTAGGTAGATTTTCTTTCATGCATTCCTTCTCCCTTTTCCTCTCCAAGAGTAGTTAGGTGCACCCTAATAGTAAAGGAAGTCAGCCTTCTCTGGAGACTCAACCTCACAGCTCAAGTCCCATAGTTTGGAGGTTGTTTCCATGTTTTGCAAGGCTATCCTTAAGTAAAAACTTTGAATGAGGGTGCAAAATTTTGTGACAATAATTTTTGGCACACCCGGTGGGACTTTATTTAGAAAATTTCAAGTCTACTAGTGTCAAAAGGAATATTTTGAGATTAATACTAAGGAGATAGTACTAGCTTTGATGTTCAAGCCTTTAAGAGGCTCATTCTTCAAGTACTTGGTGACTCTAAGCTTCAAATACATCTGGTTCCAGACCAAAGTTGCAGTAATTCATTCCCAAAGTTGAAACAAGGACATCTTCTAGAGGTAAATTTTAGTACCAAGAGATTTCATTTTTAAATCCTAGAAGAAGGAAGACTAGAGTATCTTTATCACCAGTTAGGAGTGCAATAGCAACAAATACACCTGCAAGATCCATCTCTACTCCTCCTACTATTAGATCTCGGCCTAGATTTCCATTAGCACATATCAATAGATCACTTGCCTATATGGCACAGCCTAGAGCCCATACTTTTGCCACCTTTAATGGTGGGAGTCCTCTTTTATTGGCCCAAAGGCATGACATACCAATAGCTACACTCAAAAGTATACAAGAGTTTACTAGCAAAACTTCTATCTCTCCCTCAAAACACATTCAAGAGGTTGTAAATGTCTGTAATATCCATGGTATTATAGAGGATGATGTTGCAGTTAGGGTTCTAGCCTTATCCTTGAAAGGAAAAGCATTACAATGGTATAGAGGTTTGCCTCATGGTTCTATAATAGATTGGGATAGATTAGGAGCAGGACTATGTAAACACTTTGAGGACAAAAGTGACCATTTGTCACTTTTAGAGTAGTTGACTATATAAAAAGAGCCCCCCATAAATGTATGACTGATTTCAACTATAGATTTCAAAAGACATGGGATAGAATACCTACTTCAGTAAAGCCTACCCCTGGTAATGCTTTCTTGCATTACCTCAGAGCTTTTAACAGTGATATTGCCACTACAATCCAAACTATGGGAGGAGATACCATACCTAATGCTTATGACATAGAAATAAAGCCAGAAAACATCCTAATACAAGGAGGTAAACTAGCTTCAAGGCCTCTTATGCCTTTCTTTCTTGATGTTCCAAATCACCAACTAGTAATGGCTCCTCTTCCCACAACTTCCACATCATAGTCCCTTGCTCTAGTCCCTCAAGCTTCTACATCTTCAAGTGGAATAGATGAAATCAAGGAGATGATACAATCTATGATGTTGAACATAGATAAAAGATTGCAGGGCCAAGAGAAGAAGTTGGAGGATAGCTTCTCTGTGATGCAAAATGTGAGCAACAGGGTGGTGACTTTAGAGAGATAGCAAGCTCAAGGTAGTAAGGCTCATCAATTGCAATATCAAACTTTGAATGGTGGTAGGTCTCCAAATCATAATCATGGTAACATTTCTTTTGATCAGAATTGGTAGAATAGCCATGCTTCAACCTCAAATGTAAACCAAAGCAAGGCCATAGTTCCTCAAAACAACATGGCCCAAGAGCAGGATTTTTGTCCCTCTTGTAACTACTCCTACACTCATTGCATGTGTTAGAAGGCTGAATCCTATTTCACTTTGGCCATCCAGGAGCCTATGGCAGGAAAATCATACAAGGGGGACCAATTCAAAGATGCCTCGTATATGCAAGGACAAGGTGATTGCTCCATTATGAATCATCAGGTGGAGGAACATTGTAATGTAAACTAGGATTCCATTTCTCACAACACTAGGAGAAAATGAAGAGCTATTGAAGATGCTACTCCTCCTCCTCCCAATCATACCTCAACTTCAAATGAAATACCTCATGAACAAGCAGTAAATGATCAATCAAATACCTTTTAGCAATAAAGGCAAGATAATGGTAGAAAGGATGTAAGTGATCCTTAGGTTGTTCCATCTCAACCTCCTACAAATGTAGCTCCCAAGGCTTCTACCAAAGCACCTACTACACCATTCAGTGTGGTAGAAAAAATGAAGAAGAAAAATGTGAATATGTCCATGTGGGATGTTGTTGCTACTATACCCATGCAAAAAAGGTTGCTGCAACAAGAATTGGAAAGTATTGAACCAAAGGGTCAGCCACCCAGCATGGAAGGTGCCACAAGCCTAGTACAACCATCAAGGGAGGAAGAAACAAGTAAAAAGGTTAGACCCCCTCCATTTTATATTTCTCTAATTATAGGGGATAAACTAGTCCACAATTGCATGATTGATTCAGAGGCTAATAGTTCTGTGATGCCTAGGTGTGTTGTTGATGTCTTAGAAATGAAATATAAGCCCATTGTTAAGGATGTATTACAGTTGGATGGTAGTACTGTCAAGACTGTAGGGATTCTTAGGAATGTGGAAATGGCCCTACATGCATGCCCTGGTTGTACTGTAACTCAAGATATATTTATTGCTGGAGTCAAGCCACATTTTGCCATCTGTTTGTCAAGAAAATTTACTACCCAAATAGGTGGTTACATATCTTCTGATTGGTCATATATGTCTTTTAGAACAAGATATGAGGCCAAAGCTTCAATTAGAGTAGACCCTCAAGCCCTCCATCATACTGAACCCTACACCCCTAATCTCATCAACATGAATTGCACTATCCTAGAAATGGATGAGAATGACATAATGAATGAGCCTACTACTTCCCTAGCAGAGATGCCTAATTTTCTCTTAGATGAATGGGCTAATGCATATCAATTTGATCCTATTTCAAAAGCCCTTGAGACAGGCCTCAGTACATATTATATATTAGACAAGGATGCCCTAGTTCCTTACCTTGTGGGGACTAAAGAATATATGGGTGGGATATGGAGTATGTACTTTGATGGCTCAAGGAATAAGAATGGATTAGAGGCTGGTGTGGTGTTGATTTCTCCTGCACAAGTAAGGTACTACTTCTCCTTTAGGCTCTAGTTTAGTTGCACTAATAATGTGGCTAAGTATGAATCCTTGATTTAGGGTCTCCTACTTGCTCAGAAAAGAGGAATTCAAGGCTTAAGTGTATATGGAGATAGTGATTTGGGGGTTAATCAAGTGAGAAACCAGAATATCACCAAGAATGATTTTCTCAAGTCTTATAAACATAGGGTATGGGATTTTCTTGAGGGTTTCAATGCATTTAATATTCAAAGCATCCCTAGAAAAGAAAATAGACATGTTGAAGACTTGCAACAATAGGTGCATCTCATGATGTGCCAAGGAATCTTGAGGAGAAGAAGAAGCAACAAATCAAAATGGTGGTAAGGCTTGCCATCCCTGACAACAAAATCCATTGGTAAGTGTTTGAATCTGATGAAAAAATTGTAAGCTTCTTGCATAATGAAGCAAAATTTTCAAATAGAAACCAGTCAAGATTGCAAGATCAATATGGTGATCAAATCATTAATCTCAGTTCCAAAAAATTTACTAGGGGTCTCATTACCTTAGAGAGTATTTTCAATCCTGTTGACCAAGTGAGAGGTAGAGTCATGAACCTAACTGCTAACAAAGATGATCACACCCCACTCATGGTTGCTGATGGAAAATCCTTAAACATGGGGAAGGTATGTTTTGAGATTGAGCAAGAAAGATTTATTCATCTATGTCAAGAATTTAATGATGTATTTTCCTAGATGTATGATGATTTAAAAGGTTTTGACCCAAGGTTTTTTCAGCATACCATAGATTTAATTGATAATGTCAAACCAGTAAGACAAAAAAAGAGGCTAGTGAATCCCAAAATTGAACCCTTAATGAGAAAGGAGCTATCCAAATTGATTGAGGCCATATAATTTTCCCCATCAAGCACTCATCATGGGTAGAAAACCTTGTCCCTGTTAGGAAGAAGAACAGAGAAATTAGATTGTATGTGGACTTTAGGGACCTTAACCAAGCTTCCCTTAAAGATCACCATCCTCTCCCTTCCATGGAGCAGATTTTGTCCAATGTCAGTGGTTCAAAGAGGTTTTCATTTCTTGATGGATTTTCTAGCTATAATCAAGTGCCGGTCAAAGAGTCTGATAGGTACAAGACTACATTTACTACCAAATTGGGTACCTATGCTTATTGTAAGATGTCATTTGCGCTAACCAATGCAGGTGCTACATTTCAGAAGGCAATGGAGATGGCCTTCAAAAATGTGATTGGAAAGTTTGTATTAGTTTACCTTGATGATATCATAGTGTATTCAAAGAATGTAGAAGATCATTTTGATCATTTAAGAGAGGTGTTCTCAAGGTGTAGAGAGTTTGGGGTATCCCTTAACTCAAGCAAGTGTGTCTTTGCTACCAATCAAGGAAAATTATTAGGACACATTGTATCTAAGGATGGTTTAACCATTGATCTAGAAAGAACAAAAGCAATACTTTCTCTCCCTCTTCCTAAACATAAGAAAGGGTTGCAAAGTTTCCTTGGTAGGATAAATCTTGTGAAAAGATTTATCCCTAATCTTTCTACCATGGTAAAACCCCTTATGGCTTTGCTCAAGAAAAATATGGTCTTTACACAGACCAAGGGAGGGAGGGAAAGTTCTAAGGAAATCAAGGTAGCCATAGCCTCAGCCCCGAATCTCATTAATCCAAATTTTGAAAAGGATTTTATCCTTTATACCCTTGGTGGTGAGTCAAGCATTTTCGCTGTCTTGACTCAAAAAAATGACAAAAATGAAGAGCAACCCATAGCCTTCTTTAGTGAAGGGCTGAAAGAGTATGAAGACAAATACAACTATGTAGAGAAGCAAACCCTTGTAGTCATAAGAGCTTTAAAGAATTTGGACACCCCCTGTCTCATAATAAGATTCATTTGGTAGTACCTCGTGTAAGTGTGAAGGATTTCCTTTTGAGCAAAGATATTAGTGAGAAGAGAGCTGGTTCGATCACTAAAGTAATAGAATATGATGTTGACATCTAGATCACCAAGTTGGTAAGAGGGAAGGGGTTATGTAAATAGATGATATCATATCAAGAACCAAATGAGGAAGTTGCTATGATACTAACAGAACAAAAAGAGGCAAGAAATGATGACCCAAGGAATTGGATGGATGATATGAAGAATTTCTTATTAGGTAATGGATATCCTCAAGGATTAGATAAAACTAAAAGGAGACAATATAGATTACAGTCAATTCTTTATGTCATAGTTGATGGTATCCTTTTTAGGAAAGATTTTAATGGAGCCCTATTAAGATGCATTGACATAGACCAAGCTAAAAGAATGTTCAAAGAGCTTCATGATGGTCCTAATGGTGGTCACTTCTCAGCAAGGACAATTGCAATGAAGATCGTGAGGGTTGGTTACTACTGGCCATCCCTATTCTATGATTGTCATAGGTATATGAGGAAGTGTGAAAAATGTGCCTTCTTTTCTAGTAAGCAAAAGCTTGCAGCTCTTCCTCTCCATCCCATTCAGGTGGACCAGCCTTTTGTTCAATGGGGATTGGATTTCATAGGCCCTATCAATCCCTCTTCTAGTTCTAGTTACAAATGGATTTTAGCTGCTACAGATTACTTCACTAGATGGATAGAGGAAGTTGCATTGAAGGATGCCAAAAAATCTTCAGTTGTTGAGTTCCTTGATGGAATTGTGACCAAGTTTGGTGCCCCTTCAACCATTATTGTAGATAATGCAAAATCTTTTGTAGGAGCTCTGATTTGCACATGGGCAGTTGACCATAATATCTACTTAAGAACATCCTCAAACTACTATCCTCAGGGAACTGGTTTCGATGAGTCATCCAACAAAAACTTGATTAGGATTATGAAAAGAACTATAGAGGATAACTAGAGGTGTTGGCATCAAAAGTTGAGGACTGCACTGTGGGCTGACAGAATAACACCTAAGAGGTCAATAGAAAATTCACCATTTATGTTGGTATATGGTAGAGAAGCAAGGCTTTCAATTTCATTAGAATTCCCATCCCTAGAACTAGCTCATTAGCTGGAGCTAATTGAAGATGATGCCATGACAGTAAGAATGGCAGAGCCGATGGAGCTAGAAGAGAAAAGAAGTCAGGCCATGCAGACCCTAGAAACACATTAGCAACAGGTGAAATAGAGGTTTGACAAGAAGGCTAGGTCAAAACCTTTAGAGAGGGTGATTTAGTTTTGAAATGGGATGTAGATAGGGAAAAACCAACGAGATGCTCAAAATTTGATGCACTATGGAGTGGTCCCTATTTGATTGTCAGTTGCAAGCAGGCTAATGCTTTTCAATTAAGCAAGCCTGGTGGTGAAATTTTTCCTATCCCAGTCAATGGGATCTATCTCAAGCCATGTTTTTGATAGGGGTTAAGGTTTCATGTACATAGGTAGCTTAGTCTTCTTCCTATTGTTTTCCATCTTTCCAAGAAGTGCATGAGCACATGTGTTTTACTGAGTTTGCAGAGACAGAGTTTTCGATATTTTGCTACTGTAGAGGTAGGGTTAGGGTTTCACAATGCACTGATCCAAATCTTTTGCAACTCTATATCCCAATGGATGCATAAGGTCAATGGTCACACACATAGCTGACTTGCATCCCCTCTGAGTCACCAAAAATGTTACCTAATTTTGCCTCCTGCCAAATTTGAATTTGAATACCTAAGCCCACCCAATAGCCACTTCCCATCTTAGTATTATTCAAATGTCATGGAAATACAAAAATTAAAATGATTAAAACTTTATAGTATTTCCTATATTCCCTAATTTTATTTCCACTGGCCTGCAACTTTTTGCACCGTCAGATCTTGCATAGATCTACGGTGGGCGATTTCCCGCATTATCAAAACAAGTAATCTTTACATAATGCGGGGAAGCCCCTTTGCAATGCGTGGCAGGTGGGTCTATGTTCTTCTTGTGCACTGCAAGTTGGGAAGTTGTTGACTGAACTGGAATTTTTATTGGTGCTCACTTTCTCGCATTCTATCTTTTGTCAGACTTTTTGACAATGTGGAAAAGCACCTGGTTACACCTATCCCACGATGTCACATGTTCCCAGTTGTACCTTCCATTGTCAGATCTTCAAGGATCAATGGCTAGTATATGCCCATAATAAGGAGTTGTGAGGAAATTAAATAATGTAGGTATGCACCCTTGTGATGCATGGCACAGTGTGACATCATGGGCCCACTCTTCTCGGGAGAAATAAATAAATTTTGTCATGGAACTTCTCAAAACACATGGGCTTGAAAAGGTGATAATCTATTGAGCAGTAAGATCCACCATCAGATTCAAACAGATCAAGGGTTGGCGCTTCCCCGTAATATAAAAGTGCAAGGATGTTAAGTAATGTAGGAAAGTGCCTCACTGTTGTGTGTCCTTGTGGGGTTAGGTCTATTCCTTACACCATAGCTAGATTCCAAGGTCATGCTAGGTCATACTGAGTCAGATGTTGAGTGTTTGTGGGCCTAGAAAATTATCAGAGCAAGTGCAGTAGATGGAGGATCTTTCACAATCGTTGATCTCATAGAGATCAAGGATCGACACGTTCCTACAATATGAAGATGCGAGGAAATTAAACATTGCATGGAAGTGCATGAAGGACACATGTCCCAATAGGCCTAGCTAAGGCAATGATAGTTAAGGCTAGCAGTTGGGAGACAGCCACAGTTAAGGTTCTAAGGAGTTAGCATGATTAGTCAGTTAGATGTGGTCAACCGCGTGGAGACTTTTCATGGTGGAAAAATGAAATGAAATCATTGGTCCACATGGTTCATCCTAGTGGCAGAATTTAGTTGAATGTTTGACCTTGCTGATTCACAAGCCAGAAATAAAGGAAATTAGGTTTTCCTGCATGATCTGATCTTCATGATCGATTCCAACCACTTCTGAGTGAATGTTGTGCTTGGTAAAAGAAGGAGAACACTCCATCCCCCGATTTTATCCATCTACCTTGGTTAGAATGGTATAATGGCACCATTTTTGTCTTCTCAAGGTCCTACTTCGACAAAATATCATATTTCATTCCATTTATGTTTGCACCAAGGTTGGATTTTCCCTAGATCTACATGAATATTCTTTGTAGGACTTAATGGTGGTGGTTGTGGAGTAACTTCAGTTAGAAAATATCTCAGTTATGCTTGAGCTATAAAGGCAATTTTTATAGATTTTTTTCGAGTCAACTCTTCTTTGACATCTCTGATATTGCTCTGCAATTTCATGTGTAAATTCCCTTTGCCTTTGAACTATATGACATTCTTATCTCCTTCAGCCATTGATGCGAAGTGTAAGAACTATTTGCCTCTTGTTGGTGTATTGTAGAGATCTGCAAGCTTGCATGACTATATCTCTTTTGGCCTATGAATGATATATAAGTGAATCCTCTCCTTCCTTGTGTCATTCATTTGGGTTTTCTAATCTACATGTGATTCTTAGATTAAAGCAAGTCTGAATGTGTATATCTTTTGTGTCATGATGGTTCAATAGTGCATGTATGGGCATAGATTGGTTTGAACACTGTATTTTGGTGCATCACCCCCTTAGGTTAGAGTAGGTATATTTTATTTCATGCATTCCTTCTCCCTTTTCCTCTCCAAGGGTAGTTAGGTGCACCTTCATAGTAAAAGAAGCCGACCTTCTCTAGAGACTCAACCTCATAGTTCAAGTCCCACAGCTTGAAAGTTGTTTCCATGTTTCACAAGGTTTTCCTTAGGTAAAAGCTTTGGACAAGGGTGCAAACTTTTGTGACAAAAAAATCCAAACCCTATTTCATTATGAGATGAGAGATGCAAAGTGTGTATGTGTAAGAAGAGCAAGGAAGTGAAGTATTGTGTGAAGGAGTTAGGTTTTAGAGGTTGTAAGAGAAAGTTGTGAAGTAACAGAGTTAGCAACCTAATTAAGAAATGAAGGATAGAATAAAGATATATCCTATAACACACCATATCAAAGATTGGAAGGAGATTCATAATCACTATTGTAAGTGTAGACCAAAGGATTGGGTACTGAATTGGTTTTGGTTGATTGAATTAGGGTAAATATATTAATAGAGTGGTCCTAAACATGCCTTTGTAAATCTCTTAATAGATTCCTTACTTCATTGTAAGTGTTAAATCCTTTAATCAAGGTAGACCTAATAGTCTTGTAAAGCTCTTAATAGGGTAGACCCCTCACAAGGTAGATCATCAAAAGTGATCAAATTTGTAGTCCTAACAGGTTAACTTTGTTACTACAATAGTAAAGACTTGTGGGTGTCATCCCCACCACCATTTTACCTTCACCTTGGAGGGTTTTTGGGTTGTCAAAATCTTTGTGGTGCATGTTTACATTTTATGGATGTGATACACAGTTAGATTTATTTCAGCATTTGATATTTCAAGTTATGTTATGCGTAAGCCAAATATGAGATGGTTAATATGGTGAATACAGTCAAGTTTTTTTAAGGATAAAATTTTTATAGATCCTAATTCACCCTCCCCCCTAAGTATCTTAGTTTCCCAATAAACATCCAACACGTACATCTCAATTCTTGGATTCTAGATACTCTAATTGCATAGATAGGAAGTAAAGTCTTCAATACCTTCCTTAGCACAATCTCATCAAATATGATGCCTCTAGCTCCTCTAATAGAATTTAGAGCCTCCTTGATTTAGCCACAATATTTCACTAGAGTTTCACCTTCTTTTATTTGCATGTCATCAAATTTTTCTCTCAAACTTTATGCTTTAGCTCTCAAAATACTTTTGTCTCTGCCATAAATTTGTGTCATCTTATCCAAAATTTACATTGCAGTAATACATTCCTTCATATCATCAAATTTAGCATAACTCAGGGAAGATGTTAGGTCTATCATCATTTGATTATTCTCTTTATCCTCCTTCATTTGTTCAATAGTCATTGGTCTAGGAAATTCAATATCATTTTCTAGGTAGTATAATGTAGAATCTCCAACTCCAAATAGATGCAATTTCTTTAATTATCTCCATGCAGGGAATTTTTCCTTGTTCAAATTAGGTACCTGTCTCTTATAGATCTTGAGCTTTTTCTTAAGTTCTTCAAAAATCCCTTCTAAGAACCAAAATCTCCGATACCAATTCTTAGAATTTTTAGAATAACTAAGAGTGGGGGTAAATTAGTCAACCTCAAGTCTAGATGAACCAATTCAACTTTTAATAGCATCAAACAACTTAAACAATCTCATTAAACCACTTGATCCATATAACATATCATTAGAAATTTAACATTTTGTTCATTATTGAACTCTCTATTTAATATATACTAACTAATAGTAAATAATCAAACGTAAATAGCATGCATCACACATATATGACACCAAGATTTAATGTGGAAATCCAATCTAAGAAAAACCAATTAACATGCTACCACTTTTCACTCTTCTAAAGTGGGCTTAGTTAAGAACCAAAGCTATTAAAGTTTACAAAATACACTGTTAGGTGTGGCCCTAGTAAAGGATTTAATCACCCTATTAGGAGTGGTCTGGTTAGAGGACTTTGGATCATTCCATTAAAATGTCACCTTGATTAAAGGATTTACAAAATGATTGTTAGGTCAACCTTGATTAAAGGATTTTGACTACCACAATGGTTAGAAATTAACATGTTTGATCTATAAAGATAAAAATCACTTTGTAAATTTAGATCTCTATTTGGTTCATTTGCTAGTTCATTGACTGGACTTCATTATCATCTCCATCATTAATCTTCTTGGCAACCCTTCAAGCAATCACACTTCACCAATCTTCTCACTTTTCGTCTGCTACTCTGTCCTTCACATGCTCTCCATAAAATTGCCAATCAACAAGTAACATACCTTAGAAAACATCTTGTATGCCTCCTTAAATGGGTAATTTTAATGTTTCACCACTTAAACATCATCGTAGATCTTAGAGTTAGGTTAGATTCATTGAATCTATCCATCCTTTTGTCCTTCTACTCCTTTCTTAATAATTCTAGAAACTTCTCCTCTACTCCTTTGTGCATTTAATAAGCCATCTCATCAATCCTTATTATCCACACATTTTGATTAATCCAAAAATTCAACTATGTTGGCCTCAAAATTGATTCTTTCACAACTGTAATTTTGCTAACACTTGGTCAACATTGTGTTCTTCTTCTCAGTCTTCAGTGTGTAGTTCAATCCCTATTATTTTGTCGTGCTTGATTTACACTAGCTCACTCAGTCTTCACTATGCTCAATTTTTACTACATTTTCTTCTTCATCTTTCTCAACCATAACTATCACTCAGCTAATACTATTTTCTTGGCTAAGTCTTAATTTCTTAATCTTCTATTTGAGCTCCTTCATTGAGTGACCACATTTCACTAGGCTTTTCTTGTATTTAACTCAATACTTCTATACTTATCAAATATTAATTGATCAAGTAACCATTATAATTCCAACATATTTGCTCCTCTTTACTCAATAACTTCACTAGTCCATTTAGTTATTTCTCTTTTCAAATCCTCTTAATCAATCAATCGATATGGCACTCCACATTGTTAGTGAATGTCTCTTCAATAGGTTTGACATAAATGAGGACATAAAAATTATTTCAATTATAGTTTTCAACAATCCATGTTTGTTGATTGGAATGGGCAATGGTGCATGAACATGAATACATGTGTAAGAGAAAGGCATCATCAATGTTGTGATTGAAATAAAAAGAAGCATACCAAATCACCAAATTTCCATCAAGCCTTAGCCAAATATAATATGTAGTTTTCATGATGATATTTTTTGACCTTTTATATGATAGCATGAAGAGCCAAAATTCAAAGCAAATACAAATGGATAATATTCCTAGTTTGATGAGGGAACATACATATTAGCAATAGACGCTAATTTAGCATTTTAAAAAATATGATATATGTAGTTGGTGAAGATGTTTTGTTATTTGAATGAAAAATGAAACCATGTGTGTGGTTTGCAAGAGATGATGTCTAAAGAGCTCTTCATCATTCAATGGAATTAGCAACAATATATTTCCTCTTATCATGACGAAAACAAATTTTTTCTCTCCAAGTCCCATCACAGATTCACATAGAAAATAAATAGATTATTTTTTACTCTCTTCTACTATATGGGTTAAGGAAGATCTTCCAAATCCATTAGAGGCACACTAATCCTTTTGTAAATTATGATATGTGGTTTGTGGTGAGGTGTTGCAGTTATTGAACAAATGAGTGAATGGACTAAAATGGGGCACAAAGTTAGCTAAGGATGCATTGAGCAAGTGCTACCTACTTTAGGAGGCTCAATTAAGTTTTTGGAAAAAAAGAAGAAGAAGGTAAGAGAATTGGGACGTCAATGTGCTATAAATGAGGTGATTGTTGATGATGATTGAATTGATAATTTTTGAACACCAAGATCTAACATCAAAACATGGGTTGGGTATCCTCTTAATAGCAAAAGAATCATAGAGTTATTTTTGGGTGGTATCAAATTTGCATTGATATAAAATTGTGGAGTATTGGCTCTTACAAATGGGATGAAGTTCAATTGTAGAAGTTGTTAAAGGTCAAAATATATTGAATGCAGAAGCATTAATGATTATAGATTAAAGCCCTCACAAAATCAGAAGTGCTACAGGATTCATTTTCAAAATAAATGATCTTTGGAGGGGAAAATTAAATCACAATTTTAAAATAATATGGGGAACATATCGAATGAAAGGAGCGGTCTATTTGGTAGTAGTAGAATATCCATTTCAAGGGTCATTACTAAAAATTTAGGGAGTTGATGCCATCTTGTGATGTAAAGTTAGGAGTTTGCAAGCACATGTAGGTAGTATGTTGAAGAATGTTTTGGGATAAATATCCCACATGTGTTGTGATTTTCTTCTTTGAACATTTTTTATAAAATAATGCTAACATTAATAAATATCTTAGTGAAAGCTTAAGACACTTGACGATGCGACATGCATGGGACCTAAGGTCAAGCTTGGAAAACTTTAAGATAATTTTGAGACAAAGAAGATGTTATGTGTCAATTAGTTAGGAGATGACATGTCAATCTTGTGACCAATAAAAAAGTGACATGTGGTATATTTTTGAGGTGTTGAATGGGTAGAGTGGATAGGTGTTAACATAATACATTTTTGGAATACCTTTCTAGTAGAATGCAAAAAATGTGATATGAGGCCACGTGACTGGATGAGTGCCACAAGAGTTGAAGTAGACTTGGCACCGAATGGCCCAATCATGTGTTATTGCCAAGATCACAAAAATGTGAGGTGCTGAAACATGACATGATGGGCTTGACAGGTGTTATGATGGACATGGTGAAGTAGCATCTAGTGGAAGAACTGAAGAATCACTAGATGACATGTGGCACCTAGGGACCTAAAGATGATAACATTAGTGAGATGATAGGTGTCAGCATCTCATATTTTCAAGAGTATGACATCATGTCACCCAAAAGCATGAGATCATGATACGTGTCCATTGGGGTCCTAGAGGAGGAATGTGGTGAGTGTTAATCTCAAAGTCATGTTGCTTGTTAGCGTCAAACAGTTTGTTCTTTCCTAAGAAGAGTTGGTGAGTCATCATTATGACCGACCCACCTAATGAAGGTTGAATATTGCATTTGGAATTGTTCACATTTCAATTCAAGCTGAAGAAGTCTTTGGTTGTCGAGCACCCTAGTATGTACTAATTGACAGTTTGTGCCAAGTAATTTAGAATTTAGTAGATGCCAAGATAAACATAGTTAGTTCATCTCAAGTTACAAAGTTAGTACCGAGTGACAACATGAGTATTAGTCATGAGCGAGCATTAGGGTATTCATGTGTCGAGTAAACTAATTTTAGTATATGTGTTTGGAATGACACACACACTTATGTAATCTATTTTGGCCAACTTCTTTAATGATTATTGAGATAGTTAAAGATTTATTTACGCATTTTGTCAGAAATCATTAGTCCCTTTGAAGGTAGTGTAACCAATCAAGAAAAGGGAATGCATAAGCAGAAAAAGGGATAAATTTGGATTGTTGATCATGATATAGAACCTTCTCTAGTTGGTTAATTAAGGAGGATATAAACCTTAAAGTACAAAGAGAGCGAAGAGAAAAGTGTATGTATAGAAGAGGCTATGTTTGGGAATCAGAGACAAAAACAAAGCTAAGAAACCACAAAGTAGTGAAGGACAAAACATAGTGGTTCTAATAGGTGTATACAAATCTCCTAAAAAAGTGTTTACTTAGTTGTAAGTTTAAATCCTTTAATCAAGGTAGATTGAATAAGTCATGTAATCTCTTAGTAGGACCCCTCATCGCATAGATCACCAAAAGTGATAAAAAATTGTAACCTTAATTAGCACACTTTATTACTATAGTAGTGAAGATTTGTACATGTCATCCCCACCCCAGTTTTACCTTCACCTTGGAGGGTTTATGGGTAAACAAATATTTTGTGTTATGTGTTTATATTTACTTTCATGTTTATGGATGTTATGAATAGTTAGATCTATTTCAATTTATGGTTATATGATTCATGATGTTGATATGAGATGGGTTAAAGGTGATTGCATTTGATTTGTTTCATGAGATAAAGTTTAAATATAGATCTTGATTCAACCCCCCCTAGTAACTTACTTTCCTAATAGACTTACAATAATTGGTATTAGAGCCTAGTTCTCTTGGAAGAAGTCTAACCACTTGAGAGCTAAGATCTTGGAGATGAAGGCCTATAAATTTGGAAAGATCATTAAGAATTATAAGCTTGACATACATATCACACCATAGCATCTTGAAGTAACAAGAGAGGAATTAAACAGATCCTTAAAGAAAAGGAAAGAGTTGGCTATTCAGTAGAATGACTCACTATATCAAGAAGAAGACATTGAAGGACTACTTGACAATGAAAATTCTAGTGAAAGTCATGCATCAATATATAGCAAACTTATTGGAGAGAAACAACATATTGAATGAAGAGGTTAAAGGATTAAAAAGAGTGCATGAAATTCAATCAATAAGACTATGTGAAGTGTTGAATTGAAAAGGAAAGTTGAGGAAGACAAAATAATGGCAGAAGAAAACAAGAGACTAATGGATACTAGACTTGATGAAATGATATTTGATGTGCAACAGCTCACAATCAATCAGTTGTACATGGTAAATTAATTGTTACTTGCAAATCAAGAGTTGAATAGAAAGTACATGGAAATTTCAAATATGAGATCACAAAATGATCAACTAAGGAATGAGTTAAAATTTGAAAATGAGCTCATTGAGAGGGTAAACAAACCTAATGAAGTTGTGAGATACTTTGAGGAACTTATGAGAACACAAAGAATACCTAGTAACACATTTGGACTAGGATATACCAAGCACCTATCATATACTAAAGAAGGAGAATCATTAAAGAGTTGGGAACATAGGAATAAAACGTTAGAGAATAAAAAGCCTACATGTCATCATTGTGGGAAACCTAGACATACAACAAATATCTAAAGAAGCAAGATTGGTAAGAAAAATCCTCAACCAAAACTCAACGAATACTATTTTAATTGCAAGAAGCAAGGACACCAAGCACATGAGTGTAGATCCAAAGCCAACAATATAGAAGTTGCACGTAGATTTGAAGGATAGTGCTACAATTTTTAGAAGTATGGACATAGAGCTCAAGAATGCAGATCGAAGGAAAAACCTAAGTGGAGAACCAAAAGGCAAGAAAATGCATCCAAACAAGGTAACTCCTACAATTGGGATTACAACACATGGTACTCGTGTCATTATTGAGGTGAATACAGTCATATTGTAGAAAATTGTATTAGGACACATTTAAGAGGAAAATCCAATAGTGGATGAATGGAAGTTTGGTTTTCTATAGTTATCATAAGATTGGCCACCTGAGCACAGATTAAAAACATGAGCACTAGCACCCATAAATGAACAAAAAAATGGTGCAAAGAATATTGAGATGACAAAGAACCGGATGAAGCAAAGCTAGAGAAAGAAGGAAGAATTAGGAAATAGTGGAACCAATGAAGTTGAGGTCACCCAATCCAACAGATTAGGTGATCACATTGTTTCTAACTAGGAAAAGAAGGCATGTAAGAAAATGTACATTTGAATGCTACATTATACACCACTTCCTAACATAAGATGTGTTAAGAGTTCATACCTACATAAATCAAGATGCATTAGGACAGATTTGAGAAAATAACCAAGCAAAGAGTTCATATACATAATTGGTGTAAAGCATTACTACAGATGTCCATAATGATTGAGTATTGCCATGTCAACTAGGCTCCCATACATACCAAGTTGATATGTTGACCAAGCCAAGTGTGGAAATGGTAATGGTGAACAAGTTGTGGTTTTGGCCTAGTGAAGGAAGGAAAGTATTGTGTTACCCAAGTTCTCATGTAGAGGCTGAGACAATTGTATTACACCCACTAGTGTACGTAGCATTTATTGATGACCTAATTCAACCATTTTAAACTATATAAAAAAATTTGTAGATCATTTTAGCTCATCTAGCAATTAGAGAACTTGCAGAGCAATCCAAAGGCAATTGATAGAGTGATTTGTGCAAAGATTCAACAGTGTGCCATTGGAAAAAGTGAAAACAAGGTTGAAAAATTTCTAGGAACTAAGTTTGTTACTTTGTGATTTAATTCAAAGTTTGCAAACCCTAGTTTATAATGGCATCACCTGCATTTAGAAGTGGAAAGAAGGAATTTTTGAAGGAAAGCTAAGCTCAGCTTTGTGCGAATGATGCATGCACTTTGCCAAAATTTAGGGCATATCTGGAAGTTGCAATGACTGGAGACACATATGGTACATTATCATCCATTCCTTCCTTAGTCATCATGGTGCATGATGTCTAATCATGTTATATGTGTAAGATTGGAGAAATTGGTGATTTTGAACTAAGGAATGCTTTTGAGTCTTTGACAAGTTGTGCAAGAATGGAGTTTTGAAAGCGGAGAATAGAGTAGTTGTCGAGAAAGGGCTTACCTATGCCCTAGCATTTCCCAAGGTATATATGTATATATAAATATGTATATATGTATGTATATATATATGCATACACACACATATATGTATTATATATGTATATATATACACACACACATATATACACAAACACACACACACACACACACACACACACACACACACACATATATACATACATACATACATACATATGTGTGTGTGTGTGTGTGTGTGTGTGTGTGTGTGTATTATATACATATATGTGTGTTTGTGTGTGTTTATGCAAGCATATGTAGATACTATGGTCTTATTGTATTAAGGCATGATCATATCACATGAATCTTTAAGATCATCTAATTTATAAGGTAACACATTATCAATTTAATTCTTAGTGATCTTCTAATAACGTGTATTTATTGACTAGGTAATTCATGGTAATCCCTAGTATACTCTTACTTGCCTAGTGGTTTACCCCTTGGCCTTGGTGGTTAGAACTCATACTTATCAATGCATTGGTGGAGTGGTGTTCCCTGCCTAATTCCTCTTTGGAAATGCTTCCCCACTTTCGATGTGCTCCCACAAGAAAATAAATTCTCCATGATAATATCATATTCCTCAAAAATAATCAAAATTACTATAACAAGTTATTATTCATAAAACATCATAATGTTTGACCACCATTTCACTTCCTATGAATTTATAATGAATATCTGACTTTTCATAATCTCAAGATAATAATATAATAACATCACAATGATTAACTAGCACAGTATCTTCACATGATATTATAACAATTAACCATCTTATCATTTCACATGATCATAACTAATTTTACTTCTTGAAATTGACTTCATGTTAAACCTTAATGACTATATAAGAATTTTAAAATTAAGAAAAAAATTGGGATGCAATATACCGTTCCCCTTGTGATTCATTGTCCTTGATGAATTTTCTAAACACGCAAAGAAAATAAATGGAGTTACCCCATTTACAACATATTTATCATTGTATCAGTTTTTGAATCAAAATTTGTTCATAATTCAATTTTTTGGAAAAAGATGTGGAAACTTTTGGAATATTTCAACATAATCTTCCCATGTGGCTTTCTCTTCAATATAGCGGTCCCACTAGACCTTACACTAAGTGATATCTCAAATTTGCAAGTGAAACTTACACACCTCGAGTATACTGAGTGGCTTTATTTCCACCACCCCTTAGCTCTTGCATTTGCAAGAGATTCCAATAAATAACATGTTCATGGTTGGTTACATATTTTTTAAGATAAGAAACATGAAATACATTATGCATTCTAGCAAGAGTTGGTGGTAGAGAAATTATATAGGCCACAGGGTTTACGACTTCCAACACCTTGAAGGGGCCTACATATCATGGGGTTAATTTGGAATTCCTACCAAACTTGATAATACTTTTATGTGGTTTAACTTTAGGAAGAACCTTTTTCTCCCCCTAAGAATTTCCTAGGAATCCTCTTTACATTTGCATAACTTTTTTTTTTGTAATTTGCCTCCTTCAGCCTCTAATGGATCTAAACTACTTGTTCCTCCATATCTAGAAGCATCTTAGGTCCAATGATGATTGGCACTCAATTATGTTCCAACTTACAGGGATTCTACATGTATGCTCGTATAGGGCCTTGAATAGTGTCATCTTAATAGTATATTGATATGAGTTTTTCTAGGCAAATTGGACCAAGGGAAGATACATCTCTCACTAATACAGTCGATCCATGCAATATACTCTAAAGAAGACCATTGGAGAAAATTTTTTGAACAGTCATATATGGAGGACCAATAATTATATTATTTGTATGTTTATTGCATGTTCACTTATGGCCAATAGTAAGTTTTGGGACATCAAGAAACTATGCAGAGATATATTTGACAGTACCTAGTTGAAAGGATTGGATAATGCAATTAACAATATCAAATATAGGTTGGAAATACCTCACCCTAAGGACTATATGACTTGATCCCAAAGAGACTAATTTCATATATAAAAGACAAAGATTCCTTTGAAAAGGCTTTGCCAAAAATTGAAAAGTATTTTCTCTTTCTTCTTAGGTGGCTTAACATTGTTGAGGACCACAACAACTAGCTTGCAAGGTTCCTAAAAAAGTTTGGAATTGAGATCCCTAAGGAAGTGAATTTTAAGTATTGTGAGTAGGTTTCTTAAGACCTCTAACAAGGCCACTCCTAACAGGTTGATTAAATCCTTTAATAGGGCCACATCTAACAATGTGTATTGTAATCTTTAATGGAAAAGTCTAGAATTGAGATCCCTAAGGAAATGAATTATAAGTATCAAGATCTCCTATTGGCTAGTATCTTTTGTCTGAGTGAATATCATTGTCAAGTGTAGAAAGACTTAGACTTATAGTTAGATTCTTTTCTCTTAGGAAAAGCTTTTTTTAATCTCTTTTTGTTCTCTATTTTTTCTTGGTTTCTCTTTGATCCTAGTAGGTATCTAAGTCTTTGTATCCTAGGGTTGTTCCTATTATCTTCAACTTTGTTAGCTATGTTATTAGGATGCTTCTAGAATTTTGATAGAACCTCTTTAAATTTTATCCATATGATCTCCTAAATATAAAGGGTTGTAATTCAGATATGTACATTAATATGTAATTTATCTTGTAAATATAAGAATAGTATAAAATCTTTAATGAAATGAGTGGTTTTGATTTTCCAAATGTATAAATCATTTAATTTTGGATATGATACAATAAAAATCATGAGGTGGTCTCCCTCTAAATGAATATTTGGAAATGGTAATAATAGATTTATGTGCATTATTACACAAAAAAAAAATGTTGCTATCAGATTACTAATCTCGAGTTTAATTTGAATCATCTATGTATTTTAGAACTCACAATAGTTTTATATCTATTAAGATGAGGTTCAACTTAACCATTTGCAATAAGAGAAGAAGTGATGAAGAAGTGATGTAGATATCCCAACTCTCTATTATCACATATTTACCCCATTTTGATTATGGTTTGAATAGTAGTAAAAATTATTCGATTTCATTCTACTCATTAGAACTTTTGTGTTGGCTTTTATAATTTTGTCCTTGATTTTTAGATCTTCTTAGTATTCAAAGACTTTCTTTATACAACTTTAGTATTAAAAGTATAGCTAGATTCTTAGTAGACCTTCATTCTATTAACTTATATTCATCTCAAATTGTTCCAAATCAAATGACATTATACTTGCCCAGAGAGTAATAAAAATTGATAACAATCCAAATTGAAATATAAATTAAGTTTTGAATTGAATGCCTAGAATGTAAGGTGGAAAATTTTTAGAATTTATTCTTATAGAGTCATATAATTAAATTATATAACTAGAAATAAGCTCATTTTGGATAATTGGAATTAAGTATATTACATTTGTTTATAATCTATAATCTTGATCATTCTTGAAGATCAATGATTGAACCTAGAAAAGACCACGATATTGTTTTAATAAAGATAGCACATATAAGTTATGATACATAGATACAACAACAGATAATTCGAATATGGACTATACCTTATTAGCCTATGTCTAATGGAAGGATACAACATCAAACAAGTAGGACCATCTTTTTCACCTTAGTTTAATAAAATAAGATGAAACACCTTCTCATTAAACTTAAAACTAAATAAAATGAAACATAATTGCTAACTTTAAAATTGTACGATTGTAATAATGACAAGTAGTGACATTTCATTTCCCTTAGTTTAATAAAACAAATGGATTATAAGGCATAGTTGAACAAAGGAAAGTGCAATCTTATGAGATTTTATATCAAAGTATTTCTCTAAAAAAGTCAGAATTTATAATATCAATGGAAAATGTTAGATTAGGACAACTTCAGAAAATTGTTTATTGTTAGTTTTGGGTAGATAATGCACGGATGATTTTAAATAATGGGATATTCTATGTTTAATTCTATTATTTGATGAGTAGTCAACATATTGATTTATACTGCCAATAAAGGAAAATTTTATGAGTCAACTAATGTTGATCTTAGCCAAGAAATTGAGTCTTGCAGGGTAGACTGACTTCTGTATATAGAGGGCGACAATGGATAAGGATTGGAGACATAATTTTTATTTATAAAGCAAGGGAAAATCTCAAGATGAATTTTGTAATAAAATGAGGGAATGCCCTCATTAAATATACTTTTGTAAATAGGGGAATTGCCCATATATATAATTTTTGTGAATCTATGAGTGGACGTAAGTCCTCGGGAAATGCTAGAGATAGACGATTTATGTACAAATTTTTAATAAATTAATAAAATTATTAGGGCTAAGGCCTTAATCAAAAAAATAATGAGGGGAAAATCCAGACATCTAAATCTGACTACATACTTTCATAATCTAATTTAGTTCTCTTCTAAGAAATTATTAATTAAGTATTTAATATACAATTAATTAATATCATCCCACTAGTTATTCAATTCAAGTAATTAAATAAATATAGTCCAATTCATTATCTAAATGAAAACCCATATATAATTAATTAAATCCTTTTTGCTCATTTGATTTGAATAAATGCATAATATACTTAAATTAATTCATAAATCCTCATTTTGATTAAATAATCCCTATCCAATTAATTAGAGCACATGACAACTAACTTTAACCCCAACCAAACCCCTAACCTAACCCTTGATCCATGGTTCATCCTCATCCCAACCTATTCACCCATACTAACTTCACTCAACTAGTTAGTTATCCTTGATTAGCTAATCTAACCATCCACTCATTCTCTCTTCTCCCATCACATCCTCCATAAGCTCCTAATTGCATTCTAATCTAGTCTTAATCCAATCCAAATCTTCATTTGAATAACATTTGCACAACCCTAATCATGAAGATTGGGAAATCCTAACCCTCTCCCAAGTCAACTCTTGTCACATCATCTCCAATCCTAACCCCCAACCCTCATGTCAACCTTACATGCTCTTGCACCTCACTTACACAGTCAATCACTCTCATTTCCCACAATCATCACATTCCTCAAGGGAATTGACCTCTCCTCACAATATCTCTCCTTGTAACACTTTTCACAAGGTTATTAGTTTTACAAAGCACAATCCATGTGCTCTCCTTCCATTGCATCCTAGCCACTCCTTAAGTTTGCATTTTGATCCTTCATTTTCCCCTCCATTTGCCTATAAATTGAGCCTTCATCGCCTTCATTTTCATCCACCATTCAAATAGAGATATAATATCATTTTAAAAACTAAAATCCTTCACTACATCCTTATAATGCCAAAATCATTCCAAAATCCATTCATTGAAGCTTGAAGCATCTTGAGTGTGCATCAAATCTTTGGATAAAATCCAAAGATCAAGAGGGCTTTTGGTGTTTTATAATTGGCTTGTACTCTCTATTTCATGTTTTTTTATTGTCTAATCTAAATGTTGGTTTGTTGATTTTGTTGAATGCTAAGTTAGCTTTGTATTCGTAAAACAACATGTAATTGTGTACAATGAATAGGAGAAGAGTTGAGAGAGGTACAGTATTATATTTTGAACCTTCATCTCTAAGGGGGGGAGCATTAAAATATATTAAGATAAAGAGTTGTCAACGTATTGGATCATAATTTGTGCTTCATTGCGAGTGTAGTACTGTGTCAAATTAGAAACTAGGCCCCACACACACTTTCTATGCTAAATTGAAATGAAGTAACAAATTTGTAAATTAAACAATATGAAATAATTATGTTTCAGGTTATTAACTAATGCAAATAATGATTTTTAGAAATGAGTGCTTTATTAATCTAGAAATTTCATGCAAAAATCAGTTCTAAAACTAACGAACATAAATAACACAAGTGTGAGATATGTTGGGTTCACCAAAATGAAGAAGGGATTTGTTTTCACTAGTCTAAAATGCAAACTAGAGATCATATACAATCTCTCTCAATTTTCATTAAGGACAATTAATTAAGCTCAACTTCAATCCCTTAGGAGAGTTGGGCACTATGGTTGATTGTTCTCCTTTGAGATTGGTGTGACTAAATATGATGAAGTCAATAAACATGTTGGGACTAGCTAAAATGATAGGAAAATGACTATAGTCATCATAAACAAAATACACATACATGTAGTGCAAAATATGATATTAGATCGAGAAATGGTATGCATAAAGAAACCTATCACTAAAATCTAGGCCTGAAAGCTTTAGTCTATGGAGTAAGTTGCCCTAGAGCAATGGTGTCTTTGTTATTTATTGTGTGGATTTGGGACTAGGATGTTGTGCAGATAAGATAAATGTATTAATGTCCAACAAGAGATCAACGAAGGTCTAAGGGACTGGAAATAGTAGAAAGGGGCAAATGCCAGTAGAGGGAGCACCAAACGGTGTTTGCAGAAAGAATGTGAAAGCAAAAAACATAATAACCAAGAAAAGGGAATAACAACAGCTAAGAACTCCTTACAGGTGAGAAGTAGTCCAAAATGGAAAGGTGGACATTAGGGCAATGAGGTACTCTGGAAGGTCACCTCTGAGGTCTACTAGAGGGATGTTGCCAAGTGTAATCTATGTGGGGTCTCACAGATCTAGTGTGAACCAAGACAATGCAGAGAGGCCGCTTTGATCCTTGAGTAGGAATTGTAGGACTAAAGGTGATAAGCTACATAGGGGTCAATGTTGAGCAAAGCTAGAGCTATATAGTGTGCTCACAAAGTTGCATGGTCTATCAGATCATTCTCTTGAAAATTTAGTAAGTCGTTGCCAATCTATGGAGTGGTGCTTCTTAGATAAGGGATTTTTTACTTTTCAAATATTGGAACTATGTATCTCTCTACTCTTTGAAAATGTACAACTATGTTGTCAGATCTAGAACCTACATAGAAAAAAGAGGGGAAAGTGTTGGGCTATATAGGGGTTTCCCAAAGTCAAACCCCATGTAAGAATCAACCTCCACTATAGGGATGATGATTAAAAAATAGAGCTTACCCATGGCAGGGAAGAGGCTAGATATGAAGTAAAATTTTGAGTTAAAAGATTTTACTCAAACTTGATATTGGTTGTAATGCAATTTTCTTTGGATAAGATGTTTGACTTTTCATGCAATAACATGACATGACAAGACAGTGCCAATCATGAATAAATACTTATATGTGCATTGTTGTAGATAATTGCTTCATAAAGCTCAAATTTGGAGGAATGTGCTCACAATGTTTTCTCCAAGATAATGCTTAACATTGTGAAATGCTTGTGATTGAATCTGAATTAGGAAAGGTTCCCTTAAATAGGGTTTTCATTGTAATTCATAAATTGCGTGTACTTCTAATAGCCATATCCAAATATCATGATCATATAATAAATGACAAGAACTAACACTATAACATGTTCGAATTTGGGTTGATTTTAGGGTGACCATGTTGCTAGATTGCATAGTCCACTAGGAATAATTACCATAGTCCATTTGGAAAGGGTGAAATAAAAGGGAAATCCAAAGTAGAAGGTTCCAAGACATAGGATATTGTTGCCTCATGAGCATATGATGACATTAGTAGTGGACAGATCATAATTATGTTTGAAGTAAGCTATAAGGGGGCACACCAAAGCAAGGGCCTAGAAAGGAGTGAAACTATTAAATAATTACAATTTACAACACTACAAACTACAACCTCAAAGTGTCCTCTTATGTTCCATTTTTGAGTTACCCATCTTCTAGCATCAACAATATTGTACACCAATTACTATATAATTTCCCATCAATGGAGTTTTTTTATTCATGAAGTCAGCATAGCAAAATGGGGAAATGGGGCGAGAATTTGCCTTTCCCACCATCTCAAATTGGACAAGAACAACATTAAAGTTGCCATCAAACTCCTCACTTAAAGGCAACAAGCTCACTCCCATCTATAGAAGGGTAAACCCTAGGTAATTCATCCCTCGTCAATCCCAATGCCCTTATTGTAGGTGTTAGCAAATTGCCAACAAGGACCACTTACATATGTCTAAGTACATTCCTCAAAAACCTTAGGATTACTAGCAAGAGTAGCAAAAGAGGTTGAAGGAAACATGTTCATGCCTAGCTTTAGAGGATTTCTAGAAGAGGAGACAAAAATACCCTCCTTAGAGTAAGCCCAAAATTACTTGACCTAGAAGCAACCAAATTGAGTCTGTTCAAAGACCAACACACTTGTGGAACTTTCTTTTGCATGTCCTATGCACATTCTACCACAACTCCATGAGTGAATCCTCTTCATCATCGATATCAACCAAATCTTGCCTCTTAAGGACAATTCGTTACACCTCAAATAAACATCCTCAGCATTCCCAAAGGAGTTGAAATAATCCATCTAGTAATCCTCCTTCCCAATCTTCATCATCGCCTTACTACATTCCTTTCTCAATCTAGTTATGTGTAGAACTAACAAACCCTTTCTTCCCCCTACTCCATCTTCCACTCTGCACAATTTTTTTTCAATATTTTTTCATATTAATTAACAACCAAAACAAGGTGGTTGACCCTTACACAACCACAACCCAAGAGTTGGCAAGACATCAACAACATTACAAAAGGTGTTAGTTGTTACAAGTCAAGGTCACGAAAGGTACACAATCAATAGATTTGCATACCTTCCCTAAAAATGCATCTTAAATAACAAAGGATCACAGCTGGACACTTACAACACAGAGGCTAAAAGAGACTATTAACAACAGGCAACCAACAAAGAACACCGTGAGAAATGAGACAAAATAATAAAGAGAATTTGGGGCTCTCCAAGCCTATACAATGGGTAACAAAATGATAGCAAAAATCACCTTATTGTGAAGAACAATACTTTTTTTTCAATAGTTGGGGATAAATTGTTTTTGTAATAAGGGTGTGATGTGAGTACTACTTACAAATTAATTGTTTCTGTAATAAAGTTCTGTTCTGATGCAATTATTACGTACACTAGAAATGTTATTTGTATAATCTCAAATTGTAGGTGATGATAATGAATGTAACAAATGTTCAATAAGATGGAATAGTTTGTATGATGAGTGGGGACTTGGTTGTTTTGGAAACATTGGCTACAGGAATAAAAATTGGGTTTGACCCTACAAGGTCTGTGTTTGCGTCTTTGTTTCCACAAGGTTGATCTTGCCACTGTAATCATGTCTTCTTCTTGTGATTAACTCTTAAATTTAGATTGCATGCTATGTATTCACTTACATGATTATGGAAATTCTTTCTCCATTACCATGGGAGAGATAGTTGTAGAGAATTCCATCTCTGTTTCACAATTTTCCTGCTACTTGAAACTCCTTCATCTCAAAGTGAGCTTATATGCTCTTTACTGAAATGCTTTTTAAAATGAAAGATGTATTTAAGGCATAAGACAAAAGAAAAACAATCTGTTACAAGCTGCGGAAATCTTGAAAACACATAGCTTCTTACTCACGATGCATTTGATTAATTTTCAGATGGATATTTTTTTCTTAACTTGTACTAAGTTTTCAAACCATTATTCAAATTTCCTCCCAGTGCTCTTTACAAACTTACTAATTCTTATTATATTTCTCCTGTGCAAGTAAAATACACCCATAGTTCAAACTATATGCAGCATTTCAATCAAGAATAACTCGAAAACACGAGGTGACTGCATATGAACTCAAAGTAAAACATCCGCATTAATTCGCTAACACTTCCCAAGGTATATAAGGTGCATTAGAATGCTCCTCTCAAATTATTGCGAAGCATATAAATATTAAATAACTGATTATTTTTCAATGCTAAGAACTGCGAGTGTGATTCATAATTTCATGAATTGGTAAATATTGAGGATCTAAAAGTTTGAATTTCTAAATCTATATGTACGGTATAGTATGGTATATAGAGCTAGCCTAGTTTGATACATTATTTACTTCGTATGTTTCTAGGATAATAGACAATTTCTTGCAGGCTATCCAAATTCAATGACTTCGGCAGATGCCCTCTTGAAAAAATATGTCTAACTGTATATTAATAATTTAATATTTTAAAAAGAGTAACCATTTCGCAGTCTTTCCTGGGGGTACGGATGATGCTTGATCAAATGGAGACTCCAAAGAGCCTCATCACTGTAAAAGTTATAAATAAGATGCCGAAACCAGACAAAATTATGACTGTTCTTCAATCTCCAATCAGTAGAAAAAGCCTTTAAATAGTATTAATGTTACATATAATTACATCTTATTTGTTTCAAAGTTGATTCATTGTGTTTTGGCATTGCACTAATTCTCTCATTTTTAGACAATTTCAAAGAGTTCTGGTTCGATTCTATTTCATGGGCCGGGCCTTCTTGCCCATGTGTGCATCTTTTTCTCTGCTTATTTTAAACTAAATCGGGGACATTTTCACATATGATCAATAATCTAGCAGAACTAAAATACTTCATTGCATGGGGTTATATGAGCATCAAAATTTCAAATAACAAGATATTAATTTCCCACCTTTGGGAACTCTGCAAGTCCTGTGTTGCTTACAATTCATTTTCATGGTTTATTTTCATCAAGAGCCTCAATACATTTTGATAGAACGTCCACTGCCTTTTCCAACTCTTCTTCTGAAATAATAAGAGGCGGAACAAGCCTGACAATATTTCCTTTACCAGCAGTCAGAATCAGGACACCAGCATGTAGAGCAGCATTGGCTATAGATGAAGCAGAAACATCAAGCTCAATGCCTACAAGCAAGCCTGAACCGCGGATTTCTTTCACATGAACATTGCTAGCCAGTTTTTTGGTTAGCAGGTCTTTTAAATACTGCCCTTTCCTAGCTACGCTTTCCAGGAATCCAGTTTCTTGAATTCTATCCAACACTGCAAGAGCAGCATGACAAACAAGAGGCCCACCAGCAAAAGTACTTCCATGATCACCAGGACCTATAGCTGCAGCCACCTTTTCTGTTACGAGAACAGCACCAATGGGCAAACCTCCTGCCAATGGCTTTGCCAAAGTCATTATATCTGGCTGCACATCATATACTTGATGTGCCCAAAGCTGTCCTGTTCGGCCCAATCCACATTGAATCTGAAAAACAATCAATGAGAAACTTTGCCTTCCGTTGGGAGAAAGAATATCATACATTACATGACAACAATGGCTGCCACAACAATGAATAGCACTATTGAAAATTTGAAACTAGTATGTATGCTAAACTAGAAAAACTATATACAATATGTTTAAATGACTTACAATAATTGCAGATGCATCAATGATAACAAAGAACAGGGCAGAAACCATATACATTCCTTTCATAAGAGTGCCATTCAAAAATCTCTATTCCACTATAATGTATTGGATATGCCACTTCTTAGTATGTCGATCCTGCCCCCATAAATGAACTGTATATCAAAAAGTAATAAAATGCACAATCCATGTCAAATTTCACCGAATGTATAGCTCTCATACCCTTCAACACACATTGTCTAACCCAACACAAAAAATGATTTTAGTTAATAGAAGAAATGAGGAACCCTAAATTTTTATTTCATTTCCTAGGATGGAGATGGGAGGATGGATTCTGAAGAAAGCAGTCCAGAAGACCTTTTTCAATAGAATGAAGTGTAAACATTATATACACAGGGACTAAGTCACAAGGTTCGAATTCAAGTTAGAGTTTGCCGATCATAAAATTCGGATGAAATTCGGCAAGGGAAAAAATTTGGAAAAAATTCAACATTAAATTTACTCATAATTTTTTTTAAATATAAGTAATATATCCAAAAAATTGTCAAAATAGTTTGACACTTCTAAATAATTAAACTAAATAACTCGATATTATTTTAGAATAAAATAATATTATTAAAAATACCAATATTATATTAAATATCATAAAGTTCGGATGAAGATCAGAAAGGGTAAACACTTGCTGAAATTTGGACTTCATGGATGAACTTCAGTGTATCTTGCAACTTAGCATAGGGAGATTATAGAAGTATACTTGTACACAACATCAACGGTCAATTTAGACATAATGTTATGCATCAGATTCTGAGATTCAATGTTCTATGTTCATTCTAATACTTTCAAGTATGGTGGATATAAAAAGTTAAAATTTCATTGTAACATAGGATAGCCCTTTTTACCTTTGTTTTGATTTATTCAGTTTTTTGAAGTCCAAAAGTAGAACACTAGAAAATGATTTGCAACATAGGGAATGCTCAGAGTCTGTTTTCTGGGACGCATCCCCAAAAATCACGTTGATAGGGGATGGGTAGGGGATATTTCCTGCTGTTCTGGTGCCCTTGAAACAGGTATTGGGGTGAGGACAAAAGGTTTGGGGGGGCAATGCTTCCTTGTGTAACATAGCGTATAACCCTAGAAACATTTTATGTTCATTTTGAGCAGACTTTGCATAGAAGCAATTGATGGAGAAAACTAAACCAGGACAGTAAGAGACAACTGTAGGATTTCTACCAAAAATTCGTCTTGGATAAGGTACAATGGCCTTTTCCCACTTGCTGGGAGCCAGAAGCAAGTACACTTCCAGATTTTTATAAATTTTTCATATACTGTTTAAGTTATTTCATAGAGCCTAATCCCTGTCATCTCCTGAAATTGGACACGTATATTTTTCTGTTCCTAAAACTCGTTCCTTTGTTAGGCATTCTAAAAAATAATTCCTATCTCATGCAGTTCCAATCCCTAACATTTGAGATCAAATAGCTAGTAGAACAACTTATAATACCAAGATTTATGCATAAGGAAAATGAAAGGGAATAATAGTTTGAGAATTGTTAAAGGCTAACATTGAAGGCATAGCAAAGATAAAGAACTAGGGAGATGTCAAAATGTGGTTTAGAAAAATATACAGAAATATAGAATCACAGAGTCCAAAAGTTCAAACAAGCACCCAGAAATTAATATAAGTTGCTGCACCTTATCTAGGCTAAGCACCTATTCAAAAAGGCTTCTTAAATAAATATTAGGCAAGGAGGTCATTAAGAAGCCTCTATGCTTTAAATTGAAATTACCATTTTCTAGTGGGGTTAGATGCTGAACTGGCTTCCAAAGCTGTATCTGATGTCAGAACCCATGGGATTGATTGAAGATAATACACAAACTCACAACCCCAAGATTTACAGAGGTCAATGTGATGGAATATGTGTTCAAGAATTGTTAGGAGAGGTCAAATTTAAAGGGACGGCATTGGGATGACAGAGATGAAGACTGAGGTTGCTGTCAAAATGTAATTTAAAAAGTATACAGAAACATCCATTTGCACTCAGTCACAAAGTACAAACGAGCAGCCAGAAAGTAAAAAAAGCTACCACTGTTCCTTATCCAGGCTGAACACACATAAAAAAGGGTTTATTAAATCAATATTAGGGAAGGGCACCCTTAAAGAGTCTTCCTACTTTTTTATTGAAACTGTCTTTTCCTAGTGGGCTCAGATACTGAATCGGCTTCCAAAGCTGTATAGGATGCAAATACCCATTGGGACATTTAAGTATTAATTAGGCATTTGATCAACATTGCATCCACAAATGCATCATCTGTGATACTCTATAGCCCATTTATATGATCAGTGGGAATGCCCAATCAGCTCCTACATTTTGTGTTAATGCACAGCCACAAATGTCTCTGGTAATTTCTAGTGCTATCAAGATGATGACTCCACCTTCACCAAATACAGCTTGGACCATTTCAGTGGCAGAGGACATTCTTTTTGATCCATGGTAACGCCCAATTAGCTTCCATGCCTCGTTTCACTATATAAACACTTATGATGATTTGTGGTGTTACTAAGATCACTATTCTACATCAAAACCAGCCCAAACAATTTTGGTGGCATGGGGCATTCTGGGAAGCTTGTATGCTGCATTGAGTGTACACTAAACTTTACAAGGCATACACCAGTTGACATGTCATACTCTAAATCGCCTATTGTTTTAACTTCAAAACACATATATAACTATCCACACAAAGTGCTGTTGAGCGCTCAGAATGTTGACACTTCCATCCTCAAGAGGAGCAGAATTGGTCCTATGATTACTAGGGGTGTAGGGCAACTGAAGTGCAGATTCGACCATTATCTAACCACAACTGAAGGAATGTGAAGAGCCACTTATGGAACAATAGCTGCTGCATCTTTTATACTATTTCTCTGACTTCTGCAGTATTGTATGATTATTTATACATACATATAGAGAGGTAAGCATATGCAAGATATATCTAGAAGATTGACAGCCATATACCTAATTTAAGTGTAGACCATTTACAGAAAAATCAAAGTTAGCAATATTTCTTAACAGTTATATAATCATTTTTAAAGCGTCCGTACACAAATGTATTTTATCAATTCTGATTATTGTTAATATTTTCTGCAACATACAACAGATATATATAGATTCTAGCAGTTTAGAAAGTAACTCCCAGGTATATCCTGAGATCCAGATTAGCATTCCCTGTGTCACTTGAGTGACATTTAAATATTCCAATTATCATACTGTGGCATTCCCTAGCTTGTTTTCCAGATATCCACTGGGATCCAGAGGAGCATTCCCCAAGTTGAGTGAAACTTAAGCATTCTAGTCATGTAGACATTTATTTATCTAATGCTGTGCATTCCCTTGGTTCGTTGAGAAACATTAAAGAATTCTATAAGCCTTTAAATATGTTTATTTTAGGAAGATTTCTCAAAGACAGAAAAAGGTAGAGAGGAACCAAGGCCACCAGAGACTTACATGAAAAGGTAAGATTTGGATAATGATCAATGCCATTGTTCTACAAGACTACAACTTTATGGTTTTGTCTAGTATTCCATGCATATTTCAGGGGGTTCACTATTTCCAAACTGCTATCAATCTCTGAGATTGGGAAGGTCTACCTACCCATTCCACTAAGGTGATCATTCTTTAGATATCCTCAAAATTTGTTCTGTTCCCTGCAGTTTCCATACCTGTCCAAATTTGCAGTAACATAGGTAAGAGGATTCATTCATTTTAGATTTTTATTTTGTGGATAGCTGCATCATTTCTTCATAGTACTAAAAATGATATATCTATAATATCTAGCTATGGAGATAGAGAACTTATTTTTCCAAGTTATGGTGACAAGGATT
Source organism: Cupressus sempervirens (assembly GCA_028749045.1). Lineage (NCBI taxonomy): Eukaryota > Viridiplantae > Streptophyta > Pinopsida > Cupressales > Cupressaceae > Cupressus > Cupressus sempervirens. Next base: position 86,817,560 of record CM053786.1, on the reverse strand, counting down.
CCAAGGCAAAGAGAACATGTTTCTGGGGTGTGAAATGAAGTTTAGGGACAGCTAGAGAAACCCTCCAAATTTCAAATGCCAGCACAAGCATAACAGGCATCAAGTCACAGGGGAACATCTTAATAAATAGGAAAATCAATAAATTCCAGTCACTTCCATCACCCTAGTATGTTCCCAGATACAAGATAATAAATGTGTTCCACAGGGACACGTCCCCTGGTTTTTGTATCGGGTATGAAACAAGGACGCAGGTACCAATGTTTTCCATCCCCTGTGCCATTCCAAAATGCAAAAATCCAATACCGTCCCCAAAACAGCTTTTTGAATTGAGCAGGAAATGTGGGTACAAAATTTCGTACCAGGGACTGCAAATCTGTCCCGCGTCTGTATCCGATAAAGAATCCCGTACTCTACTTTCCAGAACAGCGAGAGATAAAGAAAAGCACAAAAAAATGGCTTCTTAATTTCTCTCAACTCCGTGCGAGCCCCACACAAATGTTGGGTTATAATAAAATATTCAAACTCTATTTTGGCTTTAAAAAACAAAAGGTTGAAGTCTTTTGTTCACTTGGAGTTTTTTGCAAGTTGTGAAGAGGAAGAGAACAACAACAATAGCAAGAGGAGTGCATTTTGGAGGTGTAAGAGGAGGTTTTGCCTTCATTTCTTCTTCATTCCAGGTCTGTATTTTATTTTAGTTTTGTTTGATTCAAACTTGGTTATTATTTGTTGCCATTTTTCATTTTTCTTCATCACATAGAGAGGGCATGTTGAATGAAACATTGAAATACTTATTTTTCCATAACTTGCAGCAGTATAATACATTACAAATTCCAAAAACATGAGCAGGAGTGAGGGTGAGGGAAGTAGTGATAGCATGGATGTTGCCATGCAAGAAACTCAAATGTCACATTTACAAAGACAAAGAATAAGACCTAGGGCAGTCGTGGATGAATCTTCAGCTGATATAGATGTCTCTATGGAAGATGCAACAATGTCTAATCCATTTGAGTGCCCTTCCAAAGTCCTAAAAAAATATGCCAAAGGCCCATACAACCCTAAGAAACCTCTCCTACAATTTGCCACAACAATAGGCGAAAATAAGAAAAAAAATTCGAGGTGTAGTAGGGAATGAGAATGCTATTTATGTAACAAACATTATTTTGGGAGCTACACAAGAGTGTTTTGTCGTCTTTTATGGATAGGTGGGCAAGGGGTGAAAGGCTGCAAAACAATTACAGCTGAAAAAAACTTGAGGCCAATAACTTGCATATGAAGAAAGAGGCATTGAAAGCAGGGGATCCAATAGTTACCACACCCACACCCACTGCTAGTAGCACTACTGGTAAAGGGAAGGGAAAGGCCAACAAAGATACAAATGTGGCTGAATTGTTTAACATACAAGCAATAGAGAAAGCTGAAGAGTCCATTTGCAGATTTCTTTTTGCTCATTGTATACAATTCCATGTTTCTTGTTCCTCATTCTATAGACAAATGTGCAAAGATATGAATGTTGTTGGTCCCTTATTTATACCACTAGGAGAGACTAAATTATGCACCACTATCCTTGATAAAGAGTGCTCAAAAGTAAGCATTGTGATAGAGGATATGAGACAAACATGGATGAGTGATTCATGGATGGGTGGACCGATATCAAACATTGGCCACTCATCAATCTTATTGTCACTAGTACAATAAGGGCCTATTTTCTTAGAGCTATTGATTGTTCAAGAAAAAGGAAGGATGCATCCTTACAATTTCAAATTTTGAAGGATGCAGTAGAAGAGGTAGGGCCTTCAAATGTTGTACAAGGAATCACTGATTCAACTTAGGTGTGTAAATCAGTTGGATTGATAGTAGAAAGCACCTATAGACACATTTTTTGAACCCCGTGTTGTGTACATGCATTGAATAACACTTTGAAGGACAATGGAAAGATTGATTGGATAAAGGCTATGGTGTTTGAGGCTAGAGATGCGCAAATGTTTAATTTACAATCATCTCACATCTCTTGCACTATTTAGGACATACGTAAACACTAGATATGGTTAGCTACTTTATTTTGTTGGAGAGGATGCTTGAGGTCCAAGAGGCCTTACAATCCATGGTGGTCAATGTTGAGTGGAATAGATGGCATGAATCAAGCACCCAGATGGAAGAAGTGTGAAACAAAGAATCTTGGATGATAACTAGTGAACCACAATAGGGTAAGAAACCTAAATAATTGTTATTGCTGATTTTATACAAATATTTCTGATTTTAGCATTTGTTGGTTTTTATAAAATTAAGATGTTTCACACTTGTAATTTGTTTTCATTTGCAGATACATTTTCTCTTTCATTGACCCTATTATGTAAGTCATTAGATATGTTGATATTGACTCTCCTAGCCTTGGAGAGATTTATGAGACCTTTGGTGCTATGCTTGGGCAAGTCAAGCAAACTATTAAAAACAAGGAACCTACTTTGGAGTTCTATGAGGAGCATCTTAAGCCCATTGTGATGAAAAAGGTGGAACACCAAGAACACCCCACTTCAGAAGCAATCTATGTAGTCAAATCCTAATTGGTAGGCACCAAGGCCTAGGAGATTCCCTCCATCTGTTGATGAGGGGGTGAGTTTAATTTATGTTTAATTTTTAATAGTTTAAGATTTGAATTGCTGAATTTTTAATATGTTTTTAAAATTTTAATTTCATTTGTAAAGTTTCTAGATTCTAACTTCTAAATCTTTGTTTGTTCAATAGAGGTGAAGGAGGGCTCCTTCAAGGCCCTTTCAAAAATGTATAATGGAGAGGATGCTGCAAAAATTCGAGGCAATGGCTTGACATTGCCAATCTTCATGGTCCAACTTTTGGTAGACTTGAGGCGAGGGTTGATAGAGCTACATTAGCTCAAAGGGACCCAATTGGATGGTGGACATGGCATGGTAAAGATGCGCTTGAGCTGAAAGCCCTTGCCATTCTTCTTCTTTCAAAGATTGTTAATTCCTCTATTGCAGAGAGGAATTGGTCTCCCTTTGAGCTAATGTAGCTCTATCAACCCTCACCTTAGACCTACCAAAAGTTGGACCATGAAGATTGCCATTCTTCTTCTTTCAGAAATCAAAACGACAAAGTAAATGCTAGAAGTCTAAATGGGATGTCCAACTCCCTAATAATCAAAAGCAATAATGTACCTGAGTATCTGCAAAGCGGAAACTGTCCTCTAGGAATCTAAATATATATCTAAATCTAAATCATAGTCAACCTCTCCCTCTAAATCACTGGTAGGGGTAGGAAGAGTGTCCTTGTAAAGTTTCTAAATTCTAACTTCTAAATCTTTGTTTGTTCAATATAGGTGAAGGAGGGTTGACATTGCCAATCTTCATAGTCCAAGTTTTGGTAGACCTGAGGCGAGGGTTGATAGAGCTACATTAGCTCAAAGGGACCCAATTGAATGGTGGACATGGCATGGTAAAGATGTGCTTGAGCTGAAAGCCCTTGCCATTCTTCTTCTTTCAGAAATCAAAACGACAAAGTAAATACTAGAAGTCTAAATGAGATGTCCAACTCCCTAATAATCAAAAGCAATAATGTACCTAAGTATTTGCAAAGTGGAAACTGTCCTCTAGGAATCTAAATATATATCTAAAACTAAATCACAGTCAACCTCTCCCTTTAAATCACTGGTAGGGGTAGGACGAGTGTCCTCTTGATAAACTATTCACCATAGAGTCATAGACATATGAGAACCTCAATACATGGAAATTAAAATTCAAATATGCATATCATAACATTGAGTCATAGAAATATAAGAACCTCAATACATGGAAATTCAAATTCAAGCCTAGGAGATTGCCTCCATCTGTTGATGAGGGGGTGAGTCTAATTTATGTTTAAGTTTTTAACAGTTTAAGATTTGAATTGCTGAATTTTTAATATGTTTTTTAAATTTTAATTTTATTTGTAAAGTTTCTAAATTCTAACTTCTAAATCTTTGTTTGTTCAATATAGGTGAAGGAGGGCTCCTTCAAGGCCCTTTCAAAAATGCATAATGGAGAGGATACTACAAAAGTTCGAGGGCAATGGCTTGACATTGCCAATCTTCATGGTCCAACTTTTGGTAGACTTGAGGTGAGGGTTGATAGAGCTACATTAGCTCAAAGGGACCCAATTGGATGGTGGACATGGCATGGTAAAGATGCACTTGAGCTGAAAGCCCTTGCCATTCTTCTTCTTTTAGAGATTGTGAATTCCTCTGTTGCAAAGAGGAATTGGTCTACATATAGCTTCATCCAATCAGTCAAGAGGAACAACCTTACCTCTATTGTGGTTGTTCACAGTGTATTGCGACTAGAGGAGTGACAAAGTCTTAAGTATCCACAGTCTCCATCACTACATTGGGATGTTAATTCTAAGGATGCATTGTAGATTAATGAGGATCACACCTCCAGGTCTGCTCGGTGTTCCATTGGATGAGGACACTCTTCTTACCCCTACTAGTGATTTAAAGGGAGAGGTTGACTATGATTTTGATTTAGATATATATTTAGATGCCTAGAGGACAGTTTCCGCTTTGCAGATACTCAGGTACATTATTGCTTTTGATTATTAGGGAGTTGGACATCTCATTTAGACTTCTAGTATTTACTTTGTCGTTTTGATTTCATGTATGGTGCATTGATACTTGGAGCCTTTGGGCATTTTTACTATACATATACAATATTCGGATTATCAATGTTATGATATGCATATTTGAATTTGAATTTCCATGTATTGAGTTTCTTATATGTCTATGACTCTATGGTGAATAGTTTATCAATGTTATGACATTCATATTTGAATTTTGTCTCTCTATATAAAAAAATTCCCTATGTTTATAATTGCCATCTCCTGAGATCTTGTCCCCTAAATTTTGGCTTCGACCCATACTTGTACATAAAACATGTCCCCGTCCTAGAAACTCCGCAAAGCATAGGATAATACTACTTTCACTTGACCATGCCGAACAATTGTTTAAATTGTTTTATGTTCATATCAGGTTAGAGGAATTTACAGGTCCCTGTGCTTTGCTTAAATAAATTTTTGTCTTTAATAGTTGAGATGGTTAAGGGATACATGAGCTTCCCTTAGGATAGATGAAGGACATCTGAATATTTAACTATATTCATCACACTCGTCTTTAAATGGACAGTTACCCTGAACCTGTCAGACCTCCCTATCATCGGAATACATTACAAAAATGGATAAGGTTTATATTTAATGAGGAAAAAATCACTTAGCACTTACCTCGTCAAAAACAAGCAAGGCACCTGCATCATTGCAGAGAGAACGTAATTCTTTCAAAAATTCATTTGTAGCACTGTATATTCCTCCTTCTCCCTGAACAGGTTCAACAAAAATGGCGGCTGTTTTGCCAAGCTGAATTATTGCTTTTGTTGCTTCAACATTTCCAAATTCCACAAACATCACCCCCGGCATGACTGGTTCAAAGGGTGTTCTGTACTTCTCTTTGCTGGTTAAAGCAAGGGTTCCCATTGTTCTTCCGTGAAAGCTATTGGTAAAAGAAATAAATTCTGTAGCATGTTCTCCTTTGGTAAGTCTTGTGGTCTTTTGGTATATCCTTGCAAATTTGATTGCTGCTTCATTGGCTTCAGTACCAGAGTTTGAAAAGAAAATCCTGTCAGCAAATGACGATTCTATAAGACGCTTTGCCAGTTTCACCTGCAATTCAAACAATAAATCAATCCAGAGAGAAAATGCTTCAAAAAATAATATAGGCATAGAGAAAAGCTAGCTCATGGTTAAAAAGCTGTGTTTCTTTTGCCATTCTCTCAAGTTGAGATTTCAAAAGCATCAAACAAGATTGCACGGCATGCAATGGTGATACCATTTGGTGAATGCTCTGACTATTTCTATAACTAACAAATTATAGTTAATATAAATTCTTCTTAGCATGACAATTCCAGAATTAAAATGAATGCACGGCTATTGAAGTGGGAGAGAGCTTAAAAAAAATGACTCATTGCTCCTGGTTTAGGTACAAGAGTTCACAAAGAAAATCATGTCTTCAATGATGATATCACAAGGCACTTTGCATGCTTCATCAGGTTTGCAAACAGTCAATCAATCAAATGGAAATTTAATAATATTCCTTAAAATAGAAAAAAGACTTGCAAATCTGCACATTAGAATATGAAATTCTTCGTGATATTTTCTCAATCTGAAACTTTAAAAGCACTGTAGCGTTCATGCCTTGGTTAAAACTCAGTAACTGTGGATCTGATGATATATAATAAGACTAGATTAATTCATTTACAATGTAAATAACAGTGCATAAGTTTGATGATTCCAGAAAACAATTCCCAAGAAAGTATTTATATAGAAATACCAGGCATTGGAGAAGTCTAAAGAAAAAGAGGCTTCTAATTTTGAGTTGATAGTTGAATTAAATTTTACCAGGCATAAACAGGATGACATATAGAGTATCATAAAAAAATCATTCCCCCAAGTATGTAGAGTATCATATAGACTCTAGAGTGAGCTGACCTACTACTAGTGTGCCCCACGCATGAAACATACTTGGCAACTATGATTGACATAAATTTGAAACAAAACAACTGCCACTGCCAAAAAAAAATGAGTCTGTTTCCGAATTTTAAGTGAAGTGGGAATCTTTTGTCAATGCAATTAGAATCTCTTAAAATATATGATGCAAATGGTAAAATACCTGTAGATCAATAATTCTGAATTTGCCATATCCATATGTCAGTGTTTAATGGAGATTATTTTAGCCAGGTCGTGATTCCACTCCTCTCACTTGAAGCTCAATGGATTTGATCTAGTCAGTCTCGAGGCCCAAAGGTTAAAACTGCTAAATAACACTTATTGGAATGCCTTGGCTTTAGGCTTGGCTGCAGAATAATTATCTTGCAAGGGATATGAACAATCATTGGAGGCAAGGCAATACTGACAATTTAATGATTACACAATTACAGGAGGAATCATGTTGGCCCTCTGAATGATAAAATCCCAATAACATCACCCTAGGCCTTGGCAAGTAGGTTTACCCTATGTGATAGGGCATTGATCATTCCAGTGGAACGTATGGTAATTTATCTTGCCTCAGGATTCCTTTCTTCTTTTGTTGACCATTTTAAGTAGTAATGGTTGGCATATAATTCTCTCTTGGAGTTTTTCATTATTATTAATTAGTCTGCAGATCAGTCATATTACAGCTTTGTTCTATCCACTTTTAGCTAAGTTTGGTACGAGGAAAAACAGCTTTAGAAAAGATTAATAATGGTCTTGTGAAACTTAGTATAACAAAAAAACTAGCGGTTCATGGTCCTGTGGTGAGACAGAGTGATTGCCACAGTGATGATTCAAGTTCAAGCCATATCAAGCACAAACTTACTTTAATGCCCTTTTGTTAATAACTTAAAACCAAGATAAGGCTGGGTGAGACTTGTGCTCATGTTAGCACAGTCGTGTTAATGCCCAGATAAAGCTGTGTAAGTCTCATGAGACCATTGATCAAATACAAACTCATCAACCATGATGAACTTCGACACAAAAGAAACAACTTGAACATGGTTTCTAAGTCAAACAATATTCTAAGTTGATCAAACTTCAATGGTGGATTTCCTCACATTTATAGCAGGAATGATTGGTGCAAATTTTGACATGATACAATCCCTAAGGCGATTTTTACAAATAAAAACCCTCAAGAGATGACTGCTAAGCTAAAAGGGGTGCCAAGCTATGTTCCTCCGAGTTTCAAGGACGGGGATGGCAGGGGATAGTGGGATGGGTTTCCGGGACTGGAAAAAAATTTGCTGATTTTGGGGACGGGGGAGGATGGCAAATGGGGATGGCTATATATAACAATAGGGGAAATTAAAATATATAGAGAAATTTAAAATATTTATATGAAAACATAGATAAAGCATGTACTTATAAATAATAGAACCTTGAATTATAAGAATCAGCAGAATTCACTTGCCAAAATTGTGTTACTTTGAGACTCAAAGTCTAATTTGTTCTAGAAGTCAAATTGATGTTTCCGGGACAGGGACAGCTGAAAATATACTAGGGACGCGTCCCTGGGTAACACTGGAACTTCCAAGCTCATTTAGTTGATATCTACTAAGCATAATGAATCATTGAAAGAAAATAAACCACATGGATAAGCCTTCCAAGCCAAAGGGCGTTCTAAATTTGATGATTAATTCCCCTTCATAATTGATGATGAAGCAGAGAATTACAGCTTATCTATTAAAAAATACTTAAAATGCTCCATGCCATCCAATAATTCAGCAAAGTGAATACTACAATTCGTAAAAGGTATTACAATCCAATAATCTAAGGGTCTAACATTACAGCTCGTGAATTTCAAAACCTTATTACAGTCCATTTATCCAGTTGTCTGATAGGCAAAGAACAGAACCAAGATCAGCATAAAGCATACTATCAAGAAGCCCACGTGTGCTACGCAAGGAGGCAATTGGCCTAGGTTCAGCGATGATCCATGATTGCTAAGAAAACATAATAAATAATTCAAAAGAATCCAGGAAACTCAAACATTATTACCTGTGGCACCGTATGGAAAGGATTACCGACATGAGTGAGTAAAGCTGCTTGTTCTGTAACTGCTTTCAACCAAGCAGGATCAGCATGACCAAGGGCATTCACTGCAATGCCAGCAGTCATATCCAAATACTCTTTCCCTTCCACATCATACAATTTGCATCCTTGTCCCCTCACAAATACAACGGGAAACCTTGCATAATTTCTTACAAAATACTTCCCTTCAGCTTCTATAACATCCCTGCTCCCTCCACCAATCCCTAACCCTACATTATCCACCAAATTCTCCAAAGAAGAAGTATTTTCTCTAGAGTCAGTGACAAGGCAAGAAAATATCCTCACTCCTCCAGCATATTTCCTACTACTGGGGTTTTTCAATTTAAAATCCCTACAACTGTGAGAAACCCATGATTTTTTGGCTTCCCGGGATTCTATCTGAGAGCGGAAGAGCCCATGATTCAGACTACTTTGAAAGACCAGAGAGGCCATTTCCTAGCTGAGAATGAATTTTATCTGAGCTATAAAAATATCAGTGTGTGTTATCTGATATCTTCACACATCTATACATTGCTTCTGAAAACATTTAAGAGAATGAGCATCAAATTTATAGGGGAAAAACAAGTGCTGAAGTTGATAATGGAGGTTGGAATGGTGGGAATCGAAATTATTGTTGTTCAAAAACTATTCGCAGTGCTTTTGCCTAAATTTCGAGTTCGAGGGTGACAGAGTTAATTGAAAAAATTGATGCGCACCAAATCGAAGCTTATTCTAAGTGATAAAAAGAAAGATTCTCATTCTTTACTTTCTAACAAATTTATTTTAAGGTTTTGGAAATTTTAGTACAACGCGTAGTCTGTATGAAATCTCGATCTTTGAACGTCTTCTTTGCGGCTTATGCGTCGGTATTGCCTGTGCAGCCAAATAGACAGTATCACAACGGACATTTTTATTTAAAAAAACGATGAAGCATTTAAAAAGAAAAGGAGGGACAGTTGACAAATATTTTAAAAAATCGAAAATATAAATTTTTCTGAAAATTTTAGCATTTGATATTCATGAATGTATAGTTTGTAGTTGAAAATAATCTAAAATAAAAAGGAGAAAAATTACTATGAATCTGAAAAAAAAAACACTTTGTTTTGTCTTTAATGCATTTTGTCGTCTCCATAAAAATCCTTCTCTATACGCTTTCTATTTGAGTGACTTCATGACACGATTTCAAGTTTAAAATTGACTTGATAAATATAGTTAAGATTTGTATTTATGTTTGATTGTACTGATAGAATTTAAGTCTCTATGAGTCAATAAACTCACAAATTTAAAAAATTAGCATTATTTATACGAAATATTTATATAGAAGAATGGCATCCCAATGTCATCCTCTCACCAATTCATAACTCTAATGAAAAAAAAGTAAATTAATGAAAAATAAAAAAATGACAATAAATTTAAAATTTTGTGAAAATATTCCTCAAAATGACTCTAGTGTCCTCCATGGTTTTGAAATTATTATTATTACTATTTAATTTTTCAATCCTTATAATGCTGAATGACAACATTCTCATAAGATGACCTTTCTCCTTATAATGCTCAATGACAGTATTGCCATAAAATCACCTTTATTTGTGGCCAACTCATCAAATGTCACAAATTTTTGGCAACCAACTCATATAAAGACATCTTGCATTACAAAATTGTTTGGGTCATATAGATTTTATTTTCACTTTATTGTGTTTCTTATCATTTGTTGGCTGACGAGGATATATGAGCATTAAAGTTCTTAGTGTTAGTTGACGAGGATATGTTAGGTTTTGTTCTTTTCATTCGGATTTTGCGGGGCCTTCCCATTCATTTGGCGCCACATTATGAGAGGAGATTGTGTTGGATTTTTTAAACAGTGAAAATCTAGATGCCTTGTTTGAGGATTTTAACCATCTATGTTCGATTATTAATAATAATCGAACATAGTACTAAGACTATAATATTAAATTATTAACATAGTAAGTTCAAAAAATATAAAATATATATAGTTAATAAGACTAATTAAAAGTTGTTAATAGTGGCATGTTGTGATGGTTAAGTTGTTGTGTTGTTATCCTTACCATCAAGGTTCGAATCTAATGGGGATGAGGTCCCCTGTTTGTGGCCTCACTAGCTCATATATATAGTTCATATGTTCATATGATAAGGAAATTACAACATAAAATATCAATACATTTATTAAATCACCTTTCGGGAGCATTAAAAAGTTATGACATGATTGTTGAAAGATATATTTTAAATATCATTTTATAAAAAATATTTTAGAAGTTATTTTAGTTATAATTATTTTCTATTTAAATTATTATTTTTAACAAATGTTAGTGAAATAGTAAATTAGTGAATGATAGTATTTATGAGTGTTAAATATGGGCCTCCAAATTAACCACATACTTCAACATGATCATTGTTTGTCTAAGATTATTTGCTTTGATTGCCTTCTATTTAGACGAGGTTTTACAATGCTTTCTAAGAATAGAGAGTTTAGTAACTAGACTAACTAGAACGAAGGATTTAATCTAAATGAATGCAAGATTAAACTAAGATGTATGCCAATTAATCTAAGAACAAGATAAGCAAATTACTCTAAATGGATGCATTGCAATCTATATAAGAAAGCATATGAAAGCAATGGAGTTTTGAATGCAAAATATTTGAGTGTTCAATCCAACAATGATTTGATACTCATCAATTACATCCTCCAAAATGAGAGGTCAGGGATATCTTTTATAGAATCTCGGAACCAATCAACAGTCAAGATCAAACTAGATGAATGGTTTAGATTAGAGGAGAGTTGAGTGAGAATAGCAAGTTTCCATTATTGAAGGAGTTGAATGAGATGAATTATGAAGGAATATTGAAGAAGATATTTAATTTATTCAATTAAATATGACCTCATAATCAAATATTCTAATTAATTGAATAATTAAATTCAACAATTAAGATGAGGGTATTCAATTAAATCAAATATATTTAATTCCATTTTCATGTGTATTAATCAAATGGAGTGAATTTAATTTAATTAAAGTGCTAGGACTTTGTAATTAAATTAATTCGATTAGAAGGTTCATTTAGCCAATTTAAGTTGATATTTAGGAATTAAATAAAGTATGTGATTAATGCAGCTTAGGGGTTTTATGTATTTGACACTTCAGTCAAGTAAAGATAATTAGAATTAGAATGCCTAGTACAATAGGACTTAGTTGATCAAGGAATTGATGTTGTAAGATGGATGCACCAAAATTGGTTCAAAATGCCAATGTGCCAATTTTGGGGTATTACATTTGCCCCTCTTTGAATTAAATTAATGTGCGAGTAGCACATTGATTCAAAGAAATCCAAAGTCTAAAGCATAGAATGCGAGTTGATATTGGTTTTGATATTGATGATACAAAAACCAATTGATGAGATTTTTAGAGCTATTTCCAAAATCAATCTTAACCCTTCGGAGTCCAGACAGAACACCCAGATACTAGTCCAAGAGATAAAAGATTGTCATGATTCATAGTCCATCATTCCTAGAATGAGACTCACTCCTCAAGAGTCAAGTTTAGAATGCCCTGATACCTGTCCATTACACAATGACTGAAAAATAAAGCTTAGGATTCAGACATCAGATTATCAATTTGTTGTTTTTATTGGATGGATTTCTAGACATATCAAAGAATTATTTACATGGGGATTGACCTTTGATCCATTTGGTGTGAGAAGTAGAATGATCATTAACCAAATAAAATATCTTTAATGGTGCTCTACAATAGAAAGATTAACTTAGTGTGAGGTTGTTAAAAGGTTTCTTTTCAATGCCTCTAGTGGAATGATATTATGTGAGGATAACATTTTTTTGATATGCATAGCGACTTGTTTTTTTCCTGGGTTGTAAGTATTAAGAGACATGATTCCATACATCAATAAAAAATATGAGTGTTCTAAATATGATGGAAAAAATTATGTGAAACCTTATTTTTTGATGGAAGAGGTTTTTAATTTCTCCTCTAAAAGGGTCTAGTATAGCAACTTCATCCTTTACAACAACTTCTGGTTATTTTCCATCAACCTTTTCCTTGACTTCATTAGTATTTTCTTCCACCTGTACAACTTATCCTCTAGCTGGGCTAATCTCTCCCTGAGAGATTTTCTTTTTTCCTCTTGCTCATGCATCTTCTTTGCCAATTTTGCATTGGTCACCATTATGGTTTCTCCTACTAATTTTTCTTCATTCTAAAACATATATGCACAAGCCAAATGTTTTGGGGCTCTAATTCCACTTTGATAAAGAGGTTGGATGAGTCACTCATTAACTCATGCTCTTAGTCTTCTTACAAGATTTCTAGGGTGATTTTTCCTCACCACTTGCCACCTATAGGATTGTACTTTTCCTAAGGATCCCCTAGTCTCACTAACCAAACCAACTATCAGGAAATATCACTTTATCAAGCCAAAACTTTATGCATTGACACTCCTTCACCCTAGCCCTTAAAACAAACAATAGGGCTCACAACTCCCAAATCTTGAACTAGGCCTTGCAGAGGTATCGAGGTATTGAAAAAAACTTCTTCTCAACCAATTATGTATGTTTGAAATCCCACCAAGCTCATTTTCCCATTTGATATCTTACATTCTTCCTAAATAGGCCTAATAGGCTAAGAGCCCCAATTAGGTCTCCTACAACAAGAAAATGGAGTTTTTCTCCTATACCTTCCAAAATAACCCTGTAAAAAAATTTAGGTTTCTTTGTCCACTTGGCATACCCTTAAATATTTTTTGAGTCTTGGGGTCATACTCTCCCATTCATTACCCTAACCCAAATTAGGTGAAAATAGGACATTTTAGGCTTAACTAGCTAGGCCAACAAGAAATCTTGTTTTATAATTGTTATGGCATTGGTATGAACCTCTCTTTCATGGGATGGTGGTAAGTCTTTCTTCTTTAATGTTTAAAAGAAATTAGGAATCTAGCTTTGTTCTTCTAGAAGCACTGCATAGTTGTGTGTGGTCTTCCATAGTCGAACTCACCACAAGCTCACCTAGGCAAAGTCCTTAAAAATGGGTTATCTATAAAAATGAATTACGTGGAGTATAATAACTATCCCCAAGAGGCCATACATATTGAATGGTTGGGAAGTGAGTTAGAGCTCCATTTTCAAGAACTACTTGGACCAACCCAGTGACAATGTAGAACCAAGATAATTTCACAAAAGAAAATGAATATAATCAAAACTCATAAATAGAAACACAAAGACTTAAGATATAATTAAAACTAAAAGATACAAAAGTGATAGTATGGATCTTTCACATCTATCTACCTTGTGTCATTAAAAACCAAGAACTTGCTAGGGAAAAATGCTTCAAATGTTGTTTACAAAAACTCACATTCCATATGCTGAACTTCCAACCCCGCTCATAGGTCTTCTATAGTCTTATATAGAGTGGTTGGGTGGTTATGGACTCATTATAACTCTTTCTCAATGATTGGAAACTATTTCTCAAAAAATTGCTTAAGCAACTTTAAAAAGTTGCAAAGTTGTACAATGCAACTTTTACAACTTTTTGCAACTTACTCTCAAATTGGTCAAATGACCTTTCAATCTTCTCAAACTTCACCATAAATATTATTTATGGTAAAAACCTCACCCTAACTAACTTCCTAGACCCTATTGACCCCATGAAGAAATCATCGTCATGTCTTGTGCCAATTAGAGGGATTTGCAACTTCTTAGCCCCTAATTGCACCAAGTGAAAGGGCCTAAGAACCTATGAACAAAACCCTTTGATGTATTCCAAGTATGGTCAACATGAACTTATCCTTTAGATCCAAAATTCCCTAAGGCTCACACTTACACAATAAAATAAGAAACCTTAGGTTGTCTAAGAAATCCTTAGGTGCTCTTGGACCACTCCTCTTATAATACAATCCATAGTCTTTTGTTCCTTTCAAATATCTCAATATCCTTTTAACTTCCATCATATGTTTTTAGTTAGGATTTTCTAAAAAGATAGGAACTATCCCAATAGATAATGTAATATCAGGTCTATTATGAACAACATATTATACTTTTCCAATCATTGATATGTATTGTGTTTGGTTCACATCAACAAATTCATCACTTTTGGATAACTTATGTCCTATGGAAATAGGTGTGCTCAATGGTCTTGATTCTTCCATTTCAAAAAAATTTAGCATCTCCTTGATATATTTGGACTAAGTAATGAAAATACTATATTTCATTTGATATACTTGTAAACCAACAAAGAATTTGATTTCACCAAACATTGACATTTCAAATTCATTCTTCATTTCGTCAACAAATTATTTGTATAATGCTTCTTTTCCACCAAATATAATGTCATCAACAAATATTTTAGATAGTAGTATCTCATTTTTCTTACTAGTGTTCAAATATAGATTATTGTTGTCATTTGTCCTTCCATAACTAATATTCACCAAGTAATTGTGTAGTCTTTCATACCATGCTCTTGGAGCTTGTTTCAATCTATATAAAGCTTTTTGTAGTTTACATACCATATTCCTCTTGTCTGAGTCAATAAATCCTGTAGGTATTTCTATGTACAATTCTTCCTCAAGTATACCATTCAGAAA
Organism: Cupressus sempervirens; assembly: GCA_028749045.1. Taxonomy (NCBI): domain Eukaryota; kingdom Viridiplantae; phylum Streptophyta; class Pinopsida; order Cupressales; family Cupressaceae; genus Cupressus; species Cupressus sempervirens. Next base: position 86,802,356 of record CM053786.1, on the reverse strand, counting down.
TGTGGATTTGACATCCATCTGATACTTAAAGTTCTTGTAGGTTAAATATACAGGTAGAGTTCTGAGTCCTTCCAATCTTGCTATAGGAGAAAAAGTTTCTCCATAGTCAATTCCTTCTTCTTGAGCATATCTAGTGCATAATAATCTAGCTTTATTCCTTGTAACTTCACCATTTTTATTTAACCTATTCCTAAAAATGCACTTTATTCCAATAACATTTTTGTCCTTTGGTATAGGTACTAGGGTCCAAGTATTGTTCTTTTTAATCAGTTCAATTTCTTCATTCATTTCTTGAATCAAATCATCATTATCTAGTTCATCTTTCACTAATTTGGGATCAAATTAGCAAAGTAAATATTTCTCATTTTCGAGTCTCTTCCTTATCATAACACTAGATTCTTCATCTCCAATAATTTTTTAAGGTTTATGATGTCTTCTTACATACTTGGCTAGCATAGGTAGTCTCCTTAATTGTTATTCAATAGGTTCTTTAAAATGATCTTAGACTCATTATCTATTTTTTTGTTTAGGCTCATGTTTCGACTCTACATGCTTGGCATTGTCTACCTAATGGTTGGCATTTCTTGTTTGTGACTCAAAATCTTCTGCTTGTTGCTTGGCAACCTGTTGTTGCACCTAAATATTCCATATCTACTATGAAACTAAAAATTTGTTTTCTTGTTTATTAGTAGTGTTGGGAGAACCATCATCCACATATATGAATGTATTGTAATCTTTACATTCTTTCTTACATTCAACATCATTTCTTTTTGCAAACTCATCCACTTTTACATTTTGCACTTTCCAAAACTTTTTTTGTGCTAGAGTTCAAACAGTTACTAGATTTACGCTTGGTGGAATATCCTTGGAATATACCTTCATCACTCTGAGCATCAATTTTTCCATTCCTATTATCTTTAATTATCTAACATTTTCTTCAAAAGATTTTGAAATATTTTACATTAGGAGCATAACCATATCATAGTTCATAAGATGTAGTGTTTGTATCTTTATTGAATTGTACTTTATTTAGGGTGAAGATAGTAGTATTGATAGCTTCTTTACAATACTTCTGTGGTACATTCTTGTCCATCATCAATGTTCTAGCACAGTCCATTATTGATCTATTTCTCCTTTCAGCTATCAAATTCCTAGGAGGGGTCCTTGGTGCTGACATCTATCTTTTAATTCCTCTCTCATTGTAGAATGTGTTGAACTCATTGGAAATGAATTCGCCACCTCTGTCAGATCTCAAACACTTTAGAATCTTCCTTGTTTCTTTTTAAAATTTGACCAAATATCACTTACATAACTTAAAAGAATAAGATTTAGCTTTGAGAAACATCACAACCATCATCCTAGAGTAATCATCAACAAACAAGATGAATTATTTATCTCCAAAATAGATTTCAACATCAATAGCTCCACATAGGTCAGTATGAATGAATTCCAAAATATCATTGGATGTTTTTTTTTTTTTCCTCTTGAAACTAGACTTTGTCATTTATCACAATTGACAATGGTTACACATAGCATTGTTAGACTTCTTTAGTTTTGGCAACCCTCTTACTTTCTTCATTTTACTAATGTTTACCAAATTGCCAAAGTTTACATGACATAACCTTTTGTGCCATAGCCATACATCTTCTTGTTGTGCAAACAAACATGCCTCAATCAATAAATCTAGATAGGACAAGTTACCTCTTGTATGATCACCACTTCCGATCAACTTTCCATCAACATCATATATCTTGGACCTTTTGTAATGTAATTCAACTATGTACCCTAATTTTTTTAACTGTGAAATATTTAAAAAGTTATAGTTAAGTCCTTCAACCCAACAAACATTGTCACACTTGATTTTGTTGGTAAATTAAATTGTCCCTTTACCTTTCAAAATACATGGAATATCATTACCAAATGTAACACAACTACCCTTGTATGGTATAATGTCCTCAAATTTGTTTCTATCACCAATCATATGATTAGAGCAACCACTATCAATTATCCATCTATCACTTTTGTTCACCTAAAAAATGAAAGTAGTTTTCTCATCTTTATTAGAATCTTCTTTCATAGCAATATAGACAACTTCAACATCATTAATTTTAGATTCAGTATCAATTTCTTTGTCAAAAAGATAACAATATTTCTTACATTTTCATCCTTGTTCTTTGTGTAGTTTCAGTCATCTCTCGTTCCTTTATACTTGCTTTCCTTTCTCTCATCCTTGCCTTCTCTTAAGACACCTTGCAACAATATGACCAACCTTGTTGCATGAATTTTTTTTATAGGTAATTTACCTTTGTATTTTCCTCTACATCTTTCAAATATTTTTGCAATAAGTGCTTTGAGGTCATCAAGCTCATTATCAGAAGTGTCACTGTCACCCTTCACATGTTTTCTTTTCCTTTTGCTAAGAATCAATTGTGACTTAAAAAAAAATTCAATAGTAGTAGGTGTGTAGTTATCAAAATTAGACATCTCAAAAGTAGTAAGTCTACCAATTACACCTTCCAAAATCAAATTGTTGTCTGGAGTGCACCTTAGTTCTTGTATTGTAGAAAATTGAATGGCATACACAAGAAGTAGAGTTCTCAATACCTTTCTTATCACTATTTCATCTTCAATCTTTCCATTTTCACCTCAAATGGGATTGACTACCTCCTTGATTCTTGTACAATAATACACTACGTTCTCACCTTCTATCATTCTCATTTCATCAAATTTACCTCTTAGGCTCTTTGATTTATCTCGTAAGACATTTTCATCTCCTCTATATATGGTCTTCAGTTTGTCCCACATTTTTTTTTACACTATCACAACCTTTTATGTAATCAAACTTGACATAGCTTAGGTCTCAAGAAATCTCCAACATTGCCTAATTGTGTTCTTTCTTTTCATTCAATTGTTAAGTAGTCATAGGATCAGTTGTTATATTCACATATTAATTATCCACAAAGTTTATTATCTACAATGTCATTGATACTAGATATATGTAGCCTCATAAACATTTACCATGTAGGAAAGTTCTCATTTTAAAGTATTGGTACCTCCCTTTTGTAAGTTAGGATACCTTCAAACTTCTCTTTATAAACCCTAGAGCTCTAACACCAATTATTAGAATGTTTTGAATAATTGAGAGAGAGGGTAGGGTGAATAAGTTACTCAAGTCCATTATTACCAATTGAACAAAAAAATCACTTAAATATTTTCTATCCAACATTATCTTGCTGCTCGATCTCTAATGTAGTCTCAATAACAATATTAACTAGTGGTTCATTGTCCTAATATAATAGACTTTTTGAATGTAAACATTTTAAATTTAAATCAACATAACACATTCAATAGAAGTTTGACACTAGGATTTAACAAGGAAACCTAATTTGGGAAAAACCATGAGCAATGTGTCACCACTTTTTGGCTCTTTTGAAGTGATTCCTGTTAGGAGCCAACCATGTTAAGGTTTACAATACACACTATTAAATGTGACCTTGTTAAAAGATTTAATCACCCTATTAGGAGTGGCCTTGTCAGAGGATTTTAGAACATTCCATTAGAATGTCACCTAGTTAAAGGACTTACATAGACTATTAAGTCCTTAAATGACTCTTAAGACAACCTTTGATTAAAAGGATTACAATACAAATTGTTTACAATGATTAGAAAGAAAATGGTAGGGTTTCATATCTATGATTACAAATCACTTTGGAGTTTCAGATCTTTATTCAATTCATGTTTTGATTCCTTGATAACCCTTCCTTGTCACCTTTGTTCTTGATTTTCTTGGAAGCCCTTCAAGTAAACACCCTTCTCTTTACAAAATCTTAAGCCTTCTTCTTAGATTTTCTTATCAACCTAAACAATTTTGTTTCATCTCTTTGGAAATATTTCAAACACTTCAAGCTTCTCTGCTTTCTTCTATTCTATGACTCTCTCATTCAAGCTTTGCTCCTCTCTCTCAAGTTTGTCTCTATGCCTCCTTAAATAGGTAATTCTAATCCTTTTCTATTTCACACAATGACTATAGATCTTATGGTTTGTGATCTAATCCAAAAGATCTATTATATTTGTTTATCATTCTCCTTTTCTAGAGACTTCTCATTGAATTTATTCATTAGGTATCTTATCTAATCTTGTCCTCTAATTAAATGATCCAACATGTCAATCCTTATCTTCAACACACTTTCCATATCCCAAGAAATCAACAGAGTTGGCTGGGAATCAAAATTTCTCATACACATTCAAAATACTGTCACTCGATCGATACTAAGTTTTGAAACTTGGTCATTACTAATATACTTGACTACTATAGAAATTTTGTCTTGACATCAATACTATTACTTGGTCAATACTAATTCTTAGTCAACACTAAAGTTTCTTGAAACCTATTATGGCTTGGTTGACACTAGCATCACTCAGCATGAACTTAAAGTTCCTAAATCTTTTGTTGTTTTCCATAGTCAAGATTAAGTAAACAATAAAATTATCTTATCAAAGTCTAATCAATCAAATGTTCATTATATATTTCATTTCATAACTCAACCCTTCCTCTAGGTGCTTTTGTTATGAGACATGTTTTGAATCCTCTTCATCAATCAAATAGATATGACATTTAGATAAGATAGAAACATGCATCATCAATAAATTTGACATTAGTGACAACATAGTTCAATTATTTCCATGGTATTTTCCAACAAGTATGATAGGCATGTTATACATGATGGTTGTGCAAATACTTATCTCTGGCATAGGATGGATTTTATCACAAGTTGAAGATATTGATAAAAGAAGATGAAAAAGTATGTAGTAGTGTTAGGGTATGTCTTGTTGATGGAAGCAAATTTTGAAATGGCATGAAACATCAACACATGTATAATGTTTTAATTCCTAGAAAATATAAGGAAGATAATAGTGAATTTCTAGTTGAAGACTTAGGTCTATTAAGTGAATATAGAGATATCATATCTAATAATGTCCCAAAAGGGTTTCCACTAGTAAGGAAAACCACTAATCAAATAGATTTAGTCCTTGGAGCTAGTTTTCCTAACAAGGTTGGTCATAGGATGATTCCTACTGAGATTGAAGAGTTGAACAAACAAGTTTAGAAGTTGTTGAGGAAAGGCTTACTTTGGGAGAGCCTAAGTCCATGCAAATATTACCTATAGTACTAGAACCAAAGAAGGATGGGGAGTGGAGGATGTGTACAAACTCTTAGGTTATAAAAAAGATAACCATCAAGTACCAGTTTCCTTTACCAAGGATGGATGATCATTTGGACAATTTGAGTGGAGCTCACTACTTAATAAATATAGATCTCAGGAGTGGCTATCACCATATACATATAACAGAGGGAGATGAGTGAGAAGACTCCATTTAGGACCAAGGATGGTCTATATGAGTGATTAGTCATTCTGTTTAGACTCACCAATGTGTCGAGGACCTTCATGCAATTTATGAATGAGATACTAAAGAAATTTATGTGAAAAATTATTTTGTCTTTTTGGATAATATTTTGATTTTCAGTATCTTGATGAGGATTTGTTTCACATTTGTAGTGTCCTTTAGAAGTTGAGGGAAGAGAAATAATTTATTAATTTTAAGAAGTGTATCTTTGTCAAAAAGGAGCTACTCTATATCAAGTTTGTTATATTAGTTGAAGGTATCTAAATGGACCTAGAGAAGGTAAAGTTAATCCAGGAATGATCTACTCCAAGGTCCACCAATAAAGGGAGGTTATTCCATGGTTTTTCTAGTTTTTAAAAGAAGTTCATTAGGAATTTAAGTAGTATATATGCACCCCTAACTTAAACAATGAGAGGGGATAGAAAAGAGTTCAAGTGGACTATAGGAGTTGAAAGGAGTTTTGATCAAGAGTTCTACACAATAGTTAAGGCCTTAAAAAAATGGAGGCATTATTTGATCCCAAAAGAATTTGTTTTGTATACTAATCATCAGACATTGCAGTACATACATAGCCAAGCTAAATTGAATTGAAGATATTTTGAATGGGTAGATTTCTTATAGAGATATTTATTTGTATTAAAACATAGAAGTGGAATATTCAATGGGGTTGCAAATGAATTAAGTAGGAGACACCTGTTGTTGATAGAAATGTAGGTTGAAGTGGTTGGGTTTGATGAACTCAGGATTTTTTACTTTGAGGATCCTAACTTTTCTTAGGCTTGGAAGGCTTGTAAATAACCTATTACTCTAGATAGGACTAGGTGGTTGGATGCCATGATCCAAGATGGTATGCTGTTCAAGGGAAGCCAACCGTGTATTCCAAGGAGTTCTATGAGGGAGAATTTGAACAAGAAGAAACATAGTAGAGGGATGACAAAACACTTTGGTTGAGATAAGACCATTAGTGAACATTATTTTTGGCATCAATTATCTTGGGATGTAAAGAAGTTTGTGCAAAGTTGTCCAGTATGTCAAACAACTAAAGGAGTTAGTCAAAATACTAGACTCTATCAACCATTCCCTACTCTATCAAATCCTTGGGAGGACATAAGTATTGATTTTTCTCTTGGATTTCAAGGACACAAAGAGGTAATGACTCAATGTTTATGGTGGTTGATAGGTGTAGTGTCTACCCCTAGTTTACTTTTCATGTTATATTTCCCAATTATTTTAGGCCAATTTTTATAGTTATGTGTTATTATTTAGTGGTACTTGGTTACCTAATTTGATTGATTTTATTTCATACTTAGTTTAAATATTTGATGAGCTACTTGATACTGGGTTATTTCATTTTTTTTCATGTTTAATCTTTTAATGATGATACATTTTATGTTCATATAGTGATTACAATTGTCTCATGATGATAGTTAGATGGGTGATTTATATACAATTTTTATTGGTTACTTACCCCATACTTGCATGTGTATGGTTTACATGTATGTTTGACATTTATGACATAGTTGAGAGAGGGATTCGTAGTCACCTGCTAGTTTGGATCTACACAATCTACCATTCCCCATTATTGCCTATTTAGTTTAGATACATATGTATATCTACATGTTTGTCTTTTATGTAGATTGTAGGAATCAAGCATCGACTTCCTTGAATTCCTAAGATGGGTGTTCCCTATCACAACTATTGGAAACTTACAATTAGAACAATTGTTGTTTTGTTGTTGATGTCAAATCTATTGATAAGACATATTGCTACCTAATCTAATTGTCATATCTATTTGATTGATGAAGAGGATTTGAAAAGTTGGTCATAAAAATATCACCTAGAGGAAAGGTTGAGTTATAAAAAAGAAGTTACAATGTATATTTGATTAGATAGAATTTGATAAAGAAAAGTGATTATTTATGTCAAGGAAGCTAATCCAAGCCAAGACATAAAGTAAAAGGCTAAGGAATGCCAAGTAATGATAGTGTCAACCAAGCTATAGTTAGTGCCAAAAAAATTTAGTGTTGACCAAGAATTAGTATTGACTAAGAAGGATAGTTGATGCTAAGCCAACAAGCTTTACTGTGACTAAGTAATTTAGCTATGAAAGATTGTCAAAATTTAGAGATTGCCAAGTGATAGTATGATAATGATGAAGATGACACAGCTGATTTCTTAGGAGATGTAAACCATGTGGAAGATAAGATTGATGAGTTGGATCATTAAATTCAAGGAGAGGATAAGGTAAAGACCTACCAAATAGATTCTAGAGAAGTTCCTAGAGAATGATCAAGAAGATGGACATATATAATGAATCAAGTTGAAGCTAATTGTAAACCCTAAGATCTACAATAGTGATGGAAAATGGTAAAGCAAGAATTTCCTATTTAAAGAGATACAAAGATGAGAAAATTAATTGAGGAGAGAAAGTGTATGCAAAAGGCACATATAGGTAGAGGTGGATAAAAAATGCACAAGTGTGTGAATGAATGTGAAGCTAAAGGAGAAATCTTGCAGAGATGATGTTGATATTGATAAGTGAATATGAACAAAAGGCTTAATTGCTGTTGAGAAGAGTGTAGTGATTGTTTGAAGGGTTTCAAAGTGAATCAAAATAAGATATGATAATGGAAGGCTTATCAATGAGTCAACATAAGGACTAAACAAAGATCTAAACCTGCAAATCTAATCATTGTAAACAATTTGTATTGAAATCCTTTTAATAGAGGTTGATCTAACAACCATTTTGAAGACTTAACAGTTTGTGTAAAACCTTTAACTAGGTGACATTCTAAATTGTATGATCAAAGCCCTCTCACAAGGCCACTTCTAATAGGATAATTAAATCCTTTAACAAGGTCACATTTAATAGTGTATTGTGTAACCTTTAATAGGGTTGGCTCCTTATAGAGTTCACTTTGAAAGAGTGAAAAATAATAATAAAAAATTGGTAGTTTTTCTAAAATTGGATTTCCATGTAAAATCCTAGTGTCAAATCTTTGTTGAATGCATTATATGTTTTACATTTGATAATGTTTTCATTATTCAAATCAAGTCATGTCTAACACAATTTTATAGTAGAGATTGAGTGACACCAAGACAAGAAGAACAATGAGTGTTTGTGTTTAATTGTTCAAGTGGTACTTAATGACCTTGAGTAACTGATTCAACCCCCCTCTTAGTTATTCTACACATTTCTAACAATTGGCATCAAAGCTCAGTTCTTATAGAGAAGAGTTTGAAGGTACTTAAAGGTAAAGATCATAATTCATAAGAGAGATGCACCCAAGTTGAACAAGAAGAACTTGTCTACATGGAAGATGTTGATGAGGTTGCACATATCCAGTATTAGTGATGTTGCTATCAACTTTTTGGACAATGAGTATGTAAAGGTGACCACTACTCCTTTGATAGTTGATGAACTAAAGTAGAAGCAAGAACACAATCAAGAAATGTTGGAAATTACCTCAACCCTAAGCTATGTCGAGTTTGATGAGCTAAAAGAATGTGATAATGAAAAGAAAACATGGGGAAAATTAAAGACCATATGTGGAGGTGATGAAAATGTCCTAAGTGCCAAATCAAAAAGCCTAAGAGGAAAATTTGATGACATGAGAATGATGGAAGGTGAGATCATAGTGCAAGATTGTAAAAGAGCCAAAGAGGTTGTCAATGCTATTCATGGTGCCAATGGATAAATAAAAGATGAAACAAAGATAAGTAAGTTATTGAGGACTCTTCTCCCTATCTATGCCATTAAAGTCTCTACAATCCAAGAACTAAGATGCACATCAGGTAACAATTTGACCTTAGAAGGTGTAATTTGTAGACTAACTACTTTTGAAATGTCTAACTTTGATAGCTACACACCTACAACTATTGAATATGCATTCAAGTGACAACTAGTTCTATTTGTAGACACCTAAAAACCTTTAGAAAATAAAGTATTTTTATTTTCTGAAAAATTTCTGATGACATCATCATTTATTAATTAATTAATTAATTTATTTTTTATGCCATTAAATCCTTTTATCTTAATTAAAAATATTTAATTAAGGAATCCCTCCCAAAAATGTTTAAATCTTATTTAAACATTATTTCCTTATTTAATTAATAAATTGACCAAAAAGCCCAAAATAAATAAAAAATTTATTTTTTGCCCAAAACTTGGCCAATTTCCTTAAGACCGCTAACCTCTTCCAAAATATTCTAATCCTTCTTTAATTTTGATTAAAGGCTAATCCCATCATTTCCTACCCCTAATCCCAACTCAAAATATTTAATTAAGATTAAACATTAATCCTCATGTTTATTAAAAAAGTTTTAATAAATATCTCCTCAATTTAAACCCTTGAAATAAATAAAACTTTATTTATTTCCTAAAAATCTAATTTATCCTCATCCTAAGAAGTTCTAGACTCTTTTAGAAAGTCTTCATCCTCATCCTAGGAAGTTCTAGACTATTCTAGAAAGTCTTTATCCTCATCCAAAGTCTAGACTCTTCTACAAGATGTCTTTAAACCTAATCCTAATCCCCTCCTAACCTTGTCACATTCTCTAAACATGGGTTAAGACTTACTAACCCAAGCCAAAGTTAACAAATATCTCCTCTTTCACCCACCCTCATTAAATGCCATCCACTTGCCTATCTCTAAGCTAATTCTAAACCATCCTAATCCGTCCTCTAATCATTTGCACAATCCTAAGCAAGCTTAAAACCTTCCTAATCAAGCCCAAGTCGAAATTCCTCTCATCTCTTTCAAAATATCCCAACCATAAAACTTTATGAAGCCCACTAGTCCATAAATGACTCTTCCAAGCCCTTTTATTGCTCTTACAAGCCATTATGAGGGTCTTTATGAAGATTTTATCCCTTGAGCCTCCTTTGTTGACTCATCCTTCCCCTTTCCTCCATCCTCTCATGTTGTGACATGTGTCACTCCCTGATTGGCTTTAAGGAAGCATAATCCATGTGCTCTCCTCTCATGCAATCTGAGCTCTCCATGAGCTTTTCCCCATCCTTGCATCTTAGCCCTCAAAACCTCAAGCCTCTTGCCTATAAATTGGATCCTTCCCCTTTGCAAAACAACACAATCCATGAAGTAAAGTCATAATTCTATTTTAAGAAGCCATTTTACATCAAAACCATACACTCACACCCAAATTCCAACTCCATTTGAAGCCCTTTTTGAAGCATAAGCTTGAGCATACATCCTATCTATTTAGACAAAGCTACTCAACAAGAGAGCTTCTCATTGAGAGAGCCCATTAATGGCTCATATTCTTAATTGAGATCTCATCTTAGTCTATCTTGAAATTTATGAATTTTGTTTAGTTTGTAGAAGCTTTATTTAAATTTGGTTTCTATTAGCATACTAACATTGCTCATATACATTTTGGCACGCTCGGTGGGACCCCGCATGGGTCATCTTCATTAGCTTTTTTAGTCATATTTTGTATGTCATTTGCTAATTTTGGCTAATTTTGTTTGTTTTTGTGATTGGTAGGATTGTATAAATTGGTTTTGTAGGTCCACATGAGCATGAAAAAGACAAAGGAACTCATAATCTATCTCATAGTGTTTGCAGATTTTTCAAGCTTATAGGTGGACAAAGCACTTGGAATTCTTCTTCCTCTTCTTGTCTATATTCTTCTTATTCCATCTACTTCTTCTTCTTCTTCTTGTGGGAGATCTTGGCCATTTTTTTTAAGAAAGAAAAATCATACACACTTCTTTTTAGTGCTTAAAATGAACCCCCAAATCATACTTAAATCCATTAAAAAATTAAAAATTTGCAAAAAAGAAAAAATCTTTTAACAAGTGAAACTAAACCAATCCAATCATTTGCATCCTTGCAACATCAAGGTTTTAGATGCATTCATGCAAAGTTAGGAACACTTCATTTTTGGGAATTTAAAAAGAACTTCAAGTTTCCATTTCAAAAGGTTCAAAATCAACACTAAGTGCACACTAAAATCTAAATCAAACTCAAAGCATCAATCAAGGATAAAATGAACCTCATTTGCAAATATTTTAAAGTTCTTTTAAAAATCTCATGAAAACTAAGAGTCCTAAATGGTTGCCAAAAATTGTCCTAAAATCTTTGTTATTTGTTCCAAACAAATGTCTTGTTGCAAAATCTTGAATGTTTCTTAGGTTTTTCATGCATCAAAACAATCTAGGAATATCATTTTTGGGCTTAAAATATGAAAACTAGAACACAAAATCTTGAATGAAAACCAAAGTCCAAAGAGTCATTTTCACTTTTGAGTCCAAAACAATCTTGAATGATCTAAGATTAAAACAAAGCACTTCAAAGTTCTTAAAACAACACACAAAATCTCAATCTTGACCTTCAAAGGAAAAAACTTGAATGTTTAATCACTTGTCTTTGAATGCATGTTGCTAAACACACTCTTGAATGCCATGGATTAAAATCAAATTTTCCTTGAATGCATGATTAAAATAACAAATCCAATCTTGAATGCCAAGGATCAATTAACCATTGCAATTTGGAGCTTTTAAAATTGAACAAAACAAATCTCTTTTCCACTTGCAATTTAGGCAAAGTTTGATTTTTGGACATTTAAGAAACTTCGTTAAGTTAAATACAAATTTGCAAAAATCAATTTGAGTAGTTCCTTGGACTCACCTGTTTTCTAATCACCCATCAATTCAACCATTGGTTGCAATCTCAACGCCATCTATGGGGATGGGTCTACTTGAAAAAGGTGTTAAATGTTCCACAATCTAACTCACTCACTTGGTCTTTGAATGTTTGCTTTAACTTTATCAAAATTCTTAAATGACTAGAACTCTAGACTAAATCGATCACACTTCAAGTTTGGGCACTAAAATTGAACAACTATTGACGTGGAGGGCCTCCGGGCGCACCCTTGAAATCAAATCTCACACATCTTTGTTTTGGGCTTAAAAATAAAATCACACCAACTCTTGAATGTCTTAATGAAAATTAATCGATACTTGACGTGGAGGGCCTCCAGGCGTGCAGGTTTACTTTTTTGTTGATCCTAACTCTTCTTCTTGTATTCATTCTTCACTCAATTTTTCTTTGTTGGCACATTTCAAAGTTGGAATTAAACATTGTCTCCTAAACATGAGTGCTTGCAAAGTCTAGATCAGCACACATAAGAGTTAGTTGGTAAAAAGAACAAGCGTGTTTTTTAGCCCAAGGTCATCTAAGTCTTCTCTCCCCTTGTTGTCTTTCGAGGCCATCTTGGGTGCATAAGATTAGGATCCAAAACCTTGTTTCTTTTTAGGAGGCCTGCTTGGGGATTTCATCACCCCTTGGACGACCTCAACTCCAGCATTCCGACGGAGTATAAGAACCAGGAGGTTAATTGAAAGACACCTCTCTTGGGATCAAGATTTTGTCACTCAGGCTAAGCCTCAAGGAACTTTATACCCTTGAGAAGTGAAAAAAGAGAAGTGGGTTACCGCTCCTCTCGGTTGTGTGACATCTTTTTGGTTTCATCTACGGATTTGGGCCTCACGTACCTTGCATATATCGAGGACTCCCTAGCTAAGCCAACTGTCAGCCTTGTAGACAACCATCTAAGATGTTAATGTGTTTGAAGTGACTGATCGAAACATTTGTAAAACATACACACTCCTTGGCACAAGTATCACATTCTGGGAATCAAAACTTCTATCTGGTTGTTTCTATCTATTGCTTGGTCTTTTACTTATTGAATGCATGTTTGCCAAACTTGGTCAATCCTAGCTTAGGGCACACTTAGCGTGGTCACTGCCTATTCCAGAAGTTGAACAAGTTGAAGAAAAACAACCAAGATCTCTCAAAGCTAAGCAGATTCAGGAATTGATGTCAAAGCAACCCAAACCCAAACAGAAGTTTCACAAAGTCAAACTCAAGCTATCTCAGGCATACCAAGAACTTTCAGCCAAGAGAAAGGAACTAACACCAAGCCCTCGAATTGCCAAACTCCACAAAGCAGAGGAAAAAGCTGCTGACAAAGCCCTTCAAAACACCTGGTTAGATCACATCATCCAATTTAACCAACATTCAGGAGTTAACAATGCTTATGCCTTACCAACTAGGCATGATTTCTATGATTAGACCCCCTTGTTTCTCCACATCTTCTTGCATAAGCTTCACTTTTGCATTAGAGTCATCTTTGTAGGTAAGCTAGCCATCATTAGTCATCCCCTTAAAGCATTTTAGCTCATCCATCTCATTTAGAACCAAACCATTTAGCCAGCAATCCAAAAACTTCACATCCAAGCCTTCAAAATTGTTGTCACCTTGCCAAAAGTTTACCATTCCTAAAACCTTTCAAAACCACCAATCTCACCAAGGTTATCACTTTGACAAAGCTTTGTCTAGGGTAATCTAGCTTTGCCACTTGTTATCCCTCATCACCTTGAGCTAAAGGTTGGGATCCACAAGTGGTCAATCTCATGTTCTTCCTAAAGGATCATCAATCTATCCTTAAGTTGACACAATCACCACCAAGCTTGCACATAGGAAAGCAGACCTTTTGTGCTTTGGCAACATATCTTTGAAGTTAGAATCCCCAACCCAATCCTCCTTAGGTTTTGTCATATAGCTTTGCCTCAACCTAGGAAATCATTTGCATAGAAAATCTTTCCTCCCTTTTGCATCCACCAACATTTGTTGCATCTCATCCCTAGGAGCATTTTTCATTCCACCCGTCACTCGCTTAGCCAAGAAGAAAGAAACAATGAAGCCCTATCATTTGGATCGAATAGCCTCACCCCCCTTGAGCACTCAGCCATCCTTCAGCCCACAGAAAGCTATGCCATCATCTACTGACATTGAAGCTTTCATGAACCAACCAGGAAATGCAGTATTGGTAAATGCCATTATAGACAAGAACAAAGAGACAATCATGGGTAATTTTCGAAGGGACAATGTAGGAACCTTTGACTTTGGAAGACCCCTTCCATTATTAGATCCATCTCACCCATTGTTTGGGTAGCTACCACCACCCATAGGCTCTTATGATCCAAATTATCCTCAATATATGCCAAAAGAAGAGCCTCCAGCCAATCCATATGATCCAACAGACCCAAAAATACCTTCATCCACCCAAGTTGAAATCTCCATGCCGCAAGCCAACCCAGCCACCACCACTCCATCCTTGGTTCATACGTCTCCGCTCCAAACCCCCTTTATCCAAAACACCTCACCGTTCACGCCCTTCACTATTGTTGCTGCTACTCCCCAACCCAGCCTTCCAAATCCACCCATCTCCCAAATCAGTGCTAGCATCTTTGGCCAACCTCAGCAATATACAACAGGGATGTCGCCCATGGGGCCAACTAATCAACCTTTCATCACCCCCAGCTTGTTCACCACAGCCCAAAGCATAATCCCATCATTTCCATTAGGTCTTGGGAGCTCAGTGCCATCAACCACAAATCCACAAGCTACTACCCTCACTCCACAAAGCTATCAAACCCCACAAGCTACTACCAATGTCTTGCCCAGCTCTCAAGTGACCCAAGCTCCCGCCACCACTCTACCAAGCTTCCAAATCTAGCCACCAAGCTATCAAACCCCATCAATTCCATTTCCTAGCTTTCAATTCCCACCACCTCCACCACCAACTAATCCATTACCTCCTATTACCAACTACTTTTCAATGCCACTTCTAGGAGGTAACCCACCAATTCAGCCAACAACCAATTATTTGCAGGTACCATCCCAAATGGGGGCGCAACCCACATACTTGGGTCAAACTCCACAAGCCCCCCGATCCTTTCCCCAAGCTTCACAACCATCTTATACCTTACCTCCACAAAGCAATTCATTTATCCCATAGCCAGCTTATGTTCCTCAATCCCAACCTCAAATCCCATATCAATAGCAAGCCTCGCAGCACATGCAGCACTATGCACCACCTCCCCCTCAGCAAACCATCATCCACCATGCAGTTGCCCAAACAATGTACAATCCCTATCAGCAAATCCCTCACATCCATCCATATTCAGTGGCCCCATCTAGTGCATACCTACCTCAAGGCACTCCTACATTGGGGGCACCCCAACCATCACCCATTAATTCAGAATGGAAAGCCATGAAAACAACTTTGAAGAACATCCAAGAGGGAAATGATCCAAAAACTTTCAAGTTTGAGAATGTGTACCCTTACCCATTTGACAGAGCCATTACCATGACACCATTCCCCAAGCATTTTGAGATACCCAAATTTGACAAATTTAGAGGAAAAGGAGACCCTGTCACACATATCAAAGAATTTTACATGCACTGCCAAGAAGGGCATACGATGACGTCTTCCTCTTGCATCTCTTTCCCAAAAGCTTGGCTGGACCAGCTCTTGAATGGTTTTGTAGAATCCCCTATGGCACAATTAAAAATTTTGCTAAATTATTTGAAGCATTTGTAGCCCAATATGCCCATCTTGTTGAAACAGAGCTATCAGTAGTTGATCTTGTCCACACCAAGAAAAAAGGTGGAGAAAGCCTTCTCGAATATCTGCAAAGATGGTAAACCCTTACCACCCGCATATCTTGCACCTTACCAGAGCGCCATTTGGTGAAAATGTTTATTGATAATGCCCATCCTAGCTTGGCTCACCACATGACCATGAACTGTTTGCAAACCTACAAAGATATCAAAGAGAAAGGAATGATCCTTGAGCAAGGACTCATTAAAGATGGTGTGGTCAAGATTTACAAGGAAGCCAACCAAAATCAATCACATCCCAATGACAAGTCTAGGTATTGGAACAAAAACAAGCATGTTGCAACAGATGGTGTCACTGACACCATACATGTGAATATTGTTGGTCCTTCTCACAACCAATCCAACCCACCCTATCAACCAAACAATCAGCAAGCTATCAACTACCAATAGAAGAATAACCACAACTATCAAAACCACAATCCAAGACCAAACTTTTAAGGGTCTAGCAATCAAGCTAATGTCATCAATGTAGTTGCAGGACAAAAGCCCAGATTCCAACCTACAGCTAGAAACTATACACCCCTTGGTGAGCCATTGGATGTCATTTTTGAGAAATTAGTCAAGGAAAACCTCATCAAATTTCCTCCTACCCAGCAAATTGACTCAAGCCAATCCAAAGCTGCATGGTACAAAGACAATGAGTACTGTAAATTTCATAGGGTAAAAGGTGACACTACCCTTAGATGCATGAAACTAAAAGACTATGTGCAGGACCTCATTGATCGGAAGGAAATCACTATTGGTGCCCAAACCTCTCCCAATGTAGGCTTACAGATCTATCAAAATACTTTTCCTCCTCACAACAATCAAAATTCTGGAAAAGCACCTATCCAAACCAACAACAACAACACCAACAACCGTCAGCCAAACCAACAGCATGGGAAGAACAATGACCACACTTCATCCTATATAGACTATGGTATCCTTATAGGTTGTATATCCGAGAAAGAGCCTTCTGTCAATGTTATCAATATCCAAGGACCAAACAATGAGTGTGCAGTCACCACTCGAAGAGCCCGATTTAACATCGCAGGCCCACCCGTTTCACCAGCACCATCAGCTCCATCAAAAAGCCAGTACAATATCTTGGAACACCTTGGGAACATGCAAACATAAATCTCCATTTTAGACCTTCTTCGCACTAGTCTTGTGTACAAGAACGTCCTTGACATTGCTCTCATAGAATCCCATGTCCCTTCTGATATCAATGCTACTAATTTTCGTAATCTTGTTGGACACCTTTCATCCTCATGTGCCCTATCGTTCAAACCTACCGACATACCCATGGTCGAGCCAGATCACACCCTTCCACTTCACATAGCCATCATGGTATCCAATTTTGTCGTGAAAAGAGTAATGATAGATAATGGATCAGCATTGAATATTTGCACCCTAAAATTCATAAAACAAGCTGGGTATACTGAGGCAGATATCATCAGTGAGGTTATCACCATCAAAGCTTATGACAACTTGGAAAGAACCACAGAAGGAACTATTTTGCTGCCAATCAAGGTTGGGCCAGTCATCCAAGAAACACTCTGCCATGTTATTGATCTAAACCTACCATTCAACATCCTCTTCAGTCACCCATGGGTTCATGCCATGAAAGCTGTTCCATCCACTTACCATCAGTGCGTCAAATTTCTGCATCAAGGCACTGAGGTAACCATCCATGCCGATCCAGAACCCTTTTCTTACTGCAATGTGGTTGAAGCTTCATATACAAACCATTGCCCTAGAATTGATATTGACACATCCATCGCCAGCTCATCCCACACTTGTAATGACCCAAAAACCATCCTCGCCTCTACCCTGTCTACCGTGAAGATCAATAACAAGGGCTATGGAGAGTATAGTCTGTCAGATGCATTTGCTGTCGGGGCACTCCCACTTGATCCACATTCCCATGGACAACTGACATATCACAAAGCTAAGGAGATTCCACCTCCTCGATACAAATAGTTTGGTCCAACAACCTTTGTATCCTTGAAAATCCCTCTTCATGAGGAGCTCACTCCAGATGTCAACAATTGGTTACATAAGGATGCACCTCAAAGGAATCAGGCACACCTTGATCATTTTAGCCAGAAGTATCCCCAGGAACATAAGATCATCACTGAAAAATGGAACTATCAAGGTGGTGGTCTAGGACTAGAAGAAAGAGGCATGCAGTGCCCCATCAATGCACACAAGTGGGAATCAAAGTCAGGTCTTGGATTTGGCATACCCACAACTGAGGGCACCAATACGGATGGTCACACTTTTTTGAACATTCATCGTGACCTTGTCGAAATTGAAGACATTCCTGAGGAAGTTGAAAAGAGAGCCTACAATGATATCCTAGACCAAATCTCCCTCGGAGACTCTGTTCTCCAAGAACTATCCATCCACCTCATTGACCTACCACTTGCCCATCCACAACTCATAGATTGGGACCAATCAAGCGTCATACACATTGATGAGTTCACATCAGAGGAAGCACTTTTGAGATTCATGGGAGCTGAAACACCTCACAAGAAAACAAAGCTAGATTCTGCCTATATCTACAAGCTAGATCCCAAGGGGTATTTTGGAGAAAATCCCCAACCTAGTTCCGATACACCCAAAATTGGAACTAAGGTGAATCTGAGACTAGCTACGGTAGCGAAGAGAACCCCTCAACAAGAAAATCCAGAGCCACAAGCAGAACATGAAGATTTAGCATTGCCTCCTCAAGATAATCGACCAGAGGTGCCTTCTATTCTAATTGAGGATACTCGAGAAGTCAACATTGGTTCTTCAGAGATCCCTAGACTTGTTCACATTGTTGCATCCCTATCACAAGACCAAGATGATCTTCTCTTTGAGGTCTTAAGAGAGAACATTGGCAGATTTGCATGGTCATATCAGGACATGCTAGGACTTGATCCAAAGCTTGTAGTTCATCATCTTGCAGTCGATCCAAAGATCAAGCCTGTCAGACAAAAGCTTAGAAAAATGCACCCCAAGGTGGCATTACTAGTCAAAGCCGAATTAGAAAGAATGTTAGCTACTAAGGTTATTCGACCTATCGACTACTCAGAGTGGATCTCCAAGATGGTCCCTGTCACTAAACCTTCCGGTGACATCAGAATCTGCACTGATTTTAGAGATCTTAACAAAGCTTGTCCAAAAGATGATTTTCCCTTGCCCAACATAGATATGATTGTAGATCTTATAGTTGGACATGAAATTTTGTCCCTCATGGATGGATTTTCTGGGTATAATCAAATCAAGATTGCAGAAGAGGATCAGTATAAGACAACATTCACTACCCCTTGGGGAACCTATTTCTGCAACATGATGCCTTTTGGGCTAAAGAATGTTGGGGCTACCTATCAAAGAGCTATGACAGCCATTTTTCATGATCTCATCCATAGCATTTTGGAGGATTATGTGGATGATATCTTGGTCAAGTCTCATACCTTCATGGATCATCTTGCTAACCTGGAGAAATTCTTTGATAGGTTAGCCAAATATCATCTCATGTTGAATCCCAAGAAATGTGTCTTTGGGGTCACATCTGGCAAGCTTCTAGGCTTTATAGTTTCTAAACGAGGTATAGAGATCGACCCCAAGAAGGTCAAGGCTATCTTAGACATGCCTCCTCCCTAGACACTGTGACAGCTTCATTCTCTTAAGGGAAAGCTTCAATCTATTCGGAGCTTCATCTCCTAGCTTGCAGATAAGTGTACACCATTTTCACATTTATTCAAGAAGGATGAGAACTTCAAGTGGGATCCTTTTATGTCAGCGCAGCTTCGACCATCTCAAGTAGTATCTCATCAATCCCCCTATCTTGGTTCCACCAGTTCCTGGTCATCCCCTAATTTTGTACATGTCAACAATACCTACTGCTCTAGGGGCACTTCTAGCACAGCTCGATGACTACAGCAGAGAAAGAGCCATCTACTACATCAGTAGAACACTAGTTGGTTATGAACTCAATTACACTCCTATGGAAAAAGCTTGTTTGGCAGTTGTTTTCTCAACTCAAAAGCTTCGCCATTACATGCTAAGTCATACCATCCAACTAGTCTCCAAGATTGACCCTCTCAAGTATATGCTCTCCAGAACAACACTTACAGGCCGTTTGGCCAAATGGGTTATGCTCCTTAGCGAATTTGACATCCAGTATGTGGACAGAAAGGCAATTAAAGGGCAAGCTATAGCAGATCACCTAGCTAATGCACCACTAATAGATGCTTATCCGTTGATCACATAATTTCCAGATGAGCATATCTGTCTAATTGAAGAACAACCCCCATGGAAACTTTATTTTGGTGGCTCATACATATCTCATGGATCAGGGGCAGGAATATTGTTGGTCACACCTCAAGGAGATTACATTCCAAAAGCCTTCAAGCTACAATTCCCTAACACCAACAATATAGCTAAATATGAGGCCCTCATAGCAGGATTAAAGATAGTTGCAGAATGGAACATTGCTGAGCTACAAATCTTTGGTGATTCTCAACTCATCATCAAGCAAGCTCTAAATGAATATCAAACCAAAGATGAAAAGCTATTACCCTACAAAGAGCTAGTTGATCAGCTAACCCAACATTTTACAAGGCTTTAGTTTACACAAGTGCCTCGAATACAGAACAAAGTAGCAGATGCTATGGCTACTATAGGCTTGCTCTTGGAAATTCCCCAAGCAACTACATAGTATGAGTTTTTAGTGGAGCAACTCCTCACACCCACCTATGCGAATGAGGATTCAAACCATGTTTGTATCTTGGTTGGTCCCCAATCCCCTTGGTACCATGAGATTCATGCTTACCTTAACGATGGTATCATATCCCCTCACCTCACACGTACCCAATGCCAGAACCTCATTTGAAAATCATCCCGCTATGTTATCATAGCCAATACCCTATATTGTCGGGGTTATCACGATACTCTCTCTTGATGTTTAGACCAAAACAAGGCCGTGATGGTGTTAAAGGAAGTACACTCTGGACTTTGCAGTGCCCACACGAGTGGTATTGTCCTAGCGTGAAAAATCCTTAGAGCAGGCTACTATTGGCCTACCATTGAAATAGACTCCTGTGACTTTGTCAGAAAGTGTCTCCCATGTCAGCAGCATACAAATCTTGTGCACGCTCCAACAAGGATCTACAGCCTATTGCACCACCTTGGCCTTTCGCTTGTTGGGGCCTTGATCTAGTTGGAATTATCACACCCCTCTCATCTGATGGACATAAATGGATAATAAAAACTACAAACTATTTCACTAAATGGGTGGAAGTAGTCCCCCTAGTCTCAGCTATAGGAGTTCAGGTCTTCAAGTTCATCTTGTACCACATTGTTTGCCGCTTCGGCATCCCATCCACCATCTTCACCGACCACAGAGGTAACTTTGAAAATCTCAACATGGAAGAATTATGCACTTCCCTCCACATCCATCACTGCTTTTCTAGCCCATATTTCCCACAAGGTAACGGCCAGGCAAAGGCAACTAACAAAACCCTCCTCAAAATCCTAAAGAAAGTTGTCAATGATTTCAGCCATGATTGGCACCTACAAATAAATCTAGCCCTATGGGCCTATCAAACTTCCTTTCATACATCCACAGGCACAACTCCATACTCCCTAGTCTATGGTGTCAAAGTGGTACTACCTATAGAGGTTGAACTTCCCTCCTTGTGCATATCTTTGCAAGGGCAAATAACAGATGAAGAATACAGAGTAGCTCGGCTCACCTAGCTAGATCTCACAGTCTATCAAACTTGTCTCAAAAGGAATTTCAACAAGAAGGTGCTTCCATGACACTTTCAGCGAAGTGACATGGTCCTCAAAGAAAACATGAAAGTCTAAGCAGATCGAGAAAAGAAAGGCAAGTTTGAACCTACATGGCTTGGTCCTTATGTTGTCATTGCTTCCTTTGGCTCTGGAGCCTATCAGCTATCTACACCAGAAGGAGAACTCTTGAATGATCCTACTAACATCATTCATCTCAAGAAGTTCTATGCTTGAAGATCCTTGGTATACCCAGCTTTTGAAAAATACCAAAAAAAAAATAGTAAAGAGAAATAAGAGTCCAATGGCGAAAACTTGGCAATTCAAGCGCCTTGGATAGGTACCTTGGTGAAAACTTGGTAATTCAGGGGCCTTGTGTACTAAGACTAATCCATTATCTATCACTATTCTATCCCTCATCCATTCACCCACCATCCCATAAAACACTTGCTTGTTCCCTTGGTGTTCCAACCAAATATCCAAAATCTAATGGAGCTTGTAAATACCTCCTGTACAGCTTGTAAAATCTTGTACCAAAGCTTGTATTATACCTTGTAAATCTTGTACCATACCTTGTATGTCTGAATCTTGTCCAAAGTTTGTACCATATTTCAGCCTGTAAATAATCTTGTATCCTAGCTTGTATACTATCACGTGCACACACAAAACCCCATTTTCACTTAAGCTTTTCGCAAACCATCTACCTATCCACCTATCACCTATTATAGACATCCCATCCTTCACAAACATTTCCATCTCACAAAAACCAAAACATGAACAAACTTGTATATTTGTAACATATCTTGGTCCATCAGCTTGTACATCCTCTTTAGCTTAGTACCATTGTATCTATCCAGCGTTCGTGTTAGTTCATCCTTGATCAACATCTTGCACCCATCGCACATCTTGGTTAGCTATTCCAATGCATCCTTTAGCTAGATTTCCTGTCACCAAAGTGTTATCTTTCTTAGTTCAGCTTGCCAGACGCATCCTTCATCCAAATCCACCAGCTTAGGTGCTCTCTGATAGGTCCTTGTAGGATATAGCTTTCCTCATGTCTGATCTTGGTCCGTTAGTACCTCATCCTGCCCATCTTGTTGGCAAACGGTTCTCTTTTGGATTTTTGCTTTCTTTTGATTTGGACTCTTCCCTGTTGGGTCTTGAAATATCTTTTCCAAGAAATCTCCTTTTTCCCTCCTCAAGGTTACCATGATCTTCTATATCATGGTATACTACGAATGGGGCAATCGGAGCGTAAGGTCTTGATCATGTCTTTTTCTTGTTTTCTTTTCTGCTTGTGGGTTACCCAATGTCGTTTCCACACTGCTTCCTCTGGGATTCATGCGTGATACTAGGGCAATCCTTTCATGTTTGTTTTGAGTCAGTTCGTCAGTCCTCTGGATAGTTGGTGAAAAGGCCTTGATGTTCTTGGTAACCTTGGCAATTAACCAACAGTCCTATAGCAAATCTAGTGCTCAACTACATGGTGGTACCTCTCTTTGAATTATCCCCCCACTCAAAAAGCTTCAATGGTTTTCCTTCATCTCCATTATCCCCCATCCATATCCAACATCCATCTCTCCTACCCCAGCTTATGCATCAGTATCTCTTTGAATCACTCCTCACCTTTAGCTTTAGGGATCCACAATCCTAGTCTTAGGGATCCACCAATCCAAATCAATCCACCAAGCCTCATCTTTCGAGATCCACAATCCTAGTCCTAGGGATCTTCGAGATCCATCTTTCGCCAATTTGACTCTTTGAAATCCTATTACATCAGCTTTATAATCCCCTCATCCATCTCCCTATCCTGGATTCCTTTTTATAGCGCTCCACTCCTTCATCCTCCACCTTCCCTAAAGTCTTAAGCTTGCTTCCTCTTGTGCATCTGATTCTCCTTTATCATTCTCCCATAGTGAGAGTTTGAGCTAATTCAGCCCCTTCTCTTTGCCAATCTAAGTCTTCTTTCTCATCTTGGATTCTTGTACTTTTCAAGAAGTCATCGAGCCTCGCTTTCTCTCCCCACCACCTTCTTGAGGGGGCATCTTGCAGTCCATTCTCTCCTCTTCTGCTCTAGCCTTGGGCATCTTATTTTCTTATCTTTGATGCCATGCCACTTGCGGCATCACATCAAAGAGGGGCAACATGTAGACACCTAAAAACCTTTAGAAAATAAAGTATTTTTATTTTCTGAAAAATTTCTGATGACATCATCATTTATTAATTAATTAATTATTTAATTAATTAATTTATTCTTGATGCCATTAAATCCATTTATCTTAATTAAAAATATTTAATTAAGGAATGCCTCCCAAAAATGTTTAAATCTATTTAAACATTATTTCCTTATTTAATTAATAAATTGACCAAAAAGCCCAAAATAAATAAAAAATTTATTTTTTGCCCAAAACTTGGCCAATTTCCTTAAAACCACTAACCTCTTCCAAAATCTTCTAATCCTTCTTTAATTTTGATTAAAGGCTAATCCCATCATTTCCTACCCCTAATCCCAACTCAAAATATTTAATTAAGATTAAATATTAATCCTCATGTTTATTAAAAAAGTTTTAATAAATATCTCCTCAACCCAAACCCTTGAAATAAATAAAACTTTATTTATTTCCTAAAAATCTAATTTATCCTCATCCTAAGAAGTTCTAGACTCTTCTAGAAAGTCTTCATCCTCATCCTAGGAAGTTCTAGACTATTCTAGAAAGTCTTTATCCTCATCCAAAGTCTAGACTCTTCTAGAAGATGTCTTTAAACCTAATCCTAATCCCCTCCTAACCTTGTCACATTCTCTAAACATGGGTTAAGACTTACTAACCCAAGCCAAAGTTAACAAATATCTCCTCCTTCACCAACCCTCATTAAATGCCATCCACTTGCCTATCCCTAAGCTAATCCTAAACCATCCTAATCCATCCTCTAATCATTTGCACAATCCTAAGCAAGCTTAAAACCTTCCTAATCAAGCCCAAGTCAAAATTCCTCTCATCTCCTTCAAAATATCCCAACCATACAACTTTCTGAAGCCCACTAGTCCATAAATGACTCTTCCAAGCCCTTTTATTGCTCTTACAAGCCATTATGAGGGTCTTTATGAAGATTTTATCCCTTGAGCCTCCTTTGTTGACTCATCCTTCCCCTTTCCTCCATCCTCTCATGCTGTGACATGTGTCACTCCCTGATTGTCTGTAAGGAAGCACAATCCATGTGCTCTCCTCTCATGCAATCTGAGCCCTCCATGAGCTTTTCCCCATCCTTGCATCTTAGCCCTCAAACCCTCAAGCCTCTTGCCTATAAATTGGATCCTTCCCCTTTGCAAAGCAACACAATCCATGAAGTAAAGTCATAATGCCATTTTAAGAAGCCATTTTACATCAAAACCATACACTCACACCCAAATTCCAACTCCATTTGAAGCCCTTTTTGAAGCATAAGCTTGAGCATACATCCTATCTATTTAGACAAAGCTACTCAACAAGAGAGCTTCTCATTGAGAGAGCCCATTAATGGCTCATATTCTCAATTGAGAGCTTATCTTAGTCTATCTTGAAGTTTATGAATTTTGTTTAGTTTGTAGAAGCTTTATTTAAATTTGGTTTCTATTAGCATACTAACATTGCTCATATACACTATTGGCTCCTAATTTAATAGTTTTGAAAATGACCAATAAACTAGACAAATCCATCTAAGGCTAAGAACTTCCTATGACAGATACATTTGATTGCAGTCTTGGGCCAACTATAAGGCATAACTCCTTCTTCACTTTAGGCTCTACAAGACCTAGGCAGGTTAACCTTGAGGTTCTGAGATATGGTACTAGTGCATTTAAAACATAAATCTAAACCTAATTACGCAGATAAAACCCTTATTTCTCCTAATAACCTATGCAATAACAAAGAAATACAATAGCAAATTACAACGCTATGGAATGCACAAGCTGAGTGAGGGAATCACATTTTAGTTCTTCAACATAAAAGGGAAAGAATGTTTGATTAATAATGTTGAATTCAACAAACCCTCAGATATGCAGCAGTAAGACTTTAATGATCTTGTAGCTGACTAGTGTCTAATCCATTGGGCAAATCCATGAATCAAATGCATACATATGGATATCTAATACTTATGTATATTCAGATATACGATCTATCTATTTACCTTGTAAATAAACATTTGTGCTCAATCCAAACCTCATTCTTACATGATATCCTTCTCAATAAACCTACAACCCTGTTGATTCACTGAATCATTTACATAACCCCTTGAGTTACAAGCAACAATAAGATAACATAGAGCCTTAAGAGACTACAACTACGATCTAGGCTCTTTGTTCAAAGATCATAAAACATTGAAGCTCATTGAGATAGGAGACAAGATTCAAGATGAAACTCAACCTATTGTTCTTTGTATTCATTTCTTTGAAACAATACAACCATATGCATGAAATTAATTCGTAAAGAACCTAATAGATCTGAACTATCTATATTTATCTTTCTACTATTATTCATACAAGAAGAATTATGCTGAAAGAATGGTGTCATAGTCTAGGAAACATGTCAAAAACTAGAACCAATGGTCTCACAGTGAAAAATTGGAACCCTTAATGGTATCACAACAATGAACTTTTTCTTCCCAGAAAATTGGAACCTGTACAATGAGAAAGAAAGGGAATGATATAGGGAGAAGTGAATTTACTTTTCAATTGATTTGTTATTTTTACCTTGGGTTCATTTTAACATCAAAAATCAGTTGCATCCTTTCATCATTTAGATTTCTGAGATATTTGATGCCTTTGAGAGGTAAAATGATGGGATTTGATTTGTAGTTAAAGAGAGAGCGTAGAAAGACGTTTTTTCATCCTTCTTTGAACTCATGCCATGTGGCACCTTGTGATTGGTTCAAAGCTCCACATCATTTCTTAGTCACATTGTACACCCCTGCTGATCACCACTTGTCACTACCTAATTTGCTGACTACCTTGAAAGTGGGACCCACGTGCTCACCAAACTTTCGTCAGAGTTTTGAGTTTTTTCGGCTACTCACTATGTCGCTAGCCAAAATCTTGGGATTTTTTGGCTACCAACATAGTGACTAGCCAAATTTTTTGACTTTTTTGGTGGCTTTGACGGGTTTGATTTGCATGTATAGTCGTTCAAAATTAATGCTTTATTCTATTCGACTGGGACCCTCTAGTGTGCAGCTTTACCTTTTAAAACGTATAACTCTTTAAGACACTTGCTTTGTGTGTCCAATACTATTTGAACATTAAAAACCCACTCCATACAACCAATGCGGGATTATGAATTAGGGCTTTGGCTTCATATTTATGTAATGACTACCATACTCTTTAGCTGCGTGAGTTGTCTTCGATAGTGGCTTGTTGCTTCTCAATGTGTCGTTCTTCTCTAACATGCTGTCTAATGTGGATTTTCTCTTTCCTTGCCTAGAAGATTATTTCAAACTTGACTCTTCAAATCAACGAATCCTGAACCACATATTGTAGATTGTTTAGAATTTTTTTGTTCTTTGTTAGTGTCACAAATTTTAGATCCATTATTTAGCAAAGTCTCCTTTCTCTTTGCTTCCTTTATCTATTCGAGAGTTTTTGGCCTGGCAAAATCTATATCATTCTTTCCTAGATCAATTTTACTTGCATGTTTTTTGAAGCCACGTGATTCTTGGGAACTAGCACCCACATGAATCCTACTTCTATCCTTTTCCTTATGTCCACCCCTAAAGTGCTCAATTGAACCTTGCTTAGCTACTGAGCTTCTTAATGGAAAATTTTTAGAACTTTGTTTAAAGTTAGGTTCTATGTTATTGAATGACTCTCTAGGAAAGCTGTCAATAGTTGACAAAGTCTTGAAGTGTGTTCGCACATTTTTACTTCTTGAACCTTGACGATGCACATCAAAACATGTTTGGTCAGTGCCTTGTTGCCTACACCCATGATGAAAATCTGCAACCCTGCTACCTGAATGTGATCTCCTTGGGAACTTGCCACCTATTTGTGTTCTATCAGCCCTCCTGCGCTTACTAAGATGGTGACAAAGATTTTCTTTTTCAGTCCTACGAGGATATTTTTCTATTGGTAAACCTCTCCTTTTAGATAAAACTGTCACATACATATCTTGTTCTTCAAAACACTTTTGCTTATGCTAGTTAACATGGCCATAGAAACATTCATGAGGCAATTCTTCACATTGACCATATGCCATGTGATCAAACTAGCTTCAACCTTCAAAATAACTTAGATCTTCATGCATGCCTTCATAATCAAATTGTGCCAAATCATCTATTGTTGGTATTAGTCTATCTCTACCAACAAAAGGTTCTATTCCTAGCTTCATGTCAAAGTTTGAGAGATAATCACCATCATCCTAGTAACCAAGTTTCTTAGGTCCATCATCTACCAATACATCAAATCCAGGTGATGAATCCTCCAACCACTCATCATTTTCCATATCATTTTCCAGCCAATCAATTGTAGGCTGGTCTTGTTCAACCTCAGACCTTGTTCCAAAATCAATGTCATTAACTGGAGGATCTGGTAAACTTTCAAGAGGATATTGAAGGTTGAGTAAAGAAAGTTCTAGGGTGTGTCGATCTGTATTTTCATTATAAAGTGGAGGTCCAACCTTTGAAATAGATTTGCACTCAACTAGAAACTATCCTTCTATAGTTGTGCTTCTTACAGATGCAAATTTGGTAGTGGTAGTATCAGATCCATTGGCATCTTTCTTTTCCACTGACTGAGGTTATGTGCCTGTACCATTCACCTTTGTGGTCTTTTGTGAAGTTGAAGCACCTAAATTGCCTCCAAAAGATGTGCCATGCATAAAGGTACATTTATCACCCTTCACATAATATCCTTGGAAAAAAAAATAGCAAGGAACTCTAGTCTTTCTTGTGTTCCTAGATGCTATTGATGACTCATTCATTGATCCTGGTGAATGTACTTCAAGTGGCTCTTTCTGCAACTGTGAACTTTGTGCTAGGAGGTCCGTTGAATAGCCTTAAAAACTGATCAAAACCTCTGATTGGGCTCTAAAAACTGGCACACTAGATCTTTGTTTCGCACTCTTGGACCATGTCAAATCTCATCTTATGAAAAATTTAGGGTCAAAAGATATTCTCTATCAAAGTTGACCTCGTAGAATTACCTGCATAAAAACATGTCAGAAAATAATAAACTGGGTTCAGAATCAGCTTTGAAAATTGGGCAAACTGACATTTGGGGAGACAAAAATTGGGGCATTAGTTTTTTGTCATGAGCACATTATGGATCTAGGATTTGGGCTCATGATGAATAACAGGGTGCAAATGGTTAGCGGTCAAAGTGAGCTACTCAAAATTGCAGACTGGAGACTACTAGAAAAGTGATTTTTGCAAATGGAATTGACCTGGAAAAGTGCGCATATGGATTCGTCAAGACTTGAAACTTGGCATACTTGAAGTATTTTTAGAGGAAAACATAGTGGTACAATCCATTTGAATTGAACTACCATAGATCAGGAGATATAACATCCCAAATAGGGGTACCAAACAATCTGCAAATACTGACACTAGTAAAAAAATAGAAATTCTATTTGGAATCATGTTTGAAAACCAATCAAATGGATTCGTCATAAGGTGAAACTTGAAACATAACAAGTCTCTGATATATAAAATGCAACGCAAAAGGAAATTATAGCATGCCAAACAGGGTTTCCTATAATTTTGGACAAATTGTATCAACATGAAAATAGTAAACTGTCAACTTTGAGGGATTATAAACCTAGTCAAATGGACTCAAAATGACTCAAAATCTAAAACATAGGCTCTCAGGTATGAACACTAGACACTCCCAAAGTGGAAATTCATGAAACATTTTTGGGCATAATATATTCAATGACAAACATAGCTTCCAGTCGCTATTTGACACTTAGGGTAAAATGTAGATTTGACAAATGCTTAAAACGAGACCTCACGAAATGGCTCAGAATCTCAATTTAACTTCATGGAATGAGTGGATGCACTAAAGGAAGGTGTTAGAAACATTAAACACCTCTTGGGGCTCAAAGGTACAACTAGGTACATAGGCATTTAAAAGCATTTATAGGGCTCAATTTT
The DNA here is from genome assembly GCA_028749045.1 of Cupressus sempervirens. Classification (NCBI taxonomy): domain Eukaryota; kingdom Viridiplantae; phylum Streptophyta; class Pinopsida; order Cupressales; family Cupressaceae; genus Cupressus; species Cupressus sempervirens. The sequence continues at coordinate 86,772,576 of CM053786.1, read as the reverse complement.
CTCAACAGTGCTCAAAATTGGGGCTACAATTTTGAGCGCCAACAAGTTCTTAGCAAAAGAAAAGGTAAACATGTGAAAAGTGATAATAATAGTTCTGATGATGAGATTGATGAACTTGAAGCCCTTATTGCAAAAATATTTGGAAGAGGAAAAGGTAAATTACCTATTATTTATTTTTCATGCAACAAAGTTGGTCATATTACTGCTAGATGTCATGACAAAGAGGATAAGGATGAAAGGAAGGAAATCAAGTAAAAAGGAAGAAGAGATGACAAAGACTACAAGAGAAGCAAGGATGAAAAACGTAAGAAATCATGTTATATTTCTAAAGAAGAATCTGACAATGAATTTGAGAGTAATGATGATGAAGTTGTCTATGTTGCTATGAAAGAAGGTTCCGATGAAGATGAGAAAACTGCACTAATCTCACACATAAGTTTACAAGAGTGACATATGGATAATTGATAGTGGATATTTCAATTATATGACTGGTGATAAAGATAGATTTCAAGATATTGGTCCATATAATGGTGGATGTGTTAAATTTGCTAATGATATCCCATGTTTTGTAAAAGGTAAAGGAACTATTCAATTCACTCATAAGATAACATGTGGCAATGTTTACTAAGTTGAAGGACTTAACTATAATATATTGAGTGTTTCACAGCTAAACAAATCTAGTTACAGAGTTGAATTTCACAATAGGAAGGCCAAGATACATGATGTTGAAGGTAAGATTATTGAAATTGGTGAGTAGATAAGAGGTAACTTATTCTATCTAGTTTTATCGAATAAGACATGTTTTCTTGCACAACAACAAGATGTTTGGTTATGGCACAACATATTATGTCATGTGAACTTTGACAATTTGGTGAATATCAGTAAGATGAAGAAAGTAAGAGGGTTGCCTAAAAAGAAGAAGCTTGACAATGCTATGTGTAGACAATGTCAATTGGGAAAAATGACCCAGTTTTAAGAGAAAAGCCTACACTGCTAGTGATATTTTGGAATTGGTTCATATTGACCTATGTGGACCCAATGATGTTCAAAGTTATTATCGAGATAAGTATTTCATAAAATTGTTGATGACTACTCTAGAATGATGACTGTGATGTTTCTTAAAGTTAAATCTAATGCTTTTTAGCCATTTATGTGGTATTAGTCAGAGTTGAAAAAGAAATAGGGAAGAGTCTTAAGTGCTTGAGATTTGACATAGGTGGTGAATTCATTTCAAATGAGTTCAATAAATTTTTCAATGATAGAGGAACTAAAAGAGAGATGTTAGCACCAAGGACCCCCCTCTTAGTTATTCTAAACATTTCTAAGTGTAGTATCTCAATATTAAAGAGGGGAGATAGCTGTCCAGTCCAAATCCTAACATTGATCCAATTGTCCTAGAATATAGGACAAGTATCCAAGTTATGTACCTTTCCAAATTCATCAAGTGATATGAATTAAAGATTTTGACCCTTGAGTTTGAATTTCTACTTGGTCTTTTAGATGGGTTTTCTTTTTAAAGTTTGTGGTTATGTTGTGATATTCAATCATAATTAAATCAAATAAATATATTATTAAATGATTTAATTAAAAAAAATTAAAGAAAAATCAATTTTTAATTATATTTAATTAATTGAGAAATTAATTAAATAGAGGAAATAAATTTAAATATTTAATTAAAAGTCCAAATTTAGCATAATTATATTTATTTAATTTAATAATAACTAATTTAGAAGTTTCATTTTTAAAATGTACTCTAAATATTATTATTAATTATAATATACTTTCTAAAAATGTCTTATTACTTAATAAAAGTAGGTGAGAATAATTTAAATAAAATTTATTATAATTAAAATGTAAAAAGTATGCAAAAAGATTAAATTAATTAAAATATTAAAAAGAAAGGCTTTTGCATGTTCGTAAAATAGAAAACCCTAAGAGGAGAAAATCATTTATTATTAGATTGGAGCTCATTTCTCCATAGACAAGTTTGGAGGAGCAATTTTTGGAAAGGGTTTCGGGAGATGGGAATTTTGTATTCTTTGAGTGTTTGTCAGATTTAGCATTAGATTGAGGTAGGAATTCTATCAAGTTTCTTACTATAAATCTCATATTGTTTCTCCATCTTCTTCGTGCTTGTATACGGATTTTGTTATGGAAATTGTAATTTTAGAATTGAAAATCTTGTTGGATTTTGATTGCTCTTCAATGGTGAACCTTCTATGAAAACAAATTGAAAACATTTATCAAAAGCTTGTAAATTTAGAAAATACTTCATGGGTAGGGTTTGGAGATTGAGAAAAATATTATGATTCTATATTTGGCTGATTGCAAATGTCTTCACTATAAGATTTAAAAAAAGAAAAAAAAAAAGCAAAAAAAAGGTAAAAATATGTAAATATTAAATTACTATAGTAATAAATATATTACTGTGATAATTCAATATGCACAATAATTAAAAAAAAATTCTTAAGTTATTATTTGGGCAGAGGTGTGTGTGTGTGTGTATGTATATTTTATATATATATATATATATATATATATATATATATATATATATACATATATACATATACATATATACATATATACATATATACATATACATATATACATATATACATATATACATAGATGTATATACATATACATATATATATGTATATGTATATATATATGTATATATATGTATGCATATATACATATACATATATGTATATATACATATATGTATATGTATATATACATACATATATATATGTATATGTATATATGTATATATATATATGTGTATGTATATATCTATATATATGTGTATATATATACACACATATATATGTGTGTGTTTATATATACACACACATAGATGTGTGTGTGTATATATACACATATATATGTGTATGTGTATATATATACACATATATATGTGTGTGTATATATACATATATATACACACACACACACACACATATATATATGTGTTATATACACACATATATATGTGTATATATATACACACACACACATATATATGTGTTATACACACACATATATATGTGTATATATATACACACACACATATATATGTGTGTATATAACACACATATATGTGTGTGTGTGTGTGTGTGTGCGTGGGGCCACCATCCCCACCCTCCATTTCTTCTCTCCATCGACACTCAAGCTGAGGCTACCAAGGGTAGCAACAATTGCCTTGGCAAGCCATCGACTACCAACCCTTTCAAAGGGTTAAGTTTTTGTTTTTATTTTTATTCTTTAAATTTTTTATTAAATATTGTATAATTTTTTTAATAAATGAGTTAAATTTAGAATGTATTAAATTTTAGTATTAGTTAATTTAAAAATTATTTATTGTTTAATTAGTTGATTAAAATTAAATTTAGTTACCTTTTATTATTATTTTGACATTAACATATGTTTTAAATATTTCTCTTTTGAGTTTTATTATAATTGAAATTATAATATCATTTAATAGAAATTGTTTTGGTATTGAATAAATGAAGTAATTATTTATATGAATTCTATTATTATGCTCTAATAAATACCTACTTATAAGGAAATATGTATGTTTAAGTAGGAGATAGAAACTATCTTTTTAATCAATCTTATTTTCAAACCTCTATCCTTTGGAAAAAAAAATTTAAAAAAAGAAGAAAATTTGAAACTTTATTACAACTCGACTTTTATGAAATTTCATCAAAAATTGAAATGGGTAATTAATTTACACTTATTAAGGTTTTGTGTTGGGTTTTGGGATAAACCTACTTTTTACTAGTTAGGTATGTTTACCAAAGGCTTGGGAAGTGATTGACTTATGATGTTGTCATGTAATGTTATTTGGTCACAGCATTTTTTATTCTCAACCATTGTGATGTGTTTAGTTTTTGATCACATTTCTATTTGTGCTTTCAAGTTGCTTGTATAGGATAGAGGTAAATATTGTGATTTTGTTGGTGTAACCTATGAGGTTTTAATCAATTATCTTTTGTTGCAAACCTATTTCTTGTAAAGGATTGAGGTGAATATTGTGACTTTATGAGATATAATTTTTATGAGCTTAGGGTAGGTTATTTATGTGTATGCTAGGAAGTGGCTTGTAATGGAGGCCAGAGCCCTAAAGAGGCTGCCTAGGTAACTCATTGTAAGTTCTATTAATAAGTGATAATATCTCATTAAATGTGTTCAAATGAATTAATAAGAGTCAGTGTTTTACCTCATCAATGTCTTGAGTGATAGTATAGGTTAGGATGGGAGTAGAGAGGATGCTTGGTTGTGACCTTTCCTCGTTAGTATGCCTTATCTATAAGAGAGGATATTGATGTTGCATAGAGTCACTAGGGGATTGAAGTCTAGAGAGGTTGCTAGGGTAACCTTAGAGTTGGATCATGTGATGACACTTGCCCACATGCATATTAGGTTTTCTACATGTCTTTGTTTCCTTTGGGATAGAAATTACTTGTGTACTTGGTACCTTTGAGATAGATTGCTATCAAGATTCTATGACCTAGATTCCAACTTTGACTTGTGGATTGTCATCCATTTGGGACTTGAGATTATCTCCTTAGCATGGTGGGAGTGGGCCATTTAGTTTCTATGAGGTTAGGTGGTAGTGTTTCTTATAACATTGGGATTCTAACAATTGGATGTCATTATTTGATGTACTTGTGCAATTGTTCCATTCTTCTAATATTGTGATTTTGTTCTATGGTCATGCTGATTTATTGTACTTTGATTATTGGAGATCTCATGAGATGTTGTTCCTTATTTTGATGTATATTCCTTTATCATTTTGTACCATGTGACTTGTACCTAGATGATGATTATGCATTTTGGTTATGCCATTTGACATCTTATGTACTTGTATATATTATTTCATTTGATTATGTACTCATGGTTATTCTATGATTTAGAATTTGTTATGTATATATATTTAATCTTAATAAAACTTATGTATGTGATTTAATGCCATGGAACCCTTAAGAGAATTAATTATTGATCTATTGCTTCCTCTATGTTATCTATTTTTGTTATAATCTTTCCAAAAAAAATGTTTAGCAAAATTAGTGACATGATAGGCTAATTTATTTTGGGTTCCCTAGTGGGGGGGTTATATCTGGTATCAGAGCCCAAGCTTCTACATTGGAATGTTGCTAGATGACACCTAGTTAACTTAAACAAAACTTAAACAACTATATGTATGTATTATAGCTTGAACAACTTGAACTTCAGACTTGAATACCTAAACATAGAAAAAAGGAAAACTTGAATTTAGAAAAAAAGCAAAACTTGAATAACTCTTGATTTGGATTTCAAAACAAGTTCTCTTATGATTATGCTTTAAGGTAGTATGTCTTTATTGACTTTGTGAGCATTTTTGTTGTTCTTGCTTGGATGTTGTACGAGGATGGTGTCTAAGACTAGATGAGCTATTAGGGGTTGTACTATAGGCTGAGGTAGAGTTCCTAGGTGAACATGATAACCCTCCTCTGACTCATAGAGAGAGTCCTACTCAGGAAGATAATAGGGAAGAGAACCATGGAGAAGAGTATGTTGATTAAGAGGATAATATGAGGCAGATGATGAGGATTATTCTAGAGTAGCTACCTCCTCCTAAGGAAGATCCTCATGGAAATAGGGAGAGGTAGGTCAAGACTACATAGATGAGAGACCTACATTGATCCAATATCAAAATCTTCATTTGGTAGGGTACTGGGTACGATGTAGAGCAATGGTTGATTGTCTTGGATAGATGTCTTGTGATACAAGAATTTGACACCAATGTCAAAGCAAGATATGCCCTTACACATTTGGAAATTTTTGCAGCCACATTGTGGAATATTGAGGAAAAGAAGTTGGGTATGGACATTAATACTGTTACCTAAGAGTTGTTCCTTGGAAACTTTCATGATCACTTCTTACTTGAACAGTGGAACCAGAAAAGGGTGGATGAGTTTCATAATCTAAGGCAATTTACCATGACCATAGTGGAGTACGAGTGAAAGTTTTATGAGCTCATGCCATACGCAAGAATCAATGATAGTTCACCACTAATGGTATAACACTTCATTCAGGGTCTAAACAACTATTTCATTGGGAGTGTGAAGGTTTTCCAGCCTAAGACCCTTAAGGGTATGGTTCATTAGGCTATTCTAGTAGAGAAAAATATCATTTTAGGACATGGTGGTTTTTTGGGTGCAGCTATTAATGGAAATGCACCATCTGGATCTATGGGCACACAAAACCAAGGAATAGGTAGTAATAGGAATCCTCCTTATTCTGGAGGCAATCAATAGTAGCAAAAAAAAAAGGGAGGATCTTATCCTCTAGTATAGAGTGGTTGTGGTGGTTTACACTCTAGGGATTCTCATTACTCTTAGTACAATAGGCACAATTAGAATGACCAACCAACATAGAGTTCTCATTATTTTGCTAGTGAGGGTAGCTTTTAGTAGTACAACACACCTAGACTACAAGGGAGTTTTGTTGGAGAATGTTTTTTATGCAGACAAAATGGGCATAAGTCATCCCATTATCCCCAACAAAAACTAGAGTTCTCAAATCAGAGAACTATAGTTTCAGAACCCATGGTTGGAGATATGGGTAGATCTCAAAGGGTATTTTCAATATATTCTTATCTTCCTAAGGGGGTAAATGGTCCAATGGGACCCGCACATTAAGTATTTGAGTTTGATCTTTCTTGTAGACTTCTAGGAGTAAGCATAAGTCTAGGGGGGTTGATGTAGTGCCTACCCCCAGATTAATTTTCAAGTTATATTTTGAAATTCTTAGGCCATCTTTTATAGTTATGTATTATGATTTAGAAGTACTTGGTTACATGATCTAACTAATTTTATTTCATATTTAGTTCATATATTTGGTGAGCTACTTTATACTAAATTATTTCATATGCTCATCTTTATTCTTTCGATGATGATTCTTTGTTTGTTCATATAGTCATTTTAGTTGTTTCATGATGATATCTAGATGGATGATTTATATATGATTTTTATTGGTTACTTAACCCACACACTACAACATTTGGGGTAAAATTGCAATGATGATTTGCAATGATAGTGTAATTTATGGATGATTTTCAATTTTTTTTTGCAATTCTCCCTGACACCATCACAATATCAACATTGGCATTGTAATTGTGACATTAGTGTGATATAAACAAATAAAAAGAAAATACAACATTAATCAATCTCTATTTGTTTTGATCTATTGTGGAGAGTTGCATGCTAAAGAGGGTGGAGAACTTTGAACGAGTGTGGAGAGCTCTGAACGTTTGAAAACATCAGTGGAGATTTCATTGTCGTGTCCTTATAATAAATGCATTTCATTGTTGTGCCCTTGTGATCTTTGTTCCCTTTCTCTATGGTTTTGTTGTTATGTTGTGCCCTTGTCCTATGATTTTCTTCAAGGAGAGAAGAGGTACCTATGTAAATGTTCTTTTCTTTTTCTCCTAAATATGTATCTCTTCATATTTTCTTCTAAATATGTATCTCTTTATGCTTATTATGTAGTGCCTACCCCTAGTTCGCATTTTTTTATCATTGCTGAACTCTTTTGGAGCTAGTCTTATGTTGATGGATAGCAACATTGTTATGAGATTAACAGATATTGTGCTATGGATTCAGCTTATTGTGTGATGAGATTTCTTAGACTTTGCATTTCATGTATGTATGATGATTATTTTTAGTGTTCACAATTGTTGATGGTGATTATCACATTGCTTTCAGTTATTAATGATGATTAGTAAGATGATTTATTATCATATGTGTTTTATTATGGATACTTACCCCATACTTGCATGTGTATGGTGTGCGTGTTTTCTTTGCGTGTTTGCTTTTGTATGGCATGTCTGATGTGGTTAAGGAAGGGAGTCGCAGTCACCTGCTAGTCGGGATCTACACGATGCACCACTTCCTACCATTGCCTGTTTAGTTTAGTATATATTGTGCTTGTACATGCATGGTTTTTATGCAAGTTGCAGGTACCGAGTATTGACTTCCCTGAATTGCCAGGATGAGCGTACCCTATCACACTATCTCAATGATAAGAGAGGGGAGATAAATTCTCAAGTCCAAATCCCTACCCTTTAAGCCATTTGTTCTAATTGGAAAATTAGGACAAGTATCTGAGTTGAGTACCCTCCGAATATGTCGGATGACATAATTCGTGATATAAACCCTTGGTTTGATTTTGTATGTATTTTCTATTAATTAAGCCTAATTAAAAGATTTAATTAATGGTTTAATTTAAATGGAAAAATAATATGGTATTTTAATATTTATTTTATTTAATTAATTGAGAAATTAATAAATAAAATAATTAAATGTGAAAATAAAAGTTATAAGTTGGAATGTGACAATATTTATTTTAATAATAATATATTTGGAGTTCATTTTTTAAATAAATGACTAAATAATATTATTATTAAAGCTAATAAATATTTTAGCAATTAAGTTTTGGAAAATGAAATTTAAAAGTGGAAAATATATTTGAATTATTAAAAGATTCTAGATCTCATGTGATTAAAATATAAATATATTAAGATTGAAAAGTGGAATTATTAAAGTTTGTGCATGAGATTTAATAAATAAATAAATTAAATTGAAAAGAGTAAATTAAATATTATATTAATTAATATGCATTATTTTAATATTTTCTCACATAGGAGTTGGCAAATTCTAGAAAATTATCTTATAGACAACACTGGAGTTTGCACTCTAAGAATGCACAAGTTGTCTACACTTAGGAGTTAGCATTTTTATTTGAGCACATGATGTCTACAACCTTAAGACTCATCTAGAAGGTTGGAGAAGACCCATGCTTGTTGTCATGCTTACCTTCTAGTTGTCTCTAGAGACACTCTAGATGCATCTTAGAGGCCTTTAAATAGAGGTTCTCCTAGTGTGTTTGGACAAGCTTTATGGAAGCTTTATGGAAGCTTTATGGAAGCCTTATGGAAGCTACAAGCTACAAGCTCATATTCTTCTTCATGCTCATATATTTTCTATATGCTTCTATGTTCCTTCTAGCTCTTCTAGTCACTTGGAGATTCTTGGTTGGCTTGGATCTTGGAAGGTTTGCGAATGATGGAGAAGGAAAAGATTTTCTATGGAATTTTGAGGCATGGAAAAATTAGCATCAGTGTCCAGGTGCACTCGTGATAATCACATACTCTCTTTGCACTCTTTCTTTTCTTGTCTTCACCATGTTGTTACATGTGTCTGATTATATTTCATGAATGAATTTGCAATTTGAATCGGAATCTAGATATGTACTTATTTGGTAGAAAAGGAAACATTAGGAAAACCTAGATCCAATTAGAGAGAAATTTAGATTTGAATCGGGTTTGGGTTCGAATTTATATTGTGAAATTAGATAGACAAGATTTGAAATTAAATGGAAATTCTAAGCTGAAATTTAAATGATTAGATGTAATCTTTCTATCAGATGATATCTACAAATGATATTAATAATATAAATTTATATATATACATATATATTTACATATATGTATATTTATAAATTTAATATGTGGTTGATTAATTTCGAAATAAAATTTTGAAAAGAATGTTTATATTGAAAAATTGTCATATTGGAAAAATGTTTTGGAAATGTTTGTTAGTATTAAAAAAAAAAAAAAAAAAACTTATATATAACACATAAATTTGAGATGGGTTTGTATCACCACACCTCGACCATCTCTGGATGCCGTGCGGCCCCTGCATCAAGTAGTAGGCACGACCCAAGCATGTTTTCAACAACTTATATTCCATATACATGTATCATTTTAAAGACTTTTTTTAGTTACATGCTGATTTGTATTAATAGTAAATTGATAACTATTAATTTGATTGAATACATTTTATAATTTCGATGGACTGTATCCTCACTATTAGTTGCCTTCTATTTAGTCACAAATTATGTGAAAGGCATGTTTGATTTAGGTTCTATCCTTAGATGATTTTTGTTTGACTGTTTATCCCTTGTTGCTTTCTCACTAACATCCTCATAAAAGGAGAGATGCTGACATATATCATTTCCATAAAAATGGTGTTGGTTCATCTTCATTGTATATATGTCTCAAGTGGTCCATAAGATCCGACGTGGTTTTAAAGCCAAAATTGGAGTCTTGAACACCGCGGAGTAGGTCACTTGAATTAATAAAATTAGAGGTTAAGCACTCCACTATACATGGAAGCCTTATAGATTGATGCACCCACTTTCACCTCCAGCGTACCTGCTTGGGTCTACGGGGTGCCCACATGATCACAAGGCACTTGGGATCATCGGGCTGTAGACTACTTATGCTATTAGCAATGATTAAAATTGCTTTAAACTTTTCCTTGAAATTTCATTTGTATAAATGTAGGTTTGTAGTAAGTTTGTTAAATGATATTGATCTATTGCATGATGCAAGGTACCTGCACGTCTTAGAGTACCCGATGGGGGCAAACAACCAAGGGACTGCTGCACGCCCATGTTCTCAGACCGCATGGCCTCATAATGGGCCGCAGATAGAGTATCTACGCTTTGCAATTTTTAAATCCCTAAAACGTTTAAAACCATCTCCTTCTCTCATTGTGAAAGGTGATAATATGGTTTCATGCGTGATTCACTTTTTAGTGAATTTTAATATAAGAGATAATTCATTAATTAACATTATTATTGTTATGAATTATTAATAGTTGTTATCTATTGTTTAAAAAAAAAAATTAATACTCAAGAATCATGGAGTTATTAACCTAGCTATGTAATTATTAGTTAATTTGATTAATCATAAAGATTAAATAATAACAATTTCAGGGAAAATTGTGAGTTTATTGTGGTTTGATGGGAAAAACATATTGTGAGTTATTAAGATTTAATAAGTAGCTTGCCTCTAGTTTATTTTAGGAAATCAATTTAGGTCAAAATGGGATTATCAATTTAAATGACCCAACCTATATCTATATAATTAGGTTTTCATTATGATATTATTATTTTATTCGCAATGTTGAATATGGAATTATTAACTTAATAATAATTGATAAATTGTTAATATGATTAATTTGAAGGAAAATATTAGTGCTCACTAAAATAATGAGATGGGTTGTATAGAATCACCCCTAAAATAATTTGTTATTTGTGATTAACCAGTTACTATTAAATTGTTAATAGATTGGTTTATTATTAAATGTAACTTACGAGATCAATTTTAATTGATGAAAATTATTGTTAAGTACTTATGTCAAAGTTGATAAGTCTTATGACTTGAATTATGACCTTAGATATTGTATGGTTGTCAACGATGATAACGATTAAATTAAAAGACTCAAACTTTAGTAACACTCAATTAAGTTTCTAATTGAAGACTATTAGAATGTTGATAGGTCATGGATGGTATATCTATGTTAATTGATTGGTTAGATTGACCATTTTAATTAAGTTATAATTCTTCTTATTCGAAGATTGATAATTGGCTCTCTTATAATTTAACAATTAATGATCCTTGATTTATGTGAAAAGTTGAAGTAGCGATAAGAAGAGTTAATCAATTAGAATATGGATCATGGTTAAAATAGAGAAAAATTTAATTAAGAATCAATGATGATCAAATTAATGAGTAAATAATTATCCTTAAGTTATTATTAGGATAATGCTAACGGGGAATCAAATGGGTTGACTGGTAGGTCAAATGATGAAACCTAGACATTTGAAGTATACTTGAAAATGGAAACTGAAACCCCTACACTTGAAAATGGAAACTAAAGCTCCACACTCAATTTAACTATGAGATTATAGCAAAACCAAAACATGTGTTTGCATCGTGTATTCTATATGCTTCTTGTTTTGGGTTTTTGGGTTAACTAGTGTTGACCAGTCCTAGGTTGTTACTAGAGGCTCGGGGGTTATGAGATGTGTTGGCATGTTGATTTTATTTGGTCTTGATATTTATTAAGCCCAACCATGGTTATGTGATCATATGCTTTATGAAATGTTTGCATTTGTTCATCAGTCTTCATGTGTGAAGCTGAGATGTATGTGTATGAGATACCTGAGCTAATCATTTTTGAGTCATCGATCAGTTATCCTTGGTTTATTTTCTAGTCACCATGATGGGACTAAAATGTGGATTTATTCTTGATGATGTGATGTTGTGACATGTTTGACTCAACCATTTTGGAGTCTTCGATCAGTATGATTATGAGATATTTGATCAGTATGATTATGAGATATTCTTGGTTGCTTGTTGAAGAACCAATGGATATGGTGATTATTTTGAGAAATATTTTGGTTATTGAGAACCAATGGATACTTGTGATTATCAGTGATGCCTTTAGTTGCCAATAGAGAACTATTGTGGTCATGATTTTCTATGGATATTGCTCATGGAGATTCGATTCTTTTATGATGATTTTATCATGGAGATTTTGATGATTCTTATTGGATATTTGATGCTTATTTTGCAGATATTTGATGATTCTTTTGGATTTTCTTTACAGTCGCTTGTACAAGACTGTGGTTATTTATGATTCCATGAGCATTAGGGTAGGTAATCTACTTGTAGTGTCAGGAAGTGGCTTGCAATGGGGGCCGGGGCCTTAAGTGGCTGCCAGGATAACTCATTGTAAGTTTGGTTAATAAGTGATAACATTTACACACTAAATGGGGATTAAATGAACCTAAAAATATAATTGTTTTGGATGTTCTCGCCCATGCCTTGAGCGCTTGTATAGGCTAGGATGGGAGTAGTGAGATGCATGGTTATGACCTTGCATTCCATAGTATGCCTCATCAGTATGAGCGGATACTAGTGGCCGCATGAGATCTGTATGGACCCGTGGAGTTTAGCTAACTGCCAGGGTAGCTTGTACGAGATAAATGCGATGACAGTTTCCCGCTTACAGAGTAGGTTTCCTAGATATCATTGTGTGCCTCTGGGAATTAGATATCAATTTTGTGTGTGTTGGAACCCTTGAGTTAGTATACTTTTAGGATTCCTGGACTTAAAGATATTTATGCTTTGATATCCTGTTTGGGACTTGAGATTATCTCCTCAACACGATGGGAGTGGACCACTTAGGTACCACACGGTCGGGTGGTAGTGTTTTATCACTCTTATCATTTGAGATCCATTGAGACACCGTGGCTAGAGTATTCTTGGTTGGTATTTATCTTCATTCTGTTCTTGGATCATTATGGTAGATGATATACCTTATGATGGATGTATTTACTGGTATGTTCCTTACATTGATGATTTGCATATGTTAGAGGATGATATCTTATGCTTTACTTTTCATGTTAGTAGGATATTTTAGGAGTGATATTCCTACTATGTTTATAGCCGATGATCTCTTCGGTGCTTTGGAATGTTACGCACGGAGGGATGGCTAGGATCCACGATGGTCTAATGATTCTTTAATGGTTGAGAGGAACCGTGCATTTAGATAGTTATGTTTGTGATATATGGTTATCTTTTTATGATGGATGTCTATATCTTCATGATGATGATGTATCATGTATTGTTATGGTTTCATTATGTCATGGATTAATATTGGATGATGATGTACTTTATTTACATGGATGTTTATTCTTTTATGCTTTTCATACCTTGTGTTATGTATGGTGAATGATTGAGCAATCTAAAATGTAGTTACTAAAAAGACACTTGTATATTGTTTAAGTACATTGGATGTATCCTTTTTAATTCATTGTTAAGGATGTAATGTTAGATGAATAAGTTATGATTAGAAGTAATTCAACGTTAAGGGATCTTTAAAGAATGTAACTTGTTATGTATGTTATGTTATTTTCACTTGCATTGTTACTATTGCTTCCGCGAATGTTATGAATGGTTTTACTTTCATGTTTAAAAAAAAAAATTGTTTGGTAAACTTAGTGAAATTCTTTGGATCCCTTGGCGGGGCATTACATTTGGTATCAGAGCCCAAGTTTCAACATTGGGAGCTCTGGGTATATTTGAATACCACTAGTTGTTAACTAGTTGAATAAAATGAAAACTTTGAACTATCATGTGTATCTTTTCAAACTGAAAACTTGAAACTAGGTGAACTTAAAAAACTTAAACTGTTACTTTCATATTTTTCATACTTCAAGATTTAGCTTTCAAAACTGAAAGTTCTACTTAGACCTAAACAAGGGCAAAATTGAAAATTGAAACTTGTTCTAGTTGGAAAACATGTATCTTTTCATCTATGTTGTAAGGTAGTATGCCCTTGATTATCTTTGCAAGCATTAAGTTGCTCTTGCTTAGAATGTATTAGGGGATATATTTCAGTAGTTGTTAAAGGAATGATGGTGGATCAATATGGTTTTTGGTTTACCACTAAACCAGAATCATATTGCTCTAAGGGTGTTGTAATATCCTCAATAGTATCATGTTTCCCTATAGGAGTAAAAGGGTTCAATGGGACCTACAAAGTGAGTATCTTAGTTTTTCATTCTTGTAGGCTTCCAGGAGTAAGCCTTATCCCAGGGGGGGTGGATGTAGTGCCTGCCCCTAGTTCGCATTTTGTTATCATTGCTGAACTCGTTTGGAGCTAGTCTTATGTTGATGGATAGCAGCATTGTTATGAGATTAACAGATATTGTGCTATGGATTTAGCTTATTGTGTGATGAGATTACTTAGATTTTGCATTTCATGCATGTATGATGATTATTTTTAGTGTTCGCAATTTTTGATGGTGATTATTACATTGCTTTCAGTTATTAATGATGATTAGTAAGATGATTTATTATCATATGTGTTTTATTATGGATACTTACCCCATACTTGCATGTGTATGGTGTGCGTATTTTCTTTGCGTATTTGCTTTTGTATGGCGTGTCTGATGTGGCTAAGGAAGGGAGTCGTAGTCACCTGCTAGTTGGGATCTACACGATGCACCACTTCTTGCCATTGCCTATTTAGTTTAGTATATATTGTGCTTGTACATGCGTGGTTTTTATGCAGGTTGCAGGTACCAGGTATTGACTTCCCTGAATTGCCAGGATGAGCATACCCTATCACACTATCTCAATGATAAGAGAGGGGAGATAAATTCTCAAGTCCAAATCCCTACTCTTTAAGCCATTTGTTCTAATTGGAAAATTAGGACAAGTATCTGAGTTGAGTACCCTCTGAATATGTCGGATGACATAATTCGTGATATAAACCCTTGGTTTGATTTTGTATGTATTTTCTATTAATTAAGCCTAATTAAAAGATTTAATTAATGGTTTAATTTAAATGGAAAATTAATATGGTATTTTAATATTTATTTTATTTAATTAATTGAGAAATTAATAAATAAAATAATTAAATGTGAAAATAGAAGTTATAAGTTGGAATGTGACAATATTTATTTTAATAATAATATATTTGGAGTTCATTTTTTAAATAAATGACTAAATTATATTATTATTAAAGCTAATAAATATTTTAGCAATTAAGTTTTGGAAAATGAAATTTAAAAGTGGAAGATATATTTAAATTATTAAAAGATTCTAGATCTCATGTGATTAAAATATAAATATATTAAGATTGAAAAGTGGAATTATTAAAGTTTGTGCATGAGATTTAATAAATAAATAAATTAAATTGAAAAGATTAAATTAAATATTATATTAATTAATGTGCATTATTTTAATATTTGCTCACATAGGAGTTGGCAAATTCTCAGAAATTGTCTTATAGACAACACTGGAGTTTGCACTCTAAGAATGCACAAGTTGTCTACACTTAGGAGTTAGCATTTTTATTTGAGCACATGGTGTCTACAACCTTAAGACTCATATAGAAGGTTGGAGAAGACCCATGCTTGGTTGTCATGCTTATCTTCTAGTTGTCTGTAGAGACACTCTAGATGCATCTTAGAGGCCTTTAAATAGAGGTTCTCCTAGTGTGTTTGGAAAAGCTTTATGGAAGCTTTATGGAAGCTTTATGGAAGCCTTATGGAAGCTACAAGCTACAAGCTCATATTCTTCTTCATGCTCATATATTTTCTATATGCTTCTATGTTCCTTCTAGCTCTTCTAGTCACTTGGAGATTCTTGGTTGGCTTGGATCTTGGAAGGTTTGCGAATGATGGAGAAGGAAAGGATTTTCTATGGACTTCTGAGGCATGGAAAAATTAGCATCAGTGTCTAGGTGCACTCGTGATAATCACATACTCTCTTTGCACTCTTTCTTTTCCTGTCTTCACCATGTTGGTACATGTGTCTGATTATATTTCATGAATGAATTTGCAATTTGAATCAGAATCTAGATATGTACTTATTTGGTAGAAAAGGAAACATTAGGAAAACCTAGATCCAATTAGAGAGAAATTTAGATTTGAATCGGGTTTGGGTTAGAATTTATATTGTGAAATTAGATAGACAAGATTTGAAATTAAATGGAAATTCTAAGCTGAAATTTAAATGATTAGATGTAATCTTTCTATCAGATGATATCTACAAATGATATTAATAATATAAATTTATATATATACATATATATTTACATATATGTATATTTATAAATTTAATATGTGGTTGATTAATTTCGAAATAAAATTTTGAAAAGAATGTTTATATTGAAAAATTGTCATATTGGAAAAATGTTTTGGAAATGTTTGTTAGTATTTAAAAAAAAAAAAAAAAAAAAAAAAAACTTATATATAACACATAAATTTGAGATGGGTTTGTATCACCACACCTCGACCATCTCTAGATGCCGTGCGACCCCTGCATCAAGTAGTAGGCACGACCCAAGCATGTTTTCAACAGCTTATATTCCATATACATGTATCATTTTAAAGACTTTGTTTAGTTACATGTTGATTTGTATTAATAGTAAATTGATAACTATTAATTTGATTTAATACATTTTATGATTTCGATGGACTGTATCCTCACTATTAGTTGCCTTCTATTTAGTCACAAATTATGTGAAAGGCATGTTCGATTTAGGTTCTATCCTTAGATGATTTTTGTTTGACTGTTTATCCCTTGTTGCTTTCTCACTAACATCCTCATAAAAGGAGAGATGCTGACATTGAAATGTCCCCTTTTTTGATTTTGTATGATATTTCCAACCTTTAATCAGATCTTTAAGATCAAACAACTAATATCACAAAGATCCTCCAAATTTCTCAAGAAACCCCAAATCGGGTATGCCAGAAATGGTGCCAAAAGCTTCACAGCTTCACCTATTATTAATAAATCTGAAAGTGGAAATTTTTACAGAAAGCTCAGCAGCATAACAGCCTACAAAATGATGTTTCCAGATCTATATAGCCTTTACACAACAGCTCACAAATGTAGGACAAAAACTATGCTCATCGGGCTCCCGAAATTAACACAAAATGCCCGGAAACACCACAAAAACACTAATAAACTATCTCAGAAGTTTAATCACATCCCAATACATATATTCAGCTCTATTTTAACAGCTTAAAGTCTGAAATACAGCAGCAACCAAAACTGATATGAAATGCTCAACTGAAAACACCAAACTCATGCAAAAAACACACCCAACAACCCACAAATCTACACTGTTCAGCACAAAGGCAAACTCTGTATGAGCATGCACATGGAATGGCTTCAAACTCCCATCCTTAGCCTTCCTAGAAACCTAGAAGCTCCCATTCTTGGGTCTCCCTAGAAACCTACACACTCCCGTTCTTGGGTCTCCTTCTCCACAGGTTTGGTAGGCTCTGAAGAATAACAAAGAATGAGCGAAAATCAAGTCTGGAATCCCCCCAAAATGCCTCCAAACCTCTTTAAAAAGGGAATAATTGTAACTCACATCCAAGAGAGGTTAATGAAACATATTTTAATAATAATTATCATTTATTAGTCCAACGGTTTCCTAAGATTAACTCCCTTTTTCCGAAACTTCACTTTCTTGGGCCTGCCTGTCTTAGCAAAGATTATTATTTTTTAATTATTTGAAAAGGGGACATGACAAGTCCTCCCCTCCCAAACATTGCTTATCCTCAAGCAATGGCTGAACAATAAACCAATCAATCCTCCTGGATCCCAAATGTAGTCATGAACTATACTACTACCAATTAACACAGACTCCTGCAAGATCCTCTGCAATATGACCAAGAGGAATCCATAATCAAACTGGCAATTATAGCTCAACCAAACTCCAAAATCACCATTACCACAGTCAAAAACCCATGAGACACAAACTCTTAGAATATCAGAACCTAAGTAAAGTGGACAAATCAAACTACCAACATAGTAAATACCATCAACGCATCCCACTGGCCTATACAGAATGTACAATCCAACTTTGCAACAATGGTGAACGCTCTCGAATGAAACTATACCAAGTATGGAGAATCCACACACTATACAACTCCTACAGTCAACATAACTCTGCAAATCACTGGCCACTATCTCATAACCATAACTCCCATGCACTACTGATGGTGAAAAGCCATTACAAGATAGAGAGTAAGAAATGGAATCCAAACCAAATTTTCTTGCCATCAACTCCTCAAAACAAGGATCAAATGCTAACTGATGTACATACCCTACAATATAATGTTGATTAAATAAACCAACCTCAGTCAAAAGCTCACCATGAACAAGTGATACAACCCACTGTGACTGATCACTAGCTAAGTTAGGAGATGTCATAGCCAAAGGAGTAGAATCAATAACAACACCCACTGAAGCATCACTCCCAAACTCCTGCTCTAATTCACATATTATCAAGCTGTCAACTGCAGAACCTATCACCATGTCATGCCCATCACAAATCTCATCTTGAGGCATCAAACTATCCCATAACTGATGATAAGCACTAGGAACCAAAGTACATCTTTGTATCATCATCTCATCAACATGGTCATCAAAGGTAAATTGATGAGCGTATCTCACAATGTAATGTTGATAGAATTTGCCAATCTCAGTCAGTGGCTCAGACTGTAATCTAGATGAAACTAACTGCAATTGATCATTAACCATGTTGGAACTGACTACTACCTCCAAAGATATCACCAAGGGAGTAGTATTACTAGCAGGAACCATGCCAACTGCCAACTCACCAACATCACACATGATCTTTGATACATCTCTAGTCTTTGTGCCATCAGTACTAGAGGCCACCACCATGTTAGACATACAACAATCTGCTACAACACCCAACTCAATTGAACCTGACTCTAGTGGAAATGAACCTGATATGCCAATGTTAGTATCAAGGATGGATGCATCCCCATCTCCACTGTCTCTGACAATCTTGGCCATGGACATCTTCGGATCACCAAACACCACATCTTGTGATTGTATAGAATTAGGTAAAGACTGTAGTCACTCTAACCCCATGGTCATCTTAGCCAAATGAAACTGTGACTCCTTGAAAGCCAACTGTGTACTCTCAAGAATCTCAGAAGTCACCTCAAGCTGCTCAGTAAGCTCACTCACCTCATTTTCCTTGGCCAACAATGCATCATATGCTGTACTGCCCCACTCTATTAGATAATATCTGTCGGCTACCAACTGCATATAATTCTGTCTCAAAATCTGAATAGCCTCCCATAAAGAGTGGAACTCTGTCAAGGAAAGATAACTGCCTCCCTGCTCATCACTAGTAGGAGAACCCCATCCATAAACTGCTAACAACTGACGAGCAGCATCGAAATGTTGGCAAGTGATAGCAATGTCTCAGTCACTAACTCTCAACTGATTAGACACATGATGGCATTGGCTTGACTACCTCCTATAAACCTCCTCTGATGCACTGTTAGAAGGAGTATCCTCAAAGTTACTAGTCTCTAGAGTATTACCATCCATATCCTGTGAATCAAATCTAAAGCTCATATCAACATACGGAGTATCAAAAACATTAGCATTGCTGTCCAACTCCTCTATACCCAAGGAAACTAAGTCTTCAAAATTGCCCACTGCATCCTCCTGGATGTCATCAATGCCAATATGATCGTGGGACTCATCTATACACACTGCCAAATATGAAATATTATCAACACATTCCAGCAAGTATGGTTGACTGCATATATGAACAAAGCCCAACATTGGTGTATAAAAAATAATACCAACATCAGACAAGATACTGGCACAAGAAAAGACAACACCATTTAATCTACTAATCAAATCCATGATAGCACCCAAACAAACACTGCTACCAAAAAGTGTTAAAGATCTCCAGTCAACTGAATCCCAAACACCAATATAACAATCTCGAGTCCATATTCGTAAACTAGAATCAACTGGTAACTCAAGCAAACTCCTCACCTGAGTAATATGACCAATACCAACTAACTCTACATACCTGTCATGATGAGGTAATGAAGTCACAATACTATCTTTGTTCACCTTCAGCTAGCTGGACAAATCATGTGAAGTACTACTAGCCTCAACCTCATGTGATGAAGCATCTAACTGTGCCTGGTACTCTTTCTCAGCAAAGTCATGAATTCTCAATGTTTGCTCATCTCTACCAGGTATCTCACCATCCTGCACAACAACATCCTCATAATCATCATTTGAACCCACTACACTGTAGTCACTGCCTGTTGTAACTATACCATCCTGAATACCTCTGGCATCACCCTTTGACGACCTATAAACAATTGTCTCAATTTGAGTATCAAGTTGACCGTTACTATCAATCTGTGTAATATCCTTTCCCACCACCTCCTGTGGTAGAGTAGAATCTGAGACCTCTACCTGGCTATCAGCTAGTTTCTCAAACTCCTCATGCAAGTTCTTGGGAATTGTGTCATCTGTCCTGTGAGAAAATCTGCCAAATAGAAATCCAGTCAACTTATCCACCTTAGCTGGGTTGGACAACATGTCATTCATTATACGGTGGTGCTCAACCAACTGTTTAGACATGTCATGGCTTATTTTCATAAGTTTATCTCGAATGTCTAAATAACCATCCTTCCTACTGTTTTGACTCTGGATATCAATTGTCCAAGATCGTGTCCTCTGAGACTCTGTACTATACTTGTCCATTTTGGATAAAGTAGAGTGTAACCCCAATAGGATATAACTTCTTCAAACACCAAGAACTAACATCCAAATGATTAGAAGTAGCATGCAACCATAGATTTTGACATGCAACTGATTAGAAGCAACATGCAACCACCAAATTATGATATGCAAGATCTGGGTAGTTGTCAAAACTAACATGCAAGATCTGGGTAGTTGTCAAAACTGACATACAAACTTCTACAACGACCAAATTCAACAAGAACTAAAATGAAACCATAGATTTGGACATGCAACTGATTAGAAGCAACATGCAACCACCAAATTATGGCATGCAAGATCTGGGTAGTTGTCAAAACTGACATGCAAGATCTGGGTAGTTGTGAAAACTGACATGCAAACTTCTACAACCACCAAATTCACCAAGAACTAACATGAAAATGATTAGAAGTAGCATGCACCCATTAATTTTGACATGCAGCTAATTAGAAGAAACATGCAACCATAAATTATGACATGCAAGATTTGGGTAGTTCTCAAAACTAAAATGCAAGATCTGGGTAGTTGTCAAACTGACCTGCAAACTTTTACAAACCCTCAGGCTGGCAAGATCATGGCTCTGATACCACTAAAATGTCCCCTTTTCTGATTTTTTATGATATTTCCAACCTTTAATCAGATCTTTAAGATCAAACAACTAATATCACAAAGATCCTCCAAATTTCTCAAGAAACCCCAAATCGGGTATGCCAGAAATGGTGCCAAAAGCTTCATAGCTTCACCTATTATTAATAAATTTGAAAGTGGAAATTTTTACAAAAAGTTCAGCAGCATAACAGCCTACAAAATGATTTTTCCAGATCTATATAGCCTTTACACAACAGCTCACAAATGTAGGACAAAAACTATGCTCATCGGGCTCCCGAAATTAACACAAAATGCCCGGAAACACCACAAAAACACTAATAAACTATCTCAAAAGTTTAATCACATACCAATACATATATTCAGCTCTATTTTAACAGCTTAAAGTCTGAAATACAGCAGCAACCAAAACTGATATGAAATGCTCAACTGAAAACACCAAACTCATGCAAAAAACACACCCAACAACCCACAAATCTACACTGTTCAGCACAAAGGCAAACTCTGTATGAGCATGCACATGGAATGGCTTCAAAATCCCATCCTTATCCTTCCTAGAAACCTACAAACTCCCATTCTTGGGTCTCCTTGGAAACTTGCAAACTCCCGTTCTTGGGTCTCCTTCTCCACAGGTTTGGCAGCCTTTGAAGAATAACAAAGAATGAGCAAAAATCAAGTCTGGAATCCCCCCAAAATGCCTCCAAACCTCTTTAAAAAGGGAATAAATGTAACTCATGTCCAAGAGAGGTTAATGAAACATATTTTAATAATAATTATCATTTATTAGTCCAACGGTTTCCAAAGATTAACTCCCTTTTTTCGAAACTTCACTTTCTTGGGGCTGCCTGTCTTAGCAAAGATTATTATTTTTTAATTATTTGAAAAGGGGACATGACAGACATATATCATTTCCATAAAACTGGTGTTGGTTCATCTTCATTGTATTTATGTCTCAAGTGGTCCATAAAATCCGACGTGGTTTTAAAGCCAAAATTGGAGTCTTGAACACCGCGGAGTAGGTCACTTGAATTAATAAAATTAGAGGTTAAGCACTCCACTATACATGGAAGCCTTATAGATTGATGCACCCACTTTCACCTCCAATGTACTTGCTTGGGTCTACGGGGTGCCCATGTGATCACAAGGCACCTGGGATCATCGGGCTGTAGACTACTTATGCTATTAGCAATGATTAAAATTGCTTTAAACTTTTCCTTGAAATTTCGTTTGTATAAATGTAGGTTTGTAGTAAGTTTGTTAAATGATATTGATCTATTGCATGACGCGAGGTACCTGCACGTCTTAGAGTACCCGATGGGGGCAGATAACCAAGGGACTGCTGCATGCCCATGTTCTTAGACCGCATGGCCTCATAATGGGCCGCAGACAGAGTATCTACGCTTTGCGATTTTTAAATCGCCTAAAACGTTTAAAACCATCTCCTTCTCTCATTGCGAAAGGTGATAATATGGTTTCATGCATGATTCACTTTTTAGTGAATTTTAATATAAGAGATAATTCATTAATTAACATTATTATTGTTATGAATTATTAATAGTTGTTATCTATTGTTTAAAAAAAAATATTAATACTCAAGAATCATGGAGTTATTAACCTAGCTATGTAATTATTAGTTAATTTGATTAATCATAAAGATTAAATTATAAGAATTTCAGGGAAAATTGTGAGTTTATTGTAGTTTGATGGGAAAAACATATTGTGAGTTATTAAGATTTAATAAGTAGCTTGCCTCTAGTTTATTTTAGGAAATCAATTTAGGTCAAAACGGGATTATCAATTTAAATGACCCAACCTATATCTATATAATTAGGTTTTCATTATGATATTATTATTTTATTCGCAATGTTGAATATGGAATTATTAACTTAATAATAATTGATAAATTTTTAATATGATTAATTTGAAGGAAAATATTAGTGCTCACTAAAATAATGAGATGGGTTGTATAGAATCACCCCTAAAATAATTTGTTATTTGTGATTAACCAGTTACTATTAAATTGTTAATAGATTGGTTTATTATTAAATGTAACTTACGAGATCAATTTTAATTGATGAAAATTATTGTTAAGTACTTATGTCGAAGTTGATAAGTCTTATGACTTGAATTATGACCTTAGATATTGTATGGTTGTCAATGATGATAACGATTAAATTAAAAGACTCAAACTTTAGTAACACTCAATTAAGTTTCTAATTGAAGACTATTAGAATGTTGATAGGTCATGGATGGTATATCTATGTTAATTGATTGGTTAGATTGACCATTTTAATTAAGTTATAATTCTTCTTATTCGAAAATTGATAATTGGCTCTCTTATAATTTAACGATTAATGATCCTTGATTTATGTGAAAAGTTGAAGTAGCGATAAGAAGAGTTAATCAATTAGAATATGGATCATGGTTAAAATAGAGAACAATTTAATTAAGAATCAATGATGATCAAATTAATGAGTAAATAATTATCCTTAAGTTATTATTAGGATAATGCTAATGGGGAATCAAATGGGTTGACTTGTAGGTCAAATGATGAAACCTAGACATTTGAAGTATACTTGAAAATGGAAACTGAAACCCCTACACTTGAAAATGGAAACTAAAGCTCCACACTCAATTTAACTATGAGATTATAGCAAAACCAAAAAATGTGTTTGCATCGTGTATTCTATATGCTTCTTGTTTTGGGTTTTTGGGTTAACTAGTGTTGACCAGTCCTAGGTTGTTATCAGAGGCTCAGGGGTTATGAGATGTGTTGGCATGTTGATTTTATTTGGTCTCGATCTTTATTAAGCCCAACCATGGTTATGTGATCGTATGCTCTATGAAATGTTTGCATTTGTTTATTAGTCTTCATGTGTGAAGCTGAGATGTATGTGTATGAGATACCTGAGCTAATCATTTTTGAGTCATCAATCAGTTATCCTTGGTTTATTTTCTAGTCACCATGATGGGACTAAAATGTGGATTTATTCTTGATGATGTGATGTTGTGACATGTTTGACTCAACCATTTTGGAGTCTTCGATCAATATGATTATGAGATATTTGATCAGTATGATTTTGAGATATTCTTGGTTGCTTGTTGAAGAACCAATAGATATGGTGATTATTTTGAGATATATTTTGGGTATTAAGAACCAATGGATACTTATGATTATCAGTGACGCCTTCAGTTGCCAATAGAGAACTGTTGTGGTCATGATTTTCTATTGATATTGCTCATGGAGATTTGATGATTTTATGATGATTTTATCATGGAGATTTTGATGATTCTTATCTTGGTGATTTGATGATTCTTATTATGGATATTTGATGCTTATTTTGTGGATATTTGATGATTCTTTTGGATTTTCTTTACAGTTGCTTGTACAAGACTGTGGTTATTTATGATTCCATGAGCATTAGGGTAGGTAATCTACTTGTAGTGTCAGGAAGTGGCTTGCAATGGGGGCCGGGGCTCTAAGTGGCTACCAGGATAACTCATTGTAAGTTTGGTTATTAAGTGATAACATTTACACACTAAATGGGGATTAAATGAACCTAAAAAGATAATTGTTTTGGATGTTCTCGCCCATGCCTTGAGCGCTTGTACAGGCTAGGATGAGAGTAGTGAGACGCATGGTTGCGACCTTGCATTCCATAGTATGCCTCATCAGTATGAGATGATACTAGTGGCTGCATGAGATCTGTATGGACCCGTGGAGTTTAGCTAACAGCCAGGGTAACTTGTACGAGATAAATGCGATGACACTTTCCCGCTTATAGAGTAGGTTTCCTACATATCATTGTGTGCCTCTAGGAATTAGATGTCAAGTTTGTGTGTGTTGGAACCCTTGAGTTTGTATACTTTTAGGATTCCTGGACTTAAAGAGATTTATGCTTTGATATCCTATTTGGGACTTGAGATTATCTCCTCAGCACGGTGGGAGTGGACCACTTAGGTACCACGCGGTCGGGTGGTAGTGTTTTATCACTCTTATCATTTGAGATCCATTGAGACACCATGGCTGGAGTATTCTTGGTTGGTATTTATCTTCATTCTGTTCTTGGATCATTATGGTAGATGATATACCTTATGATGGATGTATTTACTAGTATGTTCCTTACATTGATGATTTGCATATGTTAGAGGATGATATCTTATGCTTTACTTTTCATGTTAGTAGGATGTTTTAGGAGTGACATTCCTACCATGTTTATAGCCGATGATCTCTTCGGTGCTTTGGAATGTTATGCACAGAGGGATGGCTAGGATCCACGATGGTCTAATGATGCTATTAACAGTTGGGAGGAATCGTGCATTTAGATAGTTATGTTTGTGATATAAGGTTATCTTTTTATGATGGATGTCTATATCTTCATGATGATGATGTATCATGTATTGTTATGGTTTCATTATGTCATGGATTAATATTGGATGGTAATGTACTTTATTTACATGGATGTTTATTCTTTTATGCTTTTCATACCTTGTGTTATGTATGGTGAATGATTGAGCAATCTAAAATGTAGTTACTAAAAAGACACTTGTATATTGTTTAAGTACATTGGATGTATCCTTGTTATTTCATTGTTAAGGATGTAATGTTAGATGAATAAGTTATGATTAGAAGTAATTCAACGTTAAGGGATCTTTAAAGAATGTAACTTGTTATGTATGTTATGTTATTTTCACTTGCATTGTTACTATTGCTTTCGCGAATGTTATGAATGGTTCTACTTTCATGTTTTAAAAAAAAAATTATTTGGTAAACTTAGTGAAAATCTTTGGATCCCTTGGCGGAGCATTACATATTACATCTTAGCACAATAGAAAAATTTATTGAGCTACATACATATTCCAGAATCCAAATAATAAAACAATAAAATTCACTCAACCCATGCTAAGTGACTTGCCTCGAGATCCTACACAAAAATTATGCAGACTAGGAAAAATGGGCAGACTTGGTAAGGAAATTTACAAAAACATATCATAGTAGATATTTTTAGAAAGAAACAAGCCATAACCAAGTTAAATTGGCTTAGTTTCTAATTAGATAGGTTGATTACATATTCTTGTAGAACTATCATTAGATTAGGTACAATAAAATTAATGCAGTGTGCTCCCCTTAATACTATAAACTCATAACAAAAACAAAGAAACAACAACAAATATGAGAACAAGATATGGACTTCTTATTTATGCTTCAAATGTGGAATTAAGGAATTCATAAGTAAAATATGCTAACCCACATGGGCACTTTTAGTATAATAGTTTTTAGATTGTGGTGATTGATCAGGAAACTACTGTACATACTCCATAATTTTTTGGGGTTCAAGGCATCAACCCGAAAAAATATTTTTGGGCCCTATTTTATTAGAATTTTGGGCCAACATGTAATTATTAATTATAACCCTAAAATGACATAAAATAATTCTATAAAATGGTTTAGGGTTAGGTATTTTATTATTATGTTGTGATACGAAATTGCTTCTTGTGGCAATATTGAGCTGTAAGGGATTACATATTGTAATAAGGTTGTAATCACTGGATTGTATTAATATTGGACTTGCAGTTTGGTGGATGTAGCCCAGAGATTAGGTGAACCATGTTAAATCTTTGTGCCTTGTGTTCATTTCTATGTGATCTATTATTTTTTATTATTGGTTATGTTAGCATGTAGTTTTTATTTCTATCTATGGTTTTATCATAACAAGTGGTATGAGAGCCTAGTTGTCTTTTAGTTATCCTCTACAAGAAAGTCTCAAGGTTAAGTGGGAGTCTCATGGTTGAGTGGGAACAATGGTAGATGAGGGCAAGCTGAGGGTTGATAGGTTTAATGGGCAGAAATTCTAGTTATGGAAGATGCAAATGGAAGACTATCTATATCAGAAGGATTTATGGAAGCTGTTGGAAGGCAAAGCCAAGAATTAGGGATCTATGTCAAATGATGAATGAGATCTTTTGGACAGAAAGGCACTTGGAAGCATTCAGTTATGCCTAGCACCATCAGTTGCATTTAATATTACAAAAGTGAAGACGATAGAAGAGTTGATGAGAACCCTAGCGACACTGTATGAAAAGCCCTTCGCTTCAAACAAAGTATTTCTCGTGAAGCATTTATTTAATATGAAAATGGGTGAAGGTAGATCTGTTGTAGATCATTTAAATGAGTTTAATACTATTACTAATCAGTTATCTTATGTGGGTATCAATTTTGATGAAGAAATTAGGGCTCTCTTGATTTTGTGTTCTTTGCCTGAAATCTGGAATGGCTTGGTAATGGTGGTGAGTAATTCTATTCATGGATCTAGTACCCTAAAATATGATGATGTGATTGATGTTATTTTAAGTGAGGAAACTTGTAGGAAATCTTCAAGTGATCTACATCAGGAAGTGCTTTGAATGCACAAATCAGGGGTGGAACAACTAAGAGAGGAAGTAACTTTGGAAATCATGGGAAATCAAGAGGAAAGTCAAAGGGGAAGAGGTCTCAATCGAGAGGACTGATAGTACTATGGAAAACTAGGGCACAAAAAGAAAGATTGCTGGAATCAAAAGAAAAATGAAGGAGATAAATTAGATGGAGACAAGGAGGCAAATGTGGCAAGTAAAAAATCTAAAGAGGATGCTTTATTTTTGTCTTTAGAAAGTGTTCATGATTCATGGGTTTTAGATTCTGGTGCTTCATTTCATGCTACACCTCGTAGAGGTTATTTCATTGATTATGTCCAAGGGGATTTTGGGCTTGTTTATTTGGGGGATAATGAACCCTGTCAGATTGTTGGAAAGGGATAAATTAAGATTAAGTTGCAGAATGGGAATCATTGGTTACTACATGAGGTAAGACATGTTTCAAGGCTGAGTAGGAATTTAATTTCAGCAAGGCAACTTGGTGATGAGGGTTGTGTAGTTACTTTTAACGATAAAAATTGGAAGGTTTCTAAAGTTTCCCTTGTAGTAGCAAACGATGTGAAAGTAGGCACCTTATATCTTTGTATCGGTCATATTGTTCCTTCTACTTTGATTGTTTAAGAGAAAAATGAATCTTCATGAACAATTGCTACATTTGAGCAGGGAGAACAAATAGCTGCTGTAGATTCTGATACAACACTGTGGCACAACAGACTTGGGCACATGAGTGAGAAAGGTATGAAAGTACTTCATTCAAAAAAAAGTTTTACCAAGTTTGAAATGTGTTAATATGGATTTCTATGAAAGTTGTGTGTATGGAAAACAAAAGAGAGTGATTTTTGCAAAGACTAAGAAGGAAAACAAAAAGGAGAAATTAGAGCTTGTGCATACATATGTATGGGGACCGACTCAGGTATATTCCCTTGGTGGCTCTCATTATTATGTTACATTTATTGATGATGCAACTAGAAAAGTATGGGTTTATTTCCTTAGATAGAAATCTGACGTATTTCAAACTTTTAAGAAATGGAAATGCTTGGTTGAAAATGAGAATGGTAAGAAATTAAAATGTCTCAGACCTGATAATGGTGGTGAGTATTGCAGTCATGAATTTGAAGATTATTGCTCCACTAATGGTATTCATAGATAGAAAATTGTTCCAAGGACTCCACATGAAAATGGAGTGGTTGAACGCATGAAAGGGACTATAATGGAGCATGCAAGGAGCATGAGGTTGCATGCTAGGTTGCCCTTATACATGTGGGTAGAGGCTATTAGTACAGCTATATATTTGATTAATAGAGGTCCCTCTACTTCTTTGCGCTATGGTATTCCAGAGGAGGCATAGACTAGTAAGAAGTTGAGTTATTCTTTTCTCAAAACCTTCGGTTGTGAAGCATTTGCTCACATAGATTCTAAAAATAGAACCAAGCTAGAAGCTAAGTCAAAGAAATGTATATTTTTTGGATATGGCATTAATGAATTTGGTTATAGGCTTTGGGATTTTGACAATCAGAAAATTGAAAGAAGTAGGGATGTCATATTCAATGAGAAAGTGTTGTACAAAGATTTATTGTAGCAACATGAGAAGAAAGAAGATGATTATGTAGTGCTGGATGATACTCCAAAAGCTGATGTTCCAGCCATTCCTCATGATGTGCAATAATCACAACAAAAAATACCACACACACTAGTGAATGTTAGACAGTCAACGAGGAAAATTAGACCTCCACAAAGATTTTCTCCCTCCTTGTATTCTATTTTACTTACTGATGCTGGTGAACTTGAAAGTTATAATGAAGCTGTACAGGTGGATACTAATATTTAGTGGGAGTCTGCAATGAAAGATGAAATGGACTCTTTGCTGAAGAATAAGACATGAGATTTGTGCAAGTTGCCTACAGGTAAAAATGCTTTACAGAATAAGTGGGTTTACAGGATGAAAGAAGAGGAAGGAGGTAAAAAAATATTTAAAGCCAAGTTAGTTGTAAAAGGATTTGCACAAAAAAAGGGAATTGATTTTGATAAGATATTTTCTCTTGTTGTTAAAATGACTTCTATCCATATTGTTTTAAGTCTTGTGGCTACTGAAGATTTTCATTTAGAGCAGCTTGATGTTAAAACAACCTTTCTTCATGGTAATTTGGATGAAGAAATATATACGGCTCAACCACAGGGTTTTGAGGTCAAAGGTAAGGAGAACTTAGTGCACAAATTGAAGAAAAGTTTATATGGCTTGAAGCAAGCACCTTGGCAATGGTATCTAAAATTTGACAAGTTTATGCATGAGCATGGCTATAACAGGTGTCATTCAAATTATTGTGTTTATTTTAAGAGGTTGGATGATGATAGCTACATTATTTTATGTTTATATGTTGATGATATGCTTGTAGCAGGTCTAACATGGATCATATTAAGGGGTTGAAAAGCTAGTTAGCACATGCATTTTCTATGAAGGATTTGGGGGCAGAAAAACAAATCCTTCGTATGAAGATTTCCAAAGATAGAAAAATTAGAACATTGATGCTATCTCAAGTTGATTATGTTGAGAAGGTGTTGCAGCATTTCTCTATGGAGAATGCTAAAGTTGTCAACACACCTTTACCTGATCATTTGAAATTGACCAAGGAGATGTGTCCTAATACATAGGAAGAGGAGGATAAGATGTCCAAGGTACCCTATGCTTCAGCTATAGGAAGCTTGATGTATGCTATGGTATGCACTAGGCTAGATATTGCATATGTAGTGGGAGTTGTTACCAGGTATATGAGTTATCCTGAATTTGAGCATTGGAATGCTGTCAAGTGGATTCTTAGATATTTGAGAACAACATCCAATAAGTGTTTACACTTTGGGGGCTCTACTATGGATTTACAAGGCTATGTTGACTCAGATTTGGCAGGGGATATTGATACCAGGTGAAGTATTACAAGTTATGTCTTTACTGTTGGTGGGGCAGTTGTGACCTAGGTTTCTAGGTTACAAAAGATTAATGCTCTATCCACTACAGAGGAAAAGTATGTGGCTACTACAAAGGCAACCGAGGAGATGATATGACTTCATTTCTTCTTGGAAGAATTGGGACATCCTCAGAAGGCTAATTATTTGTTCACAAATAGTCCGAGTGCCATTCATCTTGCAAAGAATTCAGCTCTGCATTCTAAGACCAAACACATACAGTTGTGGTGCCATTTCATTCGGTTAGTTTTGGAGGATGGATAGTTAAAGCTAGAGAAGATACATACAAATGATAATCCATCAGATATGTTGAGAAAGGTTGTAACAAGGGAGAAGCTAAACTCCTCTTTAGTTTTGGTTGGTCTTCTAGACTAAACATGAATAAAAGAACAGTAGAGTCCAAGGTGGTTTGATCTAGTGGGAGCCCCATGTGGTAGTGCTACTGCTCTAGGATCAATCTCCAAGTGGGAGATTATTGTTTAGTGTGGAGCCTGATTAGTCCCCAAGTGGGAGATTGTTAGATTGTGGTGACTGATCAGGAAAGTACTGTACATACTCCATAATTTTTTGGGGTCAAAATTTTTTTTGGGCCCTATTTTATCAAGATTTTGGGCTGACATGTAATTATTAATTATAACCTTAAAATGACATAAAATACTTGTATAAAAGGGTTTAGGGTTAGGTATTTTATTATTATGTTGTGATGCAAAATTGCTTCTTGCGACGATATTGAGCTGTAAGGGATTATAGATTGTAATCAGGTTGTAATCTCTAGATTGTAATAATATTGGACTTGCAGTTTGGTGGACGTAACCCAAGGATTGGGTGAACCACGTTAAATCTTGGTGCCTTGTGTTCTTTTTTATGTGATCTATTATTTTCTATTATTGGTTATATTTTCATGTAGTTTTTATTTCTGTTTGTGGTTTTATCCTAACAATAATTTGCAAGACAAGTTGTGAACTATCACCCAGAGTTGTCCTAGACAATGTTCAGGCCTTTCTTAAATAGGTAGTTTTATGCTACTTGGGAAGGTTCTAGATGCTCAAACTTAATACCTAGGGCCAACAAACCCTAACAAAACATATAGAGTCAGCCAAATACATCTTTGACAATTATTATAGAAATTTTAGGTAGCCCAACTTTAGAAGGCCATAACTCATGAATTGTTGCTCTGATTGGCTATAATAACCACCTTTTAGAAATGCCAATTCTTGATCTACAGGCTCAAAATTGTGTCAGTGCCCTTCCGTTGAGTTTTTGGACCTCATCCAAGAATTCTAAAGCCTCCAATGGTGAGCATGAAGATTTTTTTGCACATGTTTCCACCAAAAATCTGCAATAACTTCTCTAATAC
Source organism: Cupressus sempervirens (assembly GCA_028749045.1). Taxonomy (NCBI): domain Eukaryota; kingdom Viridiplantae; phylum Streptophyta; class Pinopsida; order Cupressales; family Cupressaceae; genus Cupressus; species Cupressus sempervirens. The sequence goes on along the minus strand of CM053786.1, from coordinate 86,740,237 downwards.
TTAAGTTGGAGCAATGAAATTTTTATGGTAGGCTTATATCTCTAAAATGAACCTTCCTGTAGAAAATGAAAATGTTTTGAGGTCATATGAAAAACTTACTAAAAATAGAAAGTTCCTATAAATAGTAACCACCTTGTCTACTAGTCCTTACTAAAATAGAAAATATTGAAAATAAAATATTTTTGGGTGATGCAAGATTGCCGTTACACCTAGGATGCTCCTGCATAAAAATGAACAACTAGTTGTTCCTAGCTAGTAGGATCAAATATAGTTTTCCAAGGTGATAAAATTGCATATGTACATGCATCACTTGCATGCTAGGCATGAAGCACAATTCCCAACTTATAATGAATGGTTGGATATAAAGGCTCCATTCATTGGCCCAAAAATGGAAGCCAAGGATGTAACCATGCATGTATTGGCATAGTCTTCCTACAAGGATCCCAAGTATCTAGTGTTATTGTTAATGTGGGCATCACTATATGATCTAGAATGTTATGAAGTACTGAAACCTGTAGTAACTTCTCCCATGTCTCTAGAAAAGGTAGCATAAGTATAGGATCCCTTGGCTCTAAGGAATTTGTAGTAGTTATTCTTAGTGTTGGATGAATAAATTTAGTGAAGAGTTGAGTATAAGGAGTTGAAGAAGCAAGTTCTACTTCTATTTAAATGCCTTAATCATGAAGCTCATTCCCTTGTAGAATCCTTTGTCATAATTAAATTACCTCTAAACCATTCAAAGGATGGTGAAGTGGTTCCCAACCTTGAAACACTCTTATAAGCAATGGGAAAGCAAATGCAGATGCAATACATGACAAAATTGCACAACTTGTACTCCTCCTAATATTTGGACTATAAATTCTCAAAGACATGTGCAAGTGATTCCATTGTCATATTACCTATTACAACACTTTCTTGGATTCTATCTAGTGCTCCCTTAATATCCTTTATGTTTTCTAGCTATTGTTTCTGTCATGCAGTCTCTTTCTAAAGCCACTCCTTCTCCTTCTGGTATATTTCCAAATATTTTCTCTTGCGCCTTCAATTTTGATCAAACTTCTGAATATCTGCCTATACCATATCTAAAATCAACTTTAAATTGTGTTGTAACTCTGGCATGGGTGTTTGATCCTCGATATCTTTCATTTTAGCATTCAAGTTTTCAAGATTGGTCAACACCCTCACTTGTAGATCTCTCATGTCAAGCACTTTCTGTATTATTTCAACACCATGTTCTTGCTTCTGAGCTAATAGTTTTTTAGGTGCATTTTCTTGTAAAATATTAATTTTATAGAGAAATTATAAAAATCTTAGAAAATGCATTTTTTTTCCTAAGCTCCAGCCATATCTTCTCATTATGTCCCTAAGCTAGACAATAATTTCTAATGGTTCTCATCAATAACTAAGATAATTAGTTATCTTCCACTATCAAAACTTATCAATGGGAGAAAGATAGTCCAAATAAGTAATCGATAAGAAATGGGAGTTGTGTTGATGTGTTAAATGGAGATATAAATGGAGCATATTTATAGGCATGAGATGGGTCAATCCTTGGGTGAGAAATGTGATCAATAGGGATGAAATGAAAAGATGAAATGTTTAAAAGGAATAATGGTGAATTTGAGCGAGGTGACCAAATTTTTCTTTCAAGATCATATGTGTAGATATAAACATGAAGTACAACATGTCCACTATTTTTGCAAATATACACATTAATTAGACCAAATATTTCTTTCAAAGCCATACGCACAAATATAAACATTAAGTACAACATGTCCAATATTTTTGTAGATATACATATTAGTTTTACGAAAAATTCTTTCAAAACCATAAGTATAGATATAAACATTAAGTACAACATGTCTAATATTTTTGCAAATATACACATTAATTACACCAAATTTTTCTTTCAAAACCATATGTTCACATATAAAAATTAAGTACAACAAACTCAATAAGGGTACAAGAATAATTTATTCAGGGAATTTGATCAAAATAGGGAGACAATTGCTAGATTGTTCTCTAACTTTCAAAGAGAAGGTGATGAAAAATGTTATTGTCCTTACAAGAGTTGTAATAGCTTAAAGACAAGAAGAATCAAAATTAAAACATCTAAGAGACATTTTAGGGAGAATCATCACATCGAAGGGGGGTTTGATTATCATCCATTAGACCACCACATCTCAGAGGAACATAGAGGTTTTCATATTCGCCCAATTTTGTAACCACATTTCCTTTTATTGAAGGTTTCCTTTCAATTTCACATTTTTTCCATGCCACCTAGCCCCTTTTGGAAAGAGAACTTTGAGACATAGCTCTATGTGAGATAGAGCTTGAAGCTTCTTTGATAGTAGAAGTAGCGTAGGCATTACAAGCAATATTTCTTTTTTAATAATTTGACTAGTCATCTCAAGTGCGACTGCTTATTCTAAAGGCTAACTATCACTTGTACAATACAACTATCACAATAGCATCATGACTATGATGGCTAGTCTTGACGGATGGACATTGCTTCCACAACACATTTGTTGCATCATTGTCATAACTACGATGGAGTACTTTTGCAATTGAGACATCATCAAGATGAACTCTTGTCTCTTCCTTCTTCCAAGTTACACAATTTTCATGCATCGTAATTTGTGATAGCAAGATTTTGACACCTATTTAATGGGAGCCAATTTTTGGTTTTGTCATTGGACGATAGGTAGATGTTGCAATTCATGTTCAAATGTAGTAGTTATACTTGCATGTGTATGGTGTACATGTATGTTTTACCTTATGTTTGACGATTTTGATGTGGTTGAGGTAGGGAGTCATAGTCACCTGCTAATTAGGATCTACACAATGTACCACTCCTCATCATTTCCTATTTAGTTTAGATATATATGCATACATTTACATGTTCAACTTTTATGCAGATTGCATGTACTAGCATCAACTTCCCTCAATCACTAAGATGAGTGTGCCCTATCGCAGTATCTTAATGGTAAAGAGGGGAGATAGTTCTCGAGTCCAAATCCTAACCCTGAGCCAATTATCCTAGAATATAGGACAAGTATCTGAGTTATGTACCCTTCCAAATTTGTCAAGTGAGAAATTTTTTGACCCTTAAGTTTGAATTCATATTTTATCTTTTAGATAGGTTTTCTCTTTTTAAGTTTGTGGGTTTGTTATGATTTTTAACTATAATTAAATCAAATAATGATATTATTAAATGATTTAATTTAACAAAAATTTTATAAGGAAAAATCCAATTTTAATCATATTTAATTGATTGGGAAATTAATTAAATAGACAAAATAAATTTAAAGATTTAATTAAAAGTCCAAATTTGGTGTAGTTATATTTATTTAATTTAACAATAATTAGTTTAAAAGCTTCATATTTAAAATAAACTCTAAATATTATTATTAGTTAAATTAATAAATATAGTTTCTAAATACATCTTATTATTTAATAAAAGCAAGTGAGAATAATTTAAATAAACTTTGTTATAATTAAAATGCAAGAAGTATGCACAAAGAATTAAATAAAATAAAATAATAAAAATAAAGGATTTTTCATGTTCAAAAAAGCAAAAACCTTAAGAACAGAAAATCCATTATTCAAAGAATGGAGGTCAATTTCTGCACAAAGGTTTGGAGGAACAATTTTTAGAAAGGCATTTGGGAGATGGGAATTTCACATTCTTTGATTGTTTGTTAGATTTAGCATTAGATCAAGGTAGAAATTTTGTTGATTTTATCATAGTAAATCTCATATTATTTCTCTATCTTCTTTGTGCTTGCATATAGTAAAGATCAATACATATTACCAACATGAACCTATAGTATAACGCTAGAGCAAATGAAAAGAGAACTACTACACATGGACACATTTTGCAACAATAGGTGTATGTAATTGCAACATCTACTTGTCACCCTAGTGACAAAACAACAAATTGGCTCCCATCGAATGACAATCAACTTTTTTTGTTGTAAATTGTGATAGTGACAAAAACTATTGTAATGGTTACGAATCACACAATCATAACTTGGAACAAGGAAGGGAAAAGAGTTCATGTTCATGATGTCGCAATTGCGATAGAAAGCCATCGTAATTATGATGGTTTAAACTTCTAGTTAGTCATCACAATTATGATGTATATGCAACAATGACACTGTATAAGTAGTGATTATCTTTTAGATCTTGTTGTTATAGTTACAATTTTTTTGTGATAGCTATGATGTGCAAGGAATGGCTAGCCATTAGAATAGACCATCATAATTGTGATGACTTGAGTTATTTTTAAAAGCATATTTCTTTTAGATCATAGTTGTTGCATGGGAAATAAGTTATTTCCTTTAATGTTATTTATGGTTTACTTCCATTGTTGGGCCAGTGTATGGATCATTCATATCTATCCATTCATTATAAGTTGGGGAATGTGCTTTATGCCTAGCATGCAAGTAATGCAATTTTATCACCTTGGAAAACTGTATTTGATCCTGCTAGCTGGGAATAATTGATTGTTCATTTTATCATACCTAATTTAATGATAGTTCTAGAGGAATTTTTAATCAACCTAGCTAATCAACAACTAGACCAAATTAACTAGGTTATGGCTTGGGCATATGTTATTCCCATTTATCATATGGTTTCAATGTTGGAAGCAACATTTTTTCTAAAGTGGTAGTAGGTTTTGTATCATTGGCTTTGTTCAAGTCCTAATTTTAATGAAGTAACACAATGGTTTTTAGGGTGAAAAGGACTATTTCTCCTAGAGCTTCTTGCTAATGAGAGGATACAAAGTTAGCTAAATGTATCCCATGAAATGATGAATCAAGTTGTAGAGGGTATGACTATGTAACAACCTGGGGCTAGAGATAATGTAAGCTATCTTAGGTTTATAGAGTAATGTGAATTTGAGGCACTTCAGTAGCAATAAGAAGCAATAGCATGTGTTCAACAACAAGCCTTAGCTTCCATGGGCAGTGGGATTCACTTGACCAATTCCATTGGTGCACCACAGTTGAGTTTGAAGGAAGTGATTGAACCATGTGATATTCCCATTTATAATATGGTTGCAATGTAGGAGGTGACACTTTTTCTAAATTGGCAACAAGTTTTGTATCAGTGGCTTTGTTCAAGTCCTAATTTTAGTAAAGTAACACAATGATTTTTAGGGTGAAAAGGATTATTTCTCCCTGAGCTTCTTGCTAATGAGAGGATAATAAGTTAGCTAAATGTATCCATTGAAATGATGAATTAGGTTGTAGAGGGTATGACTATGGAAGAACTTGGGGCTAGAGAGAATTTAAGCTATCTTAGGGTGATGAAATAGCACAAATTTGAAGCACTTTAGTAGCAACAAGAAACAATAACATATGCTCAATAGAAAACCCTAGCTTCCATGGGTAGTGGGATTCACTTGAATAATTCCATGGGTGCACCTTAGTTAAGTTTGAAGGAAGTGATTGAAGCATATGTACAAGAACATGACATCTAATGTTTTCCTAAAGTGGGATGTAGACATGATGGTCTTTAGGTTTATAGATTTGGAACTATTAGTATCTATCTAGATTCTATAAAATAATAAGTGCCTGCACAACCTGGACATAGATGGGTGATTACATCATTGGAGGAGCTAGTTGAGATGCACCGTAATCAAACTCGAGGAAATCATTGATAATAAAATATATAATGAAGAAGAAACTTGAAAACTTGAATGCTAAAATAAAAGCTATCAAGGATCAAACACCTATGCTAGAGTTACAACACAATGTGAAGTTGATTTTAGATATTATTAAATGTGAGTTTGTGAAGTTGGTTTATATGTGAAGTTGTTTGGTTTATATGGTTGATAATAATATGAAGGTCCCAATGAAACAAAATCAAAAAGGGGTTTATATGTGCAAATATGATTTGGTTATGGTTTGCATAAAATTGTAGAGATTTCTATGTCCATAATAGAAAATTGGATTAATTTTTACCAATTTTTAAGAGTTCATTGATAAGGTTGTTGCAGTAGGCTGCTCCAACTTTGTTAATTTCACCTTTGATTGTGCCATCTATTCTCACCAGAAATAAGAAACATTTTAAAGAAAGGAACTACTGATTACTAGTCACTTTTGTTTAAGGGTTTAAAAATTGGCTCACATGGTAATATCCATGACTAGGATATGGAAAACCTATATGCATTCAAGCACATGTCCTTCATTAGTCTCACATCTTCCTACAAATCACACAATCCAAGAAAAAAATAGTAAATTCATTAGGGGGTTGAAAATATAAAAAGAAGTAGATTCATGATCTTCCATGAATAGTCCATGAATGGTCCCTCAAAACTCCCACATTTTCTTTCATATAGATATTCATTTGGGTAATCAATAAATGTCCCTCAGAGATCCCACCTTTTCTTACATATAAATGTTCATTCATGTTGGAAATATAAGAGGAGTAACTGAGAGGGGGGGTGTATCAGTTACAACTAAAATAAATCCTAGATCCCTTAGATGTTCACTATAAAATTTAGAGTGGTAAAACTGATTATGGTTGATATTTGGTAAATGCATAATGTGTTATGTTTGTAGAACTTAAAATATTTTCAATAATTACTTAACCTTAATCATGCATGAGAGAAAAGGAATGAACACATAAGACACCAAAATTTAACTTGGAAACCCAATATGGGAAAAACCACCAATGTAACTAGTTACTATTTTTCACTCTTCTGAAGTGAGCCCTATTAGGAGCCAACCCTATTAAAGGTTACAAAACACACTATTAGATGTGACCCTATTAGAGGATTTGATCACCCTATTAGGAGTGGCCTTGTAAGAGGTCTTGAAACAATTCAATAAAATTTCCACCTTGCTAGAGGATTTACAAATGGCTGCTAAACCAACTATGTTAAGAGATTTTGGATCACTTCTATAATGGTTAAAGAGTAACAATGAAATGACTTCAATGAGATGCAATTGAATTTCTGAATAGAGATCTCTATTTTGGCTTACACGTGATCCTTCTTGATCGAATGTCACTTTTCTGCTCCACAAAGATACCTTCTTATCCTTCAAGTTCGCCTCCTCTTTTATCTGCTTTAAAAAAAAAATTAAATACTTGCATACATTGAAATCACAACTTGACCTTTTACTTATACCTTCCGAGTTGTCAAGTTAGCTCAAATACAAATTAGAATAACCAATATTTATTACCTTAGTCGGCTAGAACCAATAGGTAAAACAATTAAGCTTTACATGTCAAAATAAGAAAATCCTTCATTAGCCAACCGAGCTTGGTAAAAAATAATTCTAAAGTGATTTTCTGTGTTAACCAACAGAGGCTTGATTAACACTACGAACTTACAAAATCCTTGGTAACCAAGTGAACTCAGTTAACACTAACTCTATTAAACTTTCCTTTGTTAACCGAGTGAGCTCAGTTAACACTCTTTTTTGCATGAACTCCTTTGATTCCCAAGTGAGCTCAGTAGACACTACCTTTGTGCACAGTAAACTTAGGAATGCTCAATAGACAAGAAAAACTATCTTCACTAACCAAGTGAGCTCAACATGCATGGACTACCAACTAAAATGAAATTTGTATAACATCAAAGACAACACACAATTAGTCATGGCATAATGAAATTTGAGAACAAGACTCCCTCTGTCAGAAAGTTTCTCCCTCTATGAAGGAACTACTTAACTTCTTCTTCTTGGAATGAATTTTTTTTGGAAAGATATGACAATAAACTACTCCCTCTTTGACAATACATGCCAAAGATAATTCTAATTAGTGTCAATGTACCTTGAGTATAGATTCATTTGCAATATGTCCTTGTCAATACTGCATCAACTAATTGATCTTCAACTTAGTTCCTATTGATGCATTACTAAACTTTATTTAGTGAGCTCTATATAGGGGAATGACCCCGAACTTACCTCTTAGATACAAAAATGAATCCTTAGGTAATGGCTTGGTGAATATATCTACAATTTGTTCTTTTGTATGCACATATTCCAATCCAATTTCTTTGTCCTATACTAATTCTCTTACAAAGTGATATTTTATAGCAATATGCTTTGTTTTGGAATGCATCATTAGATTCTTTGATATGTTGATTGCACCGGTGTTATCACAATACATGACTACTGGCTCTTTTATTTCAACCTTCATTCCTTCCAACAATTGTTTGAACCAAACAATGTTAGAGAAACTTACTACTATTGCCACATATTTTGCTTCTGCTATGGATTGAGATGTATAGTTTTGCTTCTTGCCTATCCAAGATACTGGCCTTTTACCAAGAAAGAAAGCTCCACCACTAGTGCTTTTTTTGTTATCAAGATTTCCTATCCAATCAGCATTAGTAAATACTTTTAAGTCAAAATCACCTTCAAGTTTGTACCATAAGCCATAGTCTTTAGTACCTTTTAGATATCTCAAGATTCTTTTGATTGCCATCATGTGATTTTCTCTAAGTTTAGTCGAGAACCTTGCTACTATCCCAACTGTTAAGACAATATCATGCATTGTGCGTACTACATAATGCAATTTCCCAATCATCGATCTGTATAAGGTTTGATTTACTTTTTTGGAGTCATCATCTTTAGTAAGTTTAAGTCCTGTACACATGGGGGTTCCAAATGGTTTTGAATCTTCCATTCCAAATTTCTTGAGTATCTCTTTGATATACTTAGATTGAGTGATATAGATACCATTTTTGTTCTATTGTATCTGCAATCCAACAAAGAATTTTATCTCACAAAACATGGACATCTCAAATTATTTATTCATTTGTTCTGAAAATGCTTTGCATAAATCACCATTTCCTATAAATAGAGTATCATCTACAAATATTTCTACCAACACAATCTTCTTATCTAGTCCTTCCTTGATATAAAAACTATTGTTGTCATTTGTTCTTTGAAAAAAAATCTATATCAAATAGTTATGTAGTATTTCATACTAGGCTCTAGGAGCTTGTTTGAGACCATATAGTACTTTGTATAATTTGCAGACCATGTCCCTTTTGTTAGGATCAACAAAACTTTTTGGCTATTCAATGTAGACTTCCTCATCAAGAATGTAGATTTAACATCCATCTGATATACTTTGAATCCTTTGTGAGCTACATATGCCAGTAGAGTCCTAACACCTTCTAATCTTGCAACATGGGAAAAAGTCTCACCATAGTCAATACCTTCTTCTCGAGAATAGCCTTTACATACCAATCTTGCTTTGTTTCTTGACACTTTTCCATCTTCATTTAGCTTATTTTTGAATACCCATTTTGTGCCAATCACATTTTTATCCTTAGGCCAGGGAACAAGAGTCCAAGTTTTATTCTTTTCTATCTATTCTATTTCTTCATTCATAGCCTCAATCCAGCTTTCATTTTCTAGTGCATCCTTAATGCTTCTAGGTTCATATTTAGCAAGTAAATATGTACCTTTTAGTTTGCTTCTTGTCAATGTTTTATTTGATTTATCTCCAATGATCCGATCAAGTGCATGATGCCTTCTAACATATTTAGCCAATACAGATTCTTTGACTCTTCAATGAAATACACTTTCTTCATTGTGAATATCAACTATAGGCTTGGGTCCTTCTATTTGTGCCTTGAGTCCTTCAGACTTGGTATGCACTAACTCAGTAGCCTTTGAATGCGACTCAAGTCCTTGTGGCTCAAGTTTGCACATCCTACCACTTGGTAACTATTGGAGATTTGGAGAGCTCGGGAGAAGAAGTCTCCTTTTTTTTCAAATATGTTTGGCAATGTATTAGGCTCATTGTAAACAAATCTTTTGTAATCTTCTGGCTCTTTTTTGCTTTTTTCTTCACTCTTTTTTGCAAACTCATCAATTCTCACATGTGCACTTTCTATGATCTTGTGAGTGGAAAAATTCAAACATTTATATGCTTTACTTCTATAGGAATATCCTAGAAATATACCTTCATCACATTTTACATCAAATTTTCCTTTTCTAGATTCCTTCAGGATATAACATTTGCTACCAAATACTTTCAAGTAACTTACATCAGGTTTGTAGCCATACCATAGTTCATAGGTAATTTTGTTTGAGTCCTTGTTCAACTGAACTCACTTCAAAGTATGAACTAAAGTGCTGATAGCTTCCTTCTAGTATTTGATAGCAACATTATTTTCAATCATTAGTGTCCTTGCACAATCCATGATGGATCTATTTCTTCTTTCAACTATTCCATTTTGCTCAGGAGTACCAGGGCTAATACTTATCTTTTGATTCCTCTTTCAATGCAAATTTTTTTGAATTCATTGGAGATGAATTCACCACCTATATTTGATCTTAAGAATTTCAATCTCTTTCTAATTTATTTTTCTATTCTTGCCAGAAACCATTTGAATTTCTCAAAAACTTCTAATTTTCCTTTTAGATATATAATAGTTGTCATTCTAGAATTGTCATCAACAAAAATAATGAAGAATTTTTCTCCACTATAGCTTTCTATTCCAGTATTTCCACATAAGTTAGTATGCACAATTTCCAAAACATCTTTTGACTGATAGTTTTTGCTTTTAAAACTAGTCTTTCTCATTTTACCAATTTGGCAATTGTTGCATAATCCAACATCAGGTTTCTTCAAACTAGGGATACCTCTTACTCTCTAAGTTTTCTTATCTTTACCATATTGTCAAAGTTTACATGACATAGTAATGAAACATGAGAAATCACCAAGATCAAGATAAAATAGGTTACCTTTTGTTTGCTTGCTTGATCTAATCAGATTTCCTCTGTCATCCAATAGTCTTGCCTTGCCATTCATGAGTTCCACCTTGAATCCAATGTTGTTTAGCTATTCCAAACTTAGTATATTATGTTTTAGTCCTTCAAACCAATAGGAATTTTCACATACAAGTTCATTGGTTAATGAGATGCACCCTTTTTCTTTAATGCAACAAGGTTCATTGTTCCCAAACCTTACACTACCTCCATCATAGTGTTCAAAATGCTTGAACTTTATTTTAACTCCAGTCATATGGTGTGAACATTCAATGTCTATGATCCATGTATCATTTTCACTAACATGAGAGACAAGTGCCATCTTATCTCCTTCATCATCAGATTCATCTTTTACAACAATGTACACTATTTTCATCTTTACTGTTATTAGAATCTTTAGCTGTAAAACAAGTTTTCTTACCTTTTTCTTTGTAGGATTTGTGACTTTTTAATTCCTTCTTGCCTTTGTACTTGTGGCTTTTATTTTCTTCCTTGCTTTCTTTGTTTGGACACCTAACAACAATATGACCAATTTCTTCACAAGAAAAATAGATTAAAGGGATTTTACCTTTTTACTTTCCTCTACTCCTGGAATGTTTCTTTCCAAGTAGGGCTTCAACAATTTCAAGATCACTATCAGAACTTTCTTCAGTTTCTTTCTCACTTCCTAATTGATTTTCTTTTATTTTCTTTATATTTTATTTGAGTGAGAGTTTAGCTTCAAATGCAGACTCAATATTCTTGGAAGCAGGAACATAGTTGTCAAAATTGTCTAGTTCAAAAGCTATCAATCTTCCTACTAGGGCATCCAAGCCTAATTTTTTATTTGAATTACATCTCTTTTCTTAAGTAGAAGACACTCTAATTGCATAGATGGGAAGCAAAGTTCTAAGTATTTTACTTACAATAGTTTCTTCTTTGATTTCTCCTCCAGATGCTTTGATTGCACTGACACTGGCCTTGATTATATCCACATATTTTACAACATTTTTATCTTCTCTCATCCTCATTTGATCAAAATTTCCTCTAAGGCTTTTTTTCTCTTGTTCTTCTTACATTATCATCTACTCTATAGATTTTGTTCAATTTGTTCCACATATCAAAAGTAGTTTTACAGTCTTTGACGTCATCAAGTTCAACATAACTGGAGTAGATGAAATATTAATCATCATGATGTTATGGCTCTTTTTCTCAACAATATCTTCAACTGATAATGTTTCAGTAGGATTTTTTTTTATTATTCATCAAGATATTTGTAACCTGAATCATTGATGGTAGCCAGATGAAGCCTCATAAGTTGTTGCCATGTTGCAAAGTTGTGTCTGTTCAACTTTGGAATCTCTCTTTTGTAAGACATCCTAATCTTTAGCTTAGGTCCTTGAAACCTTCTTTGCAAGCACCAAAATCTTTGATACCAATTGTTGGAAATATAAGAGAAGTAACTAAGAGGGGGGGGGGGGGGGAGGGGGGGGCGAATCAGTTACTACTAAAATAAGTCCCAAATCCCTTAGATCTCAGCTATAAAATTTACAGTGATAAAATTGATTACTACTGATACTCGGTAAATGTAGAATGTGTTATGTTTGAAGAACTTAAAATACTGCTAGTGATTACTTAACCTTAATCATGCATGAGAGAAAAGGAATGAACCCATAAGACAATAGAATTTAATGTGGAAACCCAATATGAGAAAAATCACCAATGTAACTAGTTACTATTTTTCACACTTCTGAAGTGAGCCCTTTTAGGAGCCAACTTTGTTAAAGGTTACAAAACACACTGTTAGGTGCACTAGGGGTGATCTCAAAATAATGGGTTCCACTTTTTCATCAATTTTGACACTAAAATTAATATTTTTGAAACAAACCTCATGTTCGAGTGACTATATCTCTAAAACTATGAATAATTTCAAGATGACATAAACTAGTGATTTCTAGTAATCTGTTCCTACTTTGTAACCATATTTTTTAATTTAAAAAAAAATTATTTATTTCAATTTTTTCTTCTCCTCTGAAAAGTGGTACATATTAAAATTCAATATTTTTAAATAGTGACAATCTGTATGACACACATAACTTTTTTTCTAGAAAATATAATGAGGTAATTCTTTCAGTGTTGGATTTGTAACATCAATATCTAGAGGATGCATTTGGTCTGATTCAATTTGGTTGAATATTGTATAGTTTATGAAATTTTGAAATGACACCAATCGTAATTCAAACATATGTTTTTTTTGACACAGATAACTTGAACTCAATTTATCATAAATCTTTTTTTTTTAATAGAAAGCTATCTCAATAACCTATTTGCTAGATATTTTTCAAAAATTTTGTGACCTAATTTACTAATTTTCTTGAAGGTGTCAAAGTCAATTGATTTTCAATTAGTAATGAACCTTTAATGAGTTAAACTCATATTTGAAAGTCTTAATGAATACAATATGTATTACAATTATAGTCATTGGGAAGCTTGCTCCAAGTAGCACAAATTGGTATTTTTTATTTTACAGTAGGAGATCAATAATTTTCAATTTTGGTTGTCAAAAGAGCTATTTTTCTCTTTAGAAAAGAGGGTCAAAATTTGTAATTTGACATGTTTGCTGTGAACATACTATTTGCTGCAAACATACATAATGGGTTCGCTGCAAACATGTGTTCATGTAAACACACACCCTTAAGTTTTTTGACTATATTAATGAGGTATGTTTGCAAAAAACATGCCTAATATATGTGAAATATGTTCACTCTAAACATTATTATAATATATGTTCATTGTGAACATGGTTAATATGTTTGGGTGAACAATTGATATTTGCGATTTGCAGATTTTGCAATTTTTTTGGATTTTCTTCATCCCACAAAAGTGGAACCCATTATTGTGGGTTCACCTTGTGATGCTATTAAAGGATTTAATCACCTTGTTAGAGTGGCCTTGTAAGAGGTCTTGAAACAATTCAATGGAACTGCCACCTTGCTAGAGGATTTACAAATGGCTGTTAAACCAAATCTGTCAAGAGATTTTGGATCATTGCTACAATGGTTAAAGAGTAACAATGAAATGACATAAATGAGATGCAACTAAATTGCTAAATACATATATCTGTTGTAGCTTACAATTGATCTTTCTTGATCAAAAGTCACTTTTCTACTTCACAAGGATACCTGGTTATCCTTCAAGTTTGCCCCCTGTTTTATGTTTTTTTTTTTTAAATTCAATACTTACATACATTGGAATCACAACTTGACCTTTTACTTATACCTTATAGGTTGTCAAGTTGGCTCAAATACAAATTAGAAAAACCAATATTTATTACCATAGTCGGCTAGAACTAATAGGTAAAACAATTAAGCTTCACATGTCAAAATAAGACAATCTTTCATTAGCTGACCTAGCTAGGTAAAAACTAGTTCTGAAGCAATTTCCTGTGTTAACCAATAGAGGCTCAGTTAACACTACAAACTTACAAAAATCTTTTGGTAACTGAGTGATCTGGGTTAACACTAACTCTATTAAAATTTCCTTTGTTAATTGAGTGAGCTCGATAGACACTACCTTTGTGCAGAGTAAACTTAGGAAGACTCGGTAGATAAGGAAAACTATCTTCACTGACCAAGTGAGTTTGGCATGCACTGATTGTCAATTGATATGACATTTGTGTAACATCAAAGACAAGACAAAATTAGTCAATTCATTTTAATGGTATGTTCTCTCTAATAGAACCCATTTAATTTTTTATGTGTACAATCATTATAAGATTATGAAAATAAATGATATGTATCTAGAATTTTTATGTCTTTCCCATATCACATCAAGTGATGAAATTATACATGAAAGAAGAAACCAAATAATAAAACATTGATAAGTTGGTTCTTATAGAGTATACATCTCTAAGAATTAGTACATCATCCATGAAAAAAATATACTCTAAAACATGCACCTTGTAACATGTGTCCTTTTGTGAAGTGGGCCATCTCAGCTATCTAGGGACTGTAAGATTATCAATGGAAAAAATACACCTATTTCAACTTGAAATATGAAGAAAAGAATTTTATTAATGATATATGCAAAAAAATATTAATGTTCATGTGGATATATGTGACACAATATAACAAAAAAAGGTTCTAGACCTACAAAAATGATACCAGTTTCCCATCTTCTAGTGTGTGTCATTTTTTTGTCACATCTAAAATAATATTATGTCACTTTGAATCAAGAATACATGTGCACCTGTGTTTTATATGCATAGACAATAGGTGGAGCTGAAAAAATACAAAACGTTTACATTTCTTTAATAAGTCTATTAAGTTTTTAAAATTATAGACCATCATGAGCATTAGAGCTCTAGCTGCTATGGCTAAGAGAATATCCTCAGCAAGCCAACACATAAAAAGTCTTGATTTTATTGCATGTTGAGGATATTAATCTTGCCTATAAGAGTCAAACTTACAATTTTTGTGATGGTCTATAACATAAAATATCTAATTAACGACCTCTAACAAAAATGCAAACTTGGTACATTTTTCAGCTCCACCTGATGTCGCATGCATATTGAACTATGGCCTCCTTCTGCATTGCCTGAAACTAAGAGATTCACATAGTTAGTTGTCATGCAACAATGGGTTAATGTTGTACTTCACTTGATTTTGATAATAGTTTAATATTCTCCACTAATCAAGTCCAACCACATGAAGGTGAAAGCTCATTTGCCCCCCACCCCCAACATATAAATTCCCCGTTAACATCTAAAATATTTAAGAAAGAATCAATCTTTAAAGTTCTTGGAAGTTGGACTACTCTCAAGGGAAGTCCATCTTAATTTATTATGAGTAATTGATCCCAATTCTTTACTGTTCCCATACATCTAACATGGCTACATCTAGGAATTTCCTCATTGCCTCTTGCATAAAATGAATTGAATGTTACAAAATGCCACCCAAGAAATAATAGTTTAAGAGAAATAAATACATGAAAAATAAGAGAGAAAAAAATGAATCTACCTACCAATAGGCATTTTTATCACATCTATAGCCATGTTGTGTGTTGTCAACATTGCAGTCAACATTACGTCTTGGGTTATATTCCTTGTAGAAGCCATCATAGTGAACATAAGATCAATGCTAGGAGCTAAAAAATAAGATTGTTAGAGATATTATAAAAAATAATTGTTCGCTCAAAACATAAGTGTAGGATAGAACATGTGATGAACTCGAACCACCTGAAGTATCATCATCTAGGGCATGACCCTTTAAACTATTCAGCTTCCTATGTAAAAATAACACATATGCATTTTATTTAATGACTTAAATAAAAGAGTATACTATAAATTTTTTTATTGAACTTTTATTATAATTAAAAAAATCCATTAATACCTATTGTATGAGTCTCAACTAGGTGCATCAACTCATCCTCTCTCTATTGTATTTGAGGAGTCTAAGGTCAAATTGATGCCAATTGAGTTAACGCTCTTGATTTTTCCTTCTCAACTTTCCAGCTTTGTATTTCATTCCTATTCATCACATTTCTCACCCAATAATCAACTCATATCACCCCTATAAATATGCTCCATTTATATCAGCAACTACTGCATCAACATAACTCCTATTTAATATTAATTACTTATTTCGATTATCTTCTTCCCATTGATAAGTTTTAATGGTGGAAAAAAACTAATTATCTTAGTTTTTCATAAGAACCAATAGAGATTATTGTCTAGCTTAGGGACATAAAGAGAAGATATGGGTGTAATGAAGGAAATGTCATAATCTATGTTTCATTTAATGCCTCTTCATTTTGATTTTTTTCAAGGGAAGCCTGTCAATGCTAATAGAAAATAACAATGCACTTTATAAGAGTTTACAATTATTCAACAAAAACAATGTTTTACAAGAAAATGTACCTAAAGAACTATTAGATCATAAGAAATAACATGGTGTTGAAACAATACAAAAAGTGCTTGACATGAGAGGTTACAAGTGAGGGTGTTGACCAATCTTGAAAACTTGAATGTTGAATTGAAAGCTATCAAGCATCAAAAACCTATGCTAGAGTTACAACATAATGTTAAATTGATTTTAGATATGGTAGAGGTAGATATTCAAAAGTTTGATCAAAATTTAAGGCACAAGAGAGAGAGTTTGTGGCAATTTACCAAAAGGAGAAGGAGGGGCTTTAGAAAGAGACTACATGGTAGAAATGACAACTACACAACATAGAGCATATTATAGGAGCGCTTGATAGAATCTAGGAAAGTGTTTCAATAGGTGCAATGACATTGAAATCACATGCAAGTGTCTTTCAAAATTTATAGTCCAAATATCGAGAGGAGTATAAGTTGTGCAGTTTGTCATGGATTGCATCTATATTTGATTTGCTATTTCTTATAAGAATGTTTCAAGGTTGGGAACCACTTCAACATCATTTTCATGGTTGAGAGGTAATGTCACTATGGTAGAGGCTTTTTCATGGGAATGATCCTCATGATTATGGCATCTACACAGAAGAAGCACTTTCTTCTTCAACTCCTCACACTCAACTTTTCATTGAAGCTATTCTTCCACTAGTGAGAATAACTACTACAAAGTCCTAGGAGCCAAGGGACCTTGAACCTATGCTACATTTTTTGGAGACCTAGGAGAATTTACTACTAGCTTCATTACTTCATAACATTTTGGATCATATAGTGATGCCCAAATTAACAACAACATTAAATACTTAGGATCATTATGGGGAGACTATGCCAATAGATGCATGGTTACATCCTTGGTATCCATTGTTGGACTGGAATTGGAACCTTTATATCCAATAATTTTTTATAAGTTGGAGAATGTGATTCATTCCTAGCATGCAAGTGATGCATCTACATATGCAATTTTATCACCTTGGAAAATTGCATTTGATCCTACTAGTTGGGAACAACTGATTGTTCATTTTATCATACCTAATTTGATGACAGTTCTATAGGAATTTGTAATCAACCCAACTAATCAACAAATAGATGAATTTAATTAGGTTATGGCTTGGGCATGTTCTATTTCCATTAGCATATGGTTGCAATGTTGGAGGCAACATTTTTCCAAAGTGGCAATAGGATTTGTATCATTGGTTTTGTTCAAGTCCCAATTTTAATGAAGTAACATAGTAGTTTTTAGGGTGGAGAGGACTATTTTTCCCCAAGCTTCTTGCTAATGAAAGGATAAGAAGTCAACTAAATGTAGCCCTTGAAATGGTGAATTAGGTTGTATAGGGTATGATTGTGGAACAACCTAGGGCTAGAGAGAATGTAAGCTATTTTAGGGTGATAGAGGAATGCCAATTTGTGGCACTTCAATAGTAACAAGTAGTAACAACATATAGTGAATAAAAAGCCTCAAATTCCATGGGTAGTGGGATTCACCTTAATAATTACATGGGTTCACCTCAGATGAGTTTGAAGGAAGTGATTGAAACATATACACAAGAACATGACATCCAAGTTTTCCCTAAAGTGGGATGCACACATGATGGTCTTGCAGTTTATGTCTTTAGAACTATTAGTATCTATCTAGATTATATAAAACAACAAGTACTTGCACAATCTAGAGATAGATGGGTGGTTGCATTATTGGAGTAGCTAGTTGTGATGCATTACAATCAAACTAAAGGAAATCATTGATAAACAAAACATATAATGAGGATGAAAGTTGAAAACTTGAATGTGGAAATGCTAAGATGAAAGCTATCAAGGATCAAATATCTATGCCTGAGTTAAATTACAATGTGAAGTTGATTTTAGATATGGTAGAGGTAGATATTCAGCATGAGAGAGAGTCTATGACAATATGCTAGAAGGAGAAGGAGCGGCTTTAGAAAGAAACTATATGATAGAAACAACAATAGACAACATAGAGGATATTATGGGAGCACTATATAGAATCCAAGAAAGTGTTGGGGAGGTACTATGACATTGGAATCACTTGCAAGTGTTGTGGTAGGTACTATGATAGTTCTACAAGAATTTGTAATCAACCTAGAGCTAATCAACGACTAGACTCATTTAGTTGGGTTATGGCTTGTTGCTTTCTAAAATTATTTTCTATGATTTTTTTTTATTAAATTTCTTGTGAACTCTACCCATTTTTCTCGGCTTGCATTATTTTTTGTAGGATCTTGAGGTAAGTCACTTAGTATGGGTTGAACGAGTTTTATTGTTTTATTATTTGAATTTTAGAATATTTATGCAATTGGATCAAATTTTCTATTGTGCTAAGATGTAATAAGAACCTTAAAGAAGATCTCTTTGTATATATACATAAAGAAATACATAGACACACACACACACACACACACATATGTGTGTGTGTATGCATGTATATATACACATATATACATACATACATACATATATATATGTATACATACATACATACATACATACATACATACATATGTATGTATGTATACACACACACACACACATACATATATATAATATATACATACATACATATACATATACATATGTATACTATGTATGTATGTATGCATGCATGCATGCATGTATGTATTTATATTAAATTAATTTAAATTAATTTTTATATCATATTTCTGAAATCCCCTAACATTAATTTAAAATATAAAGGAAAAATGATATTCTACTTTCCTTCAAAATTTCAATCTTTATATGCATTTGTAAACAAATCAATCTGACTTCAATTTGCATTAGCTTATCCATTCCATTTTTTTCCATAACTTAAGTGAAAAGAAGGGAAATCATGACATTCTTGAGAAGGCCCTAATTCATGTTGGAATATGTTCAATCACCATTCCAAATAAAAAAAAGAGGCCTTCAAAAACTTGAAAAATAAAATAAACGGTTGGATGATCATCTATGTAATACAAGAGTATCCCAGCTTCCAAGTCATCAATCTTTTGGAAGGAAAAGCTCTAAAAATGCGGTCTTGGCATTAATGAGGAATTGTAATTTATTGATGTAAATAATTGTGTTCTCTATGTCGATGAATAATTTCTAGAGAGGATGAGCTAGAGGTCTAGATGGATAGAGTTGGTTGTAATGAATTTATCTTGTTATACACTTGTGACATTATAAGACTTTATCATAGTAAGATTTAAATAGGATTAACTAGAGAGATTTTAGTATTTGAAAAAAATATATTTTGTTTCTAAATTAGTTATATTTAGTCATTGTAAGCTTATGTAGGAGAGGCATAGAGATGCCAAGTAACAATATGATGCAGAGAAAGTGATGAAAAAAAAAAGGAAAAAAAGAGAAGAGGGCTATTTCATTTACTAAGATCTTATAATGGAAGCTTTCACATATTGTAAGAAGTTAGAGATCTCTCATCTTGGAGAATTTGTAAGGATTTTCAAGTATTAATGTATGTTTTGTAAAAATATTTTCTCTTATTTTTATCTCCACATTGTTATGTTTTTGGTTGTGAATTGTTATGTTTCTATGTTTTAAGAGCTCCAAATTATTGTTATCAATATGCTTTAAGATGAATCATAGATGAAACCTTTTGAAGGAATAATATTCCAATATAAAATTAACTACATATCTCATAAAGTATTTGAGTGAGTTGTATGTGTTGATACATTCTTTTGGGTATGCCAATGTTGAAGTAGAATATTGAAAGCATTGATATTTTGATGAGAATAAATCTTAGTCACTAGACTATTGAAGATGAAGTATTTGGGTTTAGCTACAAGTTTTTGAATCATGTCGTTGTACCTTAATTGTGATGATATTGAGACTATATTGGTTTTAAATTAATGAAGTTATTTTTATTCATAAAATGATTTAGAATCCACCATAAGATGTGTTAGTATAAGTAACAAATAGAAGTGCCACTTGTGTTTCAAATATGTAAAGTGTTTTTTTTTCTAGAGGGTTGGATCTAATTTTAAAAATGACTAAATGTTTTGGAGGTTATATTTACAATGAATCTAAAATTATTTAACATGAAGTATAGTTTTGGGGAAAATGACTAAATTCTAGTAGCAAGAACAATCCACCTACATTTTGACCCCATCTTTTGGTATTAAAATGGGTATTATCTTTGGGTCAAAAATGTTAGTTGGGTGATTTGATTATAACTTTTAGTAGTTTAGAATCTTAAATATGTAAGGTAAAATGTTACTGTTCTTGATATGTCAAGATCTTTACAAAATTAGGTTCACTGCCAATGTATTGTAAATTTGTTAAAGAAAAGGATCTTATGCCAAATGAGTTTGGCAGAGCACTGGTACTCTAGAACTATGCATGGGTTGGGGAAAATGGACAAAGAATTACTTATGTTCATAGCATTCTATTAAACATCACATACTTCTATTATGTGATTAAAAATCTTGGTAGTTGAAAATGATTTACCCACATGATTTCTAATTGACATGATGAATGAGCCCAAGTCAAACATTTTGAAGTCTATGCAAGCTATCAATGTGATTTCCCAAAAGGAAATGATATGCATAATCTCAAGCATTGTCAAGAGGATAAATCAACATGAAGGCTCAAAGTGTCATTGAAAATGTAAGGTTCAAATTGAGAGCTAATCATTTTCCATTAACAAATTTATTTGGGTTCATTTGAAGGGAGACTTTTATCCATTTAATAGTTGCATGACTATGAATACATGGAATGTTAGCAATCAAAGAGATGGAAAAAATGCACCTATCAATTTCAATGATGATTTCACCCACCGATTCTTGATAAACATACTTACATCACACATCTATCTAGCAAGGAACATCAGTGCAAGAAATGCATAATTATACCATCTCACCATGTGGTAAGACATGATACATATAGTGATCGGGCTATAATCAATGGAGAACCAAATATGCATGTAAGCTTCTCAGTCCTAAAGAAAATGATATTGTGTGAATCGTTAGATAAAATATCACTAATGCATATAGGACTTAATGTTCAATAGATTTTGAGAAGGTAAGAAAAGTTCAAATTTCCATCGATGCAAGTTGTAAAAAATTACAGGAAAGTTTATGAAATCTCAATAATTCATGTATTGATGAAAAAAAAAAAGAGAGATAACCCATGTAAATGGTGGTGCTTTTTGGTTACACATAGGCTGATGGTGGTAGATATAGAATGTAGTGATTTGATAAAGGAAACATTTTTAGTTCTACTAGCTATAAGTTCTCATGAGGTGAGAAGAAATCAAAATTCACAATAATATATTATAAAGGAATGAAGGATCAACCAAATATGTAATATAATCTAAGATAACAACATCCAAAAGGAAATGGTGGCTCTAGAAAAAATCTTTGACTTAGGACCCCAAGTGAAAGAAAAGCTTCTCTAATCACCTAATAGGGGAAATATAAAGAGATACATGATGTTTAGAAGGAAAAGAAGAGAACATTTACATAGGTACCTCTTCTCTGCTTGAAGAAAATTGTAGAGAAAGGGCATGGATATCACAAGGGCACAAAAATGAAATAAACAAATCACAAGGGCACGACAACAAAATCCTAGATCTCCATTGATCTCCACCAAAATTCAAAGCTCTCCACCCTCGTTCAAAACTCTCCACAATTGATCAAATCAAATAGGGAATGATTAATGTCATATTTTATTTTTTTATTTATAATCATGCAAATGCCACAATTATGATGCCAACATAAATATAATGACAACATTGGGCATACTTACAAAAAAATCATAAAAAATCACACTACTATCACAAATTGTCATCACAATTTGACCCGAAATATTTTAGTAGAGATAACATAAGGAGTTACTAATTGGGGATCTTGTTATGTTGTACTTGCGAAAGGAACAATTTCTAATTGGCACCTATAACAAGATGAAGATGAAGAAATTTGGTCCTTGCAAGATTTTAGAGAAATGTAAATCAGGAAATGCATATGAAGTGGACTTGCTAGATGGGATCCATATTTCCTCAGTTTTCAATGTTACTAACTAAAAAAAAATCATGAAGATGGTGCAGAGGAGCAGCTTATACTAGACCTATTTCCCATTCCTATGTCTTAGAAGGAAGAGATTAAAGAAATTCTAGATAGTTGTGTGGGTTAGAGTACTAGAAACATTTAGTATGAGGAGTACCTAGTGAAGTGGAAGGGATGATCATTGGATGATTCACCTTAGTTATCCAAAATAGAGGTTTCCCAATCAGGTTTTCCTCTACAAACTATAAAGTGATAGGGCCACTTTTCAATTTACCATGGGAGTCTGATGCAGGACAATATTGTATTACCCAAAAATATGATTAGATTTAGTTTCAATATTTTTTTTATTGTATTTATAGGTACCCATTTGGGCCAAATAGAGCTTCCAACTCTCATAGTTCCACTATTGGTTTTGTAAGTTAATGTTTGAGAACCTCAGGATACATGCTAGTGCAGAAAATAGGTTATTTTTTAATTGAGACATAGTTATCAGGAGTTAAAGGGTTTAAGTTGGAGAAATTATTTTACTTATAATTTAAAGAATTATAGAAAAAGAATCAAGTCAAAATGATTTATAGTTTAAAAGTTATTATAGTTTTAAGTTGCCTAGGGAAGCCCTAAGAATGCTTTAAAGTCAGATTTGAGGCACAAAATGGCCTTGTATGGCCAAAAAAATGGGGGACAAGTTATTTCCATAGGGATATAGAGTTCTTGTAGATATTTTCAAAAATATAAATGATTCATTAATTGAAGTCACAGATAAGAAGTTATGCCTCTCAGAAGTTGGACTATAATTTTTGGAATTTTCTATTTTTACATCAACTTCTGACATGTCTTCTAGACCCTTCTACTATGGTGGTGGATGGAAAATGACATATTCTAAAATTTATTCCTAATCCTAAGATCTAATTTGGGTTACTCAAGGTCATTTCTTGCATTGTAAAGGTAGTTTTTGTGAAATTTGGGATAATGTATTGTGAGAAGGGTTTTTCTCTAGGATTTGATAATATTGTAAGCCCATAGAGCATGTAGTGGAGTCTATTTCCACTATACTAAATGTAGTATCATATCATTTTTGGTAATTAAATTATCCTTTTCCTATTTTTCTCTTTTTGTCTTGGGTTGTACCCTTCATCAGTACGGGGGAAGTCTTCATAGTTATTGTCAAGTCTGGAAATATAGAAACAATAAGTTACTATTTATTGTGTTGCATTGTAGAAAGGAAGAAGTTAACTAAACATAAGGAAGATATGGAATTTTATACAATATAGGTTAAATATACATACATACATATATATTGCATATTTATTATCAAGTATTAAATTTATTAATTGTCTGTACATTTTTAACATTTTAATGCATAGTGTGCAAGTTCAGTTGTTTTGGAGGGAACATGTCTCATAAAATCCCAATTAGTAAAATATAGAATTCACTTTGTTGATTATCATCATGATAATAAGGTTCTTAAATATAGCCATCTACTTATTATTACCTCTATTTCTCTACATCTAGTACAAAATCAAAGTGGATGTGAAAAGTGGAGAGTAGCTAATGAGGACCATGAGAAAATATTAAATGTTCTCCATAAGCATTTATAACCACTTGGAATGATTTGAGCTATTTAATATTTAGAAATTTCCTAGCTATTTCATATTTATTCAAATATTTTAGCTCATTTCTTCACACTCAGGTTTGGAGGAGCAATTTGGAAATTGAAGGGATTTTTTTTGGAATTTTAGGAAAAAGTGAATCTTGAAGGCATAGCAAGACTACCATATTGATAACATCATATTGAGGTAGGGCTTGTAGAGCCCACAGTACAAAATCTTTGAAAATTGTTTGTATTCTACATGTGTGCAAGAATGAAGCTTTCCTATAGAAATCAATCATGTGTCTAATCATTTTAATCATGCATTATAACATGTTGAATCACCTAAATTTTGTTGGAGGAGAAGGCCAGACAAATTTTACTAGAGGAACTAACTGTTAATCTCATACTGGTTTTGACATATGAGTGAAAATATACTTAAGTAATTTACTTAGTTCATGCTAAACAAGTCATACATGTCGAGCATAAGTTTTCAGATAGTATATGCTGAGTGATAGATATTTAGTATGAGCTAAGTAAATAGTAAGTGTCGAGCATATAGTATGTGCTGAGCTATTGAGATGTCAAGTGATCAGTGGATGTTGATTTATTTAGACACCGAGTTACAACATTGAAGTTGTAGTTGATGCCAAGCATCAGGGACATCAAGTGCCAAGTTACATAGTTTTGACATAGATGTTTGTAATGGCACAAACTTCTATGTAAACCATTTTTGGGCCAACTTAAGGATTTTTTTATGATATTTGATGATAGGGATGAATCTTAATTGTGAATCCCTATGCATTACATGCATCTAATTAGAAAAAGGGAAGGCTTAAGAAACAATATAGGTGAAACACTATTGTTGATTCATACCTAACCCTAAGTCACCTAGATCTTCTTAATGAGGAAAAATCCTAAATTTTTTTATGAATGCTTAATGAGAATTGAAGAGAGTTTGCATGCACAAATTGAGTATTCATGGAAATTAAGGTGTTATGATTAAGTTACATTACAAAATCAGTTAAAGAAGAATAGAGGAAAGGAATCAGAATACAGTAGAGATACATTTGATTAGAAAGGATCAAGTACACATCAGTATAGAGGTGATCTAACATGAAGAAACAAAGTGTTAATTGAAGGATCATTGCTCAAACATTCTAACAGGTGAATCAATTAAATCTATTAATAGAGTAGTCTTCATAGGCTATTGTAAATCCTTTAAATGGGTGCTTACTTCATTGTAAGTTAAAGTCCTCTTACCAAGCACAATTTTAGCAAGGTTTTTAAATCCTTTAATAGGGTAATATCTAACAGTCATGTAAGCCTTTACATGGAAGACCTTTCACAAGGTAGATCATGTTTCATGATCAAACATTGTAGCCTTCATTGGATACACTTTATTACTATAGTAGTGAAGATTTGTGGGTGTCATCCCCACCCTAGTTTTACTTTTTCCTTGGAGGGTTTTTGGGTAACCAAATATTTGGTGCCATACATGTGTTGAATATTTTACCTTCATGCTATGGATGCATATGTTTAATTTGGTATTTTAGTTTATATGCATAGATTGTGGGATGGATGTATGGTGAATAGTTTTAGAGGTTGAAAGTTTTTAGTCTTGGTTCACCTCCCCCTCCCTCCTCCCCCTCTTAGAGTTTACTTACCTATTTTATTTCCAACAATTGGTATGAGAGCTAAGTTCTATGGAAAGTAAAGCTTTGTATCTTTGAGGAAAGATCTTGGAGATAGAAGTCTACAAGTTGGGAAAGATTATTGAGAACTAGAAGATTGAAATACAACTTGCCCTACATGAGCTAAATAAAATAAGAAATGATTTGAGGATATCATTGAAGAGAAGGAAATTGTTGTTGAAGAAAATGACACAATACCAAGAGATTGACACTACTAAATTATTTATAGATGGAAACACTAACAAATTTGATGCAGCAATTGCAAATCTAATGAAAAATAATGGAACTCTATTTGAAAACGTCAAAAATCTCAAAGGAGAACAAGAAGTCTACTGAGTATTACTATGTGAGATGACCAAATATAAAAAGATAGATAAAGAGGAAATAGTCATGATTGAAGATGACAAAAGGATTTTGACAAATAGTCTAGAAGAGAAAACATCAAAGGTAACTAGGATTGCTATCATGCAATTGGAAACTTTGGGGTCAAATGATGATCGTAAATCATGAACTAAATGCAAAGAATATTGAGATCACAACATTAAAGTTGTAGAATGAACAACTAAGAAATGATCTGAAAAGAGAAAAGGAGCTTGCTAACATTTTTAAAAAACTTAGTGAAGCCAATACATGATTTGAATAATTTATGGGATCCCCTAGATCCAACAGTGACACTTTTGGATTGGATTACACTACTACTGAAGAAGGAGAATCATCCAAAAGTGGTGAAGAAAGAAGTAACAAAGTTAAGAAATCCAAACCTACTTTTCATAAATGTGGTAAGATGGGTCATACTACTAATTCTTGAAGGAGCAAGAATACAAATCAGAATCATAAGAAGAAGTTCATGGATCATTGCCACAAATGCAATGAACAAGGACATCAGACACATGAATGTAGAACCAAGACCATAAGCACACCAATATTTGAAGGATACTGCTATAACTATTAGAAGTATGGACATAGAGCATATGAGTGGAGATCCAAGCCAAAATGGTCATCAAACAAGTAGACAAAGTTAAAGCACAATTGCAACTCTTATAAGGTATAGTTTTCATTATTGTCAAGAGTATGGACATGTTGCTGAAAACTGCATAAGAACACATTTCAGAATTAACTATAGTACATGGTTAAGTGAAACAACATGTTTTATCTATTTGAAGATTGGTCACATAGGAAGGAGTTGTCCAAAAAGGTCAAAGACACTGAGAAATGAGTTCAACAAAGGCAAAGGAAAGGCAAATGTTGAGAATTTCAGAGATGAGACAAACAAGACATAGAAGAGAAAGAAAGATTGCAATACATTAAGTTTAGATGGGATCAATTTTCCCAATGGGTTAGGTGATTACACATCTCCCAATTAAGCAATCAAGAGATATGTGGGACTGATATCTAAAAGATATAGTATGCATCAGTTCCAAGCATTTAGTTTTGAAAAGATTACATATGCATGAATAAAGATGCAAGGTGTTGTTTAGAATCTTGAAGAAATCTTTAAGTTTTGTTAGTTTTCATGTTATTGCCAAGCATGAAAAGTTTCACTATGATTGTCAAGTGAAATTTTAGTTGATGTTGAGCTATCACAAGGTAATAGTGTTGAATGAGCTCATAGTAGTTTTTGAGAAAAAAATGAATTTCATGGAAGCTGAGTGAGTCAAAATCTCTATTGAAGCTGAGCTTAAAGTTGTGTAGGCACTAAGCATTAAATGCAAGGTTTTAGGGTCTATATGATTGATTTCTACTCATTTGACATCATTTAAATTTGAAGGAGAGAATGAAGAGTGAAAGGTGAATTGAAAGAGATCATACTAATTATTAGCCCTAATTTCTAATAAGCCCTTTTTTCCCAAGTTATGTCATCAAATTGTCTAAACTTTTGAGCAAATTGAGTTAATCACAGTATGTTTTCATTCCCTATAGAAAAACTTATTTTTGGATTTATTATTTATGCCAAGTACTTAGGGTTTCTCTGAGATTTTCAAGATTATGCTTTACCCTAAGCATCACCTTGTTTTTAGGCTTGCCACTTTTAATTTTTTAATTTTTCAAATACCTAAGGGTGGCACTTTACTTTATATCTTTTATCTTTTGATAAAGGCTCTTTTATTTCAAATGTGCGATCATGTGACTATAGTTAGTCACATGGTTGAGGACCCTAATCAAACTACAACAATGAAGGGCACAACCTGGTGAAGTTAAGATTTCCCTTTGATCTCTAAGTTGTAGTGGGTCAATGGTAAAGTCTTTTCCTAATTACAATCAAGCAAGGCAATTAAGGTTACCTTGATCTCGTGGTTGCCTTAAAAAGGTGTTTTTATCAAAGTGTGGATGTGACTAGGAGATTGGTTTGATCACTTGGTCAGGAACTTGGCTAATAAAGGTCTATCACTAACCATGAAATGGTGAAAGGCTTAAAAGAAATGGTGAATCACATGGTCACAATGTTAGTTAACTGCTAAAAGAAATAACTAGTGACCCAATGATCATTGTTATAAAAAGATACATAAGTTTTTGTTTGCTCAGTCACATCACCAAAAGGGATAAGAACTATTTACTTAGTGACTTGACAAGGATGTTCAGAAGGGTTTGATCGCTTGGTTATGTAGTTAATAAAATTGAAAGGAAGTTTGACCGTGATCATGTGATGCAGTTAAAGTTAAAGCTAAATATAAGCTCACAAGAGAAAAGTTTTAAAAATGCTTAATTATGCGCCATGCTGTGACTTCATGAATTGAAGGTGATCTCAAGGTTGTTGATGTTAGGTTTTGATGCTAACATAAGGTGATGACTACATGATTGAAGCAAAATAAAGGATTAGAACCTATGTCACTTAGTCACATGGTTAGTTGTCAACAATAGAGAATAGATCATGAAGTGATGGAAAAAGGTAACATGTTGTGGTCACTCGGTCATAAAGAGGAAAAATAAGTGGAAAGTGATTGTTGGAAAATCCATTATGATTTCATAGATTATATCCTGAAAAAATATCCATAAAAGAATTAAACAATTGGCTATACATGTTGTTTTCGATAAAATCTATAGTGTGGTTGATGGGTAGAATAGTATCTGAATGGGCACGTGATGCTTGAGTCACCCCTTTAGGAAGATCTATGTACACCATCCAAAATGGACTTTGGATCATCATTGTAATCATTATATACATATTGAATATGTGAATAAAGTATATATTCTATATTTTATGTTGTATCATGCTATACTACATGTGTTAAGTATCTTTACCCTATACGGTAAACATTTGGCATCATTGCCTATAAGGATCGAGTGCTATGAATGTTGAACACATTGAATATAGATAGAAATAAGAATCTAGAAGATGATGACATAAGGGTGGCATAGGAAGTATTAAACCACACACAACAAAGCAACCAGAGGCACAAACTCCAACAACTCACCAAAGGGTACGATAGTGGTGGCATGGGAGGTGACCATGGTACCATAGGAGCACTATCGAATGGAGTGCAGTTGCCAAGTCAATCAAGGGAAAGGTTGATAGAAGAAGCCTGATAAAGGTGAAGGGTGATCAAAGGAACAAAAGAAGAATTGGAAAATTGGTATACACCAAGGGGGAATCTAGATAGAAGGGAAAGGACCAACGTGGCTCAGAGTGTCAAAGGAACTCAAGCATGGGGTGAAATCTTCATCCTTGATACACCTAATGAGAAAATATAGTTTGGTCAAAAAAACAAAGTCCTTGAGGAAGCCTTGACACCACTTGAGAATGTAGGTGTCCGTAAGGTGGGTGTTCAGAGTAGTACAGAAGTACAAAACAATGTAGGTATAGATAAAAACTCACAACAAAAGAAAGAAAGGGTATCGATGGCTAGTCCAAAGTAAAAGCTACCAAAGTTTGATGGGGATGACATGGCTGACCTGATTAGACACTCCAAAACTTGGGAAATGATTTGGACAATGAATGGAGAAAATGATCATGAAAAATGGGCAAGGGAATTTCCAACCACCTTACAAGGTGTAGCAAGTGATTGGTTTTTTGACACTGATTTGGAAAAGCTAACAACATGGAAAAACATAAAAAGGAATTTATTATAGAGTTTCAACTACTGTGAGATGACAATGAGATAGAAGAAGAAATATACACCACAAAACAAGGGAAAAATGAAAATATCCATGTATCTGCTAGAAAGTTAAAAGAATTAGTAAATAAGATGGAAAGTAAGCCAACGGATGGGCTGAAAAAGAGATGGTTCATAGAAGGAACACACCTAAAGTTAAAAAGGAAAATAAAGATTGTACCACCATTTTCGTACATTGAAGCATACAATCAAGTGATGGACTTAGAAAGTTAATAGAAAACAAATAAGAAGAAGAAAAGTAGATCATCCGACTCAGATGAATCCTCTTTTGAAGATAGCAGTGGTGATGAAAAGGGTAGTAAAAAGGTCTATGCTATCCAGAAGGATATGATCAAGATGATGGAAGAATTTAAGAATATGTAGAAAGGAAATAGCTAGACTAAAGAAAATGAGCTATGGTACACAAAATACAAGGCAGAAGGTCACACTAAGGGATCCTGTCCAAAGAATCAGTTTTTTGATATATGCCAAATCACGGGACATTCCACAAAGGAATTCCCATTCAATATGAAAACAAGAGGGTATCAACAAGTGCTCCTGACACAGGAAGCATCCATGTCAAGAGGAAACACAAACACAAACAATGATGGTGCCACCTCGAGTGTGTACAAAAACAACAGAAGGGGATAGAACAACAAAACCACCACCAAAAACAACAATAATAATTATGGAGACCACAGTTAGATTTAGTATGATGTGAATGGCTGACCAATGGTTCAATGTCAAGCATGCAACTTATGGGGACACTTTGCATAGAACTGTACAATGACAAATACATCAAAGTTGTTATGCAGGTGGTGTGGCCCTAAAGACCATGAAGATGCCAAATTCCCAAAATTAGGAGTGAATTTGATCAGCATTGAAGTATAAATGAATGAAGAGGAAGTCCTAGCAATCATGCATAAACAAGCAAAGTTGTAACCAGACCCAATGGAAGAAAAGAAGAGACCAGAAGAAGCACAGGCAGAAATTTAGAAAGGGATGTAATTAGAGAAATCACAAATGGAGAAGGGGGATACCGTGGGTACCTCAATGAGGAATTGCACAAAATAAAACATCATAAGGAAAATATTACAAACTAATGTACTAGTAAAATCAAATGATCTAATCCTCACAATGCTCCAAATATGAAAAACACTCACAAAGATGGCTCTAGTTGCTAAACTACTAGAAGAACCCAAGAAGGAGAAGGAAAGTGGAACAAGTGCAACAAACCCAATGCTATTAGCTCTCACATTAGGAAGGCATCCGACAGTCATAGAAATGGGTATATTGGGAACAATCCTCTTAGACACAATTGTGGATGGAGGTTTAGGGGTAAATGTCCTACCAGAGGATACTTAGAAGAAGTTGGGACAACTAACATTCTAGCCACCCATATTCTAATTGCTAACTGTATACCAACATGGCATTAAGCCTCTTGGGATCCTGATGGCACAACCAGTGACTATTGGAACACAGTTGTTCCTAATCAACTTTGTAGTCATACCGCTAAAAAGAAGGGGATATGACACCATTCTGGGATGAGGATGGCTCCTATAAGAAAAGATCAAACATGATTCAAAAAATAATACACTATCAATAGAGAGAGCAAAGGATGAAGATTCATTATTCATTTACACACACAAATGGGGGGAGAAGAAGCTAGATCATCTAATTTAGAAGGAGAAGACAAAGGGAAGAAGTAGATGAAATCGGATGAGGAAGGAGTCCTATGGTTGGAAGGTGGATTGAAGAACGATGATCTAATTTGGTGAATGAAATATTTCACTAGAAGATAGAGGATTATGAGCTCTTTTTGAGCTATAATATGTTAAGAGTCAATGAAGGTGAGAAAGTAGAGGAAAAGGAATGCCCAAAGGAATATATAGAAGTGGAAGAAGAAAAGGTAGTTACAGTTGAAGTTGAAGGGAAGAAAATACTGTAAAAACCCAACAAAAGGAAAGATTCCACTATGTGGTACATAGTGAATGGATCATGCAGAAAGAAAATGTTATGCTATAGCATAGATTTAGTAGAAAAGGTACTAAAAGTGAGGAAAACACATCGTACGATCTACACAAGAAACAAAAAGGAAGGGCTTAATAAAAACTTAAGGAGTATAGAGTGAAGGTTCTAGAATCAAGAATATAGTTATTGATAGAAAGATGAGGCAGCTGACATAATTCATGGTATGTGCCACAAAGGTTACATAGAATAGGCAAAGGGCATGACATGAAAAGCACTTGAAGTTGAGCAGATTTTAGTTGGGACAACTAGTGTTAAAGTATAATGGGCATAACGAGATCAGACTAGGTACATTTAAAATAAAGTGGGCAGAGCCATATAAAATCTATGAAGTGGGCGATGACAGAGCAATAAAATTATGGATGCTTGAGGGGAAGGAAGTAGCTGATGTAGTGAATGGGTTGATGTCGAAAGTATATCATGAAAGAAATGGTTCCCCGCTGATGAAAAACTAAGAGAAGAACAATTGTAAATAATGTATATATGTAAAAATAAGTGTAAAATAGAATATAACTTATTTTTTAGAGTAAGCTGAAGAAAAGAGGTAGATACTAATATGTGTAATAAAGAAATATGGCAGTAGGAGAAGCATTTCCATATGGTATGGTAAGCACAAAAAAGGCCACCACCATATGGTTGATACCATATGGCCATCAAGAAGGAGATTATGAAAGGTGTCATTGAATGGAGAATGAGAAGAATAATACTCAAGGAAGCAATCACCACACAAAGGAATTGAACTGTATGGACAAAGGAAACATATGCATAGGGGCCATATAGACGTACAAAATTAAGAGTATGGAAGGGAGGATATAATGGACTGTATGGCCTTATACGAGTCAATAGGTAATTATAGTTGATCCATCATACATCTAAAAAGGTGCACTAACACACTATATGACAAGGCAAATAGGAGGCTAGAGGCATCACTGTACAGACTGTACGGACAAGGAAAGCACAACATATGTGTAGATGGCAATAGAGGATACGAATGAGCACTATATGGAAAAGTAGTGGCATAGTACAACATAGGTAGGAAGTAGCACAAAGTAACATTTAACGTATAGACTGTATGGAAGATACAAGAAGAAAATAAACTTGGCAAAGACACCATATGGCGTAATGTATACCAAGGAAGTGAAGTGTATTTCCATATGGACATAGAATAACACTATAGAAACATTGCATTATGTAGCCATACATCATACAGAGTGAAGCTACAAAATAATAAAAAGGATCACTATACTTGAAGGAAAGGAGATTGCAGTACACTAATAAAGACATGTCATGGCTCTGCAATTGTGCAAACTTTGAGATTTCCCATGCACGTTGACATTAAGATACATAAATGTTCCTTTGAATTTTTATCTCCATTAAAAGGTTGATGTAACTAATTCCTTAAATTATAGTATTTTTCATAAGTTAGGAACAAGAGTTTGAGTGCCAAAAATTTGGAATAATTTTTAGAGTTTTTAGAGTCAATATTGATAGATAATTGTTCCAATATCTTTAGTTAGAGAGATCATGGCACAAGAGGAAGGAAAGATGATAGCACAAGTTGATGTGGAAGGATATCCATAGACCATAGATAAAGCAAAGCCAAAGTTGGTAACTTTATATGCAAAAGAGTGGGTGTATTTTCTCCTAGGGTCTTGACATGCTCAAACTCTGAATGTTCTATATGGATGTCATTGTGCTTGAGACTAAGGAGAATGAGTTATTCTAGTATGTTTATCAAAATAGGTACACAAAGTCTCCAATCTATAACACATGGATCAGAAATATGGAAAAATTAATAATGCTAAAGGTGATAATTGATGTTGGTTTGGTGAAACCATTGATTAAGTCTTATGATCCAACTACCAAGGCCTTTCATAGAAAATATATGAGTTTCGTCTACATATTGGATAGGGAGAGCTTTGATAAAGTTTTTGTCCTAGGAGGGCCCCTCACAAAGAAAGTTGAGAAATAAAAAATGAATAAAACCTTCAAGAATTCCAAAAAATTCTACACTAGAACTATCATGAGGAGGCATATTCCTAAATCAAAGGAAGAAAAGGGAGAGTTTCCCAAGAAGGTAGGGGAACTAATACCATTAGAATTCTTCTATAAATATTTTAGATACATCATCTTCAGGAATGAGAAGGTATACCATGCATGCCCTAGGTTATGCATATATCATATCTTTGCATATCTAGGATCCAAATCATAATGTCTATTATGATTTTGTGGAATACATCATTGATATAATGCATGAGGAAATTGAGGTAGCTCAAAAAGGGGACATGGGAAACTTCAGGTTTTTTCATTATTCAGTGTTGATGCACATCATCCTCTTCAATAACATGGGGCACATTAGTCTAGACTTCATTGAGGCTACTGAGGAGAATGGAAAACCTTGCTTGTGTAATTATGGACTC
Organism: Cupressus sempervirens; assembly: GCA_028749045.1. Lineage (NCBI taxonomy): Eukaryota > Viridiplantae > Streptophyta > Pinopsida > Cupressales > Cupressaceae > Cupressus > Cupressus sempervirens. The sequence goes on along the minus strand of CM053786.1, from coordinate 86,705,749 downwards.
ATTTTTTGAAAAGGTTTTATCCCTATGCTAGTACTATTGCTTTTTATAATGATTTTTCATTTACAATCATGAATACGTTAATAGAGATATATGAAAGAGTACCTAGAGTGTTAACAATGCTAATTAGACCATGTTCCTACCCAAATGATGATAAGGTACTTAGCCATGATTGAGCTAGTTTGTTTTTATTTGAAAAGTTTTCAATTATAAGAGTGTTTGGTTGTCCTCAGCCTCCCCATGTATTACCTAGGTATTTCCCTAAAATACTAGGCTAGTTAGAATTATTCTAGCAATTACTAATGATGAACAAAGAGTATCTAGGCCCTACTATTAGGAAAGGCTCTTTCATAGCCAAAAACACAAAAATAGGTGATTTTCTAATAGGAAAAGATGCCATAGAAGAAATAGATCAGTGTTTAGTTGAATTCAAACTTCCCTCTACCCTAGCTAGGACCTATGATCCAAATTATTTGGTGAGGAATATTCTTTAAAAAATGAGGAAGTACACCCTTCCTAATAGCAAACCAAAATGGGAAGAAGATTGCATCATGAACTCCCTGCAAACAAAGGTGTGTAGGGAGAGAACTCAAAATTGGAAAAGCACAATGAAGATAGAAGCAACCATGAAGGCTATAGGCCCATCATTCAAGGGTTTCCATAATTTTGTTCCATACCTTGATAGATAAAATAAGTGCCTGGATAATTTTGATGAGCTAATGACTCAAGTCCCTATAGAATTTAGAGATAGAGCAAAAACACCACCTCCTGAATAGGACGATGTTATAACTATAGAGGTTGAAAATGATCAACCAGAGAGCTCTTCATGGGATCGAGGAAGAAAGAAATAGAAGATGATTCATATACCTAATAAGGTTAGAAGAAAGGTAGCTCAAATTATGCCTTAGGGATCAAAATTCCTTGATACAATTAGGCACAATTTTCTAATCAAATAGGTAGGTGAGCTTGGAAAAATCCCCAACATGATTGAATTGTAAATCTAGATTTTGGATGAGAGAATAATACATGATGAGGGGTTTAATAAAGATGACCAATTTTTAAATTCCAATGAATTTAAGTCATTCCTTTATATGGTAAAATAGAATGAACTTGCCCTATAGTTGCAACCTAGGGATTCACCTGAGAAAATTGCAAAACTAGTATAGAGGTTGTAGGATTATGATCCCAATAGTGAGAATCTCATAATTGAGGAGAATTAGTGACAAGAAGTGGAATGCTACTCTTTCCTAGTTGGGAACTTAGTTTCACTTGTGTGTTGGATTAGATAAGGAAACAAGAAATATCAGTCTCTTTTGAAGAAACTAATATCACTAGTGAGTTGCATGGCTCTAGATTCAACATAGACAACAAAATGATGGAAAAATGTGTAATGGTTCTAGATGATAATAAACCAAATCTTATGGAAATAAAGGAGTCCCCCCAAGGAAATGTGATTTTTTGGAATGTTTCTACTATATCCAGTGGCCAAATCTACAATTTGGTGAATACAACATCATTAATAGGGAAGAGCAAAATGAATACATTGGAAGAACAATTATACACAACATATAGTATATCCATTGATGCAAGGAAAAATATGAATAGAAGTTGAAGAGGGCTTATGTCTTGGAAAAGAAAATTGTTGACATGGAAGAAGAAATAAGGAGCTTAAGGGTTGTAACTAGATCTGTTAAAGAGGTAAAGGATAGTGAAATTTAGACTAAAGTTGAGATTGCAATTGTAGGGGAGACCGAATGGGATGGTGCTAAGGAGGTGGAGATAAAGACAATGTAGAATTTCGTCATGCACAAAATTGGTGCCTTACAAATTCTTTCACAAATTGTGCATAGTAGCTACATAATCCTACAAGGAGTTGAATACAAATGCTCGAAGGCATTAGACCTTTTATCCCCTCTATTCACAACTTGGGGGCTCTATGCTCAATTCTATGATAATCTTGTCCCTCTACTACCCCAAAAAAGGATTTACCCAAGTTGGTAATCATTAATACCATAAATATGATAAATAGGGTAAGGGATTCTCATGGTTTTTTCATAAAAAAAATTGTAATTAATCCAAGGAAAAATGAAGTTAATTTCTGTGGGAATACCAAATTTCATTCCTCATATAATAAATAGTAATGGAGATCTTAAGGAATGGTAGGAATGGTCTTCTTCTTTTGAATATATTTTGAGTCATCCAAGGTTTTTGGCATATTCTAATAATGAGACTGATATACATGTTGTATATGATTTAGTTGTTTTTGTTTTTACAATTGAATTAGATATGAGTAAGGTCTCTAGAGAGTTGAAGGATATTACTAATTTTAAGTGGAATAAATGTGTAGAAGAATTAAATTTAGAAAGGGGTTCTACTTGGCTAGAAGTAGAACTAGATTTAGTTATTTGAGAATTGATTGCAAACATCAAGGTTCTACTATCCCAGGAGGATGATTAGATAGAGACAACTATGTATTGTTGGGAATTTGTTTTGCACAAGGTCAATGACAGGAATCCATTACATAATTCCTCTCTTGAAAAGAAAATATTTTAAAGGATTTTCTCCAAGGTTTAGTGTTTGTCTTACGACATACCAAAATTTGCTCAGTAGAAGATAAATGTGAGTGTTCAAGAGGAGGACTTTTCTGGTTCTAAAAACACTTTTGTCTTGGAATTAAAGTAAATCTTTTCACTATCTCAAAATAGCACACCAGAGAGAATAATATTTTTGTATTTTCTTTTTTTAATGAATGCAATTCTACCAATGCAACTAAAATGAGTTCCTATTCTAACAAGGGGTTAGCAAAAAAAATAACAAAACTAAAAGGAAATAACATGAATTTGAAATAACTTGAAATTGAAATCCTAAATGGACATAAGCTACAGAAAACAACATGATGTGAGTTATAATTTCGAAGAAATCGGTAGGAAACCAATGAAAACATGAGCAACACTTCCTAGAATCCACTGATGCAATCATTGATATGAAATTTAAATAACTAAATAATGTTTCACTCTTCATCAAATTGCAAGGCCACAAAAAGTGCACTCATGCGAGCCAAAGAGTTATGCAAGCACATTTTGTGATCTCTCCTCAAGCGAGATATGTTAATGGAATCCATAAATCTATAGCAAACATTAGAACTAAAAGATCACACAACCAAAAATAACGCAATAAACCCTTGGCTCAATCACAATCTCATGAATAAAATTCACAAAACAATGACACATTCAGGAAAGAATCACTACACTCCAAATGTGAGCACCAAAAGCATAATTTTATTGCATAATAAAGGTGGTCCTTTTTACATTTTATAATCGGGTATTTATAAGAAATCGTCTCCTCAATTTGTGTTGAGAGTGAGAGATATCTTCATGCAATAAAATGCTTTTAAAACATTAAAAAAACCTAAATATATACAAATTAATAATTAATCTGGTGGTTAGAGAGACTCCATCCATATTTTATTCATTAATTGGATGCATGAGCTCTTTACATATCAATAATAATGAAAGCATGAGAGAGAAAGGAGGAGGAAGCCATCAATCAAAGTGGAAGTGCATGGAGACACCAAAAATAGAAGTTGGCCCTTCACTAGGTGTGTGTCAGAGCTAAAATTTCTATCAAAATGTGCTCCCGATGCATGGAAAGTGCTATTTTTTGAACTGGCAGTCAACTGATAGCACGCCTCTGAATTGTGGACCTGTGGACCTATGGACCTTGATAGGGTCAAAATTTCAAAATTTTACTAAGTGTCAAAATTGAAATTCTGGCATCTTAGTTTTGTTCTTCTTCATCCCAAAGCTATGTTTGGATGTTTGCCCTTGAATTTCTCTATCATCTCAATAATTTTAGCTTCATTTGGAAGATCTAAAGCCTCATACTTGTCCTTGACCTCCTGTCTATAGTTGTCCACCTCAATTCAAGCCTTTTTAAAGTCTCTGAGTTTGGTGTCCAATTCTAACAATGCTTCTTCCATCCTAAAGGCTTGTCTAATATCTTCATCACTGGATGCTTCCTCTAAAGTCCTCTTGAAATTCTCCACTACTACCTCAACTAGAAACAACTTCTCTCATTTCCAAGCATGCATCACTATACAAATTTTCTTCTTCCAAAATTTTCTCTCGAGCTTGGTCCTTGAGCTCATGTATCTCATCATGTGATGTTTCCATCACTTTATTTCCATCCGCTATCTTCTCTATCTAATCATCTATCATGTCTAGCTCTTCTGTGGTATATACATCAATCAGAATGCAGTACCTTTGCCCTTTTATGGCTTGTAGAGTTTACAAATCTTTGATCCATGCTCTCACCTCATCCATGATATTGAAGTCTTGCCTCAAAATTGCCACAATCTTATCAACATTCTCTTGTGTAGTATGCAACAACTTCAAACTTCTTGTGATTATAGTGACACCTTTATCCTCAATTCTATCTTTCCATTCCTAACAAGCTTTCAAAAATGGATTGAGTTGTACACCTTCACCTTCTTTAAGAATGGTATTTAGAGTCTCCTAGAGGCATTTAGGATCAAGAGGACCAACAAATTCAGCTAGATATCCCTTTAAGATCTCAACTTGCCTTTGAAGTTTTTAGTTCAATATCATCCTACTCCATGTGCCTGAGAACCTCTTTGATTCCCATAGTCATCATCTGTAGGGCTGAATCCCATGTAGGCTTTCCCAACATAACATCCTTCACTTCATAATCCTCAAGGCTAATGATTTATGCATGTGTACCTTCAAGAGGGAGGTCCACTTGTGCAAATAAATCCTAGTTCCGTATGGTAGTGATAAATGCTAACGACATCACATCATGTAATGGAGACTTAGGTTTGTTCAAGAACTCTACAATATCACAAATATCATCCTCTGAAGCACATAATTGATGCTTGGCACTTCTCATTATCTCCTTTCAAAACCATCTTGGGATATGTTTTCCTATGGATTTGGCTCTTGATGACAAAGGGGTGTGTTCAACTACCTCCTTCCCTTTATCGCTCTTGCTTGGGGTTGTCTCCTATTGTGAAGACTCTCCTTTTGTAGCCTTAGTCCCTGTAGATCTTGTAGCTTGCTCCTTAGCATCTTGGGAAGGTTGTTGTGTATATTCTACCATATGTCCCTCTTTTGATGCTTCATTAGTAGCCCTCAACCCTAGTTGCTCTTGTGGTGATGGTTCCTTTTGAACTTGTTCTTTTTTTGAACTTGGAGGTGGGGGAGTTACTAAACCCTTATCTACCACCATAATTTGTGGTGGAGATGGAGGAGTGAGATTAGGAATTTGCATTTCTAGTGGCATCTGTGTCTAGTCTTTCTATTGGAGTTCACCTATAGAGGTGTATTTGATCTTATCTGCAACTAACTCTGTGCCCATGGGCATGAAATCAAAATATATCATGGAGAAAACATCCTCACCTCTGGCCCTTTTCTCATTCATCCACTGATGTACTTCATCTTCTGAAGGAGAGAGTTCTAATGGTTCTACTTAGGTGGATGAAGGGGTACTGGTGGTACTCTTTCTTCTTTCCAACTCTACAACTTTTGCTAACTGAGTTCTTCTTTGTAGGGGTACTTGTTCCTCCTCCTCTTCTAATTTTGTTTCTTCCTCATCTTCTTCTTCCTCCATAATAGTTTTAGGAACAAATGGATTAGGTACTAATATTTTATTGATCCTTTTCCTTTTCTTCATCTTAATCTTGATCCTCTTATATCTCTTGGAGATAGAAGGAGAAGGGGGATCTTCTTGTACATGAGGAATGGAGGTTTTTGGAATCTCTCCCTCTTCTAGTTGGCTTGGTACAATAGGAGGCAACTGAGGTTCATCCTAGATTTGAGAGGCTCCAATAATTGGGACTCTTGTGAGCTCTATTCATGTTGATAAGAAGACATATGTTTTGTAACCTGTTGTATTTGAATCCTTTAAGGAGAGGTTCTCTTCCTCTTTCCCTTCCTTTCAATAGGGTAATAATATCCCACTGGGTAATCAAGATGGTAGACTGTCTCTATCCTAATAGGAGACTGGAGTGCAAAGATAGGAACTATGACTTTCCTTCCCTTACCCCTTTCTAGGCGAGCATGTGCATGGAAGATTACAGTATTAGGAATTGGATCAAGTGGAAAAGGTTTCTTGATCTAGTCCTTTGTCATTCTAATGACATGTCTCACTTAATGATTGATGTCATCTCCTTCCTCTTTGTCAACCTCTGCATTCATAATGGTTCTTTCACTAACATTGTTTGTATTGAACAAGTGATATAGTAATTCTTTAGAGTCTTGTAGCCTTATCTCATCAGGGATAATAAAATGGAGAGCCTTTTCTGCTAGATATAAAGTCATCCTACAATAGTCCCTGATGCAAACATCATAGTCATTTGTGGCATTCATCCAATCATCTTCAATGGCATCTTCATGATGGAAGTCCTTTCCTGCCAGGGTTTCCACTTTACCCACATTGTCAAAGTATAGCCGAGGAGAATTATATTCTTCAAGAGGATAGTTCTCAGATTGTTGCAAACTTTTAAGAATTTTTCCAAGTTCGTGTGTCTGAGGTCAATATCTTTGATCTTAGCATAATCATCATGTAACCTTGACTTTGGGGGTATGCCTTGGAACTTGAAAACAACTAGTTTCACTGTTGCTCCGGATGTGGACGCCAATTGATCATGTTACTTGTACATTACGAGAAAAGAAAATGTTATTAGTCACTAGATAGAATAAAAGTAAAAAAATAAGTAAAAAAAAAAGTCCCCCTTGGGGAATTTATTAATTTCTAAAAAAGAAATTTAAATTAAAAAAAAATTATTCCCTTTTAATTAATTAATTAATTAATTTTTAAAAATTTTATATCGTTTTTATTTTGTATTATTTTAAATTATATATATATATATATATTCAAAATTAAAAAAATAATAAAAAAATAAAAAATTTGACACCCTAAGGGTGGGCGTGCCAGAGGCATGCAACATTGGGTACGTGTTGCTGAACTCGCATGCAAGGGCACGCAACACCTGACCCATGGCATTGGAGTGCACAACACTCGGTGCTTGCATTGTTGAGGGTGCGTAGTGCTTGGCACAACACCAAGGGTGCATGACACCTGATGCTCATGTCAAGGGTGTGCAGCGCCCAACGCTTGCGCTAAGGGTGTGCAGTGCGGCTTCGCAAAAGCCATGACGAGGGGGGTTTGCTCACCTGTTCTATTGGCTCTCCAAAACAAAGGGGGATGAGAAAAAAATGAAGGGGGGAAGGGAGTAAGGGAGCTTTATAACCCTCCTCCCCTTGCATGCATTAAGTAATATGGGTGCTGCACCTCAGCACGCACAAGGGGAGGGGGGTCTTTTTTTTTTTGAAACTTGCATTTCAAAATTTTCAAGTTTTCTAATGTTTTTGTGATTTTGACCTTTCTATTTTTTGGTGATTTTTTCAAATTTTAATTTTAATTTTTTTCAAATTTTTTGACTCTATGACTTAAACATTTATCAGAATTTTCTTCTCTCGACTCTCGAATTATGAGTCCAGGAGTCGAAAAAAATAGGGGGTCCCCATTCCTAGTGAGGAATGGGGCATGTGTTGTGGACACCACAAAAAATAGCCCCAAAAAAAGGAAGAAATGACTAAAGCATTTCTTCATCAACAAACATTCCTCCAACGAGTGTCAAACACCAACCAAACTTGAATATCTTGAGCATCTATCAGATGACTCTTCAATCAAAATCTTAGAACCTGAAACCTTCCAACTTAGTGTATGTGTTGTGTATTCATTCCTTTTGATGTGCTAGGATGCAGCCAATCAAAGTTTTCTGACAACTTGCAACAATCCTCCACTCCTCCCAACTCATTCATTTAGGTTCCCCATGAAGGCCTTTTATCAATCAATTACTTGATCGGATGAGAGAATCAGTTTGAGGGCTCTTGGTGGGATGCCACATTCTTTTAAAATTTTGGCTTTTGAATAATCGCTCCATGTAGTTCAAAATGTTACTTTTGATGGAACAATACTTTGAATACAAGATACTTCATTTTTTGAAAACATTTCTTTTTCCATTTTAGATCTTTAGAATCCTTCAGGCTTAACACTGTCTTTTCTCTTTTCTTTTGTGTTCTATATCCTAACTACACTTAGACTATGTAGCTAAAACATCGATGTCATTTCTTGGATTCAATCTCTTATGAACATCCCTTGCATTCCTCTTTTAGAACCTTTTGGAAACTCCCACGCCAAACGATGATCTTTGCAACCTTTCAAGGAGCCTCCTCCTATTTGGACTAGTCAAAGTTTGGATCATTTCTTGTTGCCTTTGACTTCAAATTGAACAACACCTAAAACAATCAAATCTTTAAATTGCAAAGTGTTGAGAACTTGGTGGTCTAGGCCTTTGATTTCTAGACTGAAAATCCCCTATTTTCACAAGAAATATCCATTGCTTGGTTGATATAAGACACACAATTGTCCAAATGTTTTGAAAAAGTAATAACTCTTCTTGAAATTAGAACCAAGGAGTGATTAGTGAAATGTTAAGAGAAAAATCTCAAATACACCTTAGCCCCAGGACTGATGCAACTTTGAAAGGAAACACATGACTGAAAGCAAACACACAACAGGAAAGCAAACACACTTGTAGGAATGTAAATCTAAACTAAATGCAGAAATGAAATCTAACTAGTTTTTTTTTTTGGCTTTTTGTCTTTTAAACCTCAAAATAATGCTTTATAAACTACCCATTTATGGGCAAAGGAAGAAATTCCCCTTGTAAGGAACTGAGCCTAAAAGTGTTTTCTCCCAAAATCTCCATGATTTGATAAGGACTCATCCACAAGTGTTGAAACTTGGTATGATTGCCTGGCTTTTCTTTTGCCTTGTCCTAGAGTAGAACAAGGTTGAAAATCCTAAATGATTTGATTGTCTCCCTCTTGTCAAACCATCTTGTCACAACATCTTGATGTTTATCCATGTGTTCCAATGCAACTATTCATTTTTAATCTATCTCTAAAAGATTCATCAACTTGATTTGTACTTTGTTAGCATCTTCAGCATACCCACTCATGAATCTCAAAACAAGAATTCTAAGGTTAAGTGGGAACACTAGTTCTTGCCTGTAAATAAGAAAATATGGAGAAGTCCCCAAGGAATTTTTTACTCTCACTTGATCTATCCATAGGGTCTATTTTAGTTGTGTATGCCAATCCCTAAGATTCTCCTTCATCAATTGTTTCATTACTATGATCAAGTTTTTGATTGTAGATTCCGCTACCCCATTTCCTTGTGGGTAGTAATTTGAATAGAACTTGATAATGATTTTTTTTTTCAAATGTCCATTGGTTCAATAATGTGGATGCAAATGCGGACCCATTATCACACACAAGGGCAAAAGTCATTCCAAATCTGATAACAATGTGTTCTTCTAGAAAGTCAGTCACCACCTTAGCAGTGCAATTTTTGAATGTCTCTACCTATGTCCATTATGTACAATAATCTGTAGCTGTAAGGATGAATGCATGTCCAATTGATGATGGTGGATTGACTGGACCTATGAAATCTAGTCCCCACTTTGTGAAGGGGTCTACCTCATACACCGATTGTAGTGGCATTGTTGGGTGCCTCTCTTTGTTAGCACTGGTTTGACATATATGGAAAGAACACACATGCTCAAAAGTATTCTTGAATATTGAGGGTCAAAAATAAATTGATCTTAAAATCATGTGAGCTATTGCTTCTGTTGAACCATGTCCTATACTATACTTGTCATGGAAATGTTCCAAGACATCCTTGGCTTCTTCACATCCTAAGAATTTTAGATAGATCCCTTTGTAGTTCCTCTTATACAACTTGTTATCAAGTAACATGTAAGACTCACATTTATCTTCTACTGATTGGATTTTGGTATGTCATAAGACAAACACTGAAGCTTGGAGTAGATCCTTTAAAAGATTTTCTTTTCAAGAGAGGAATTACACAATGGATTCCTGCCGTTGACCTCGTGCAAAATGAATGCCCAACATGTATCTACTATGAGAAGACAAAAGGAGATAGAAGAGGACACAACAATTATTAAAAAGGCTCTTGGCACAAATGACATCTACATTATGCACCCACTTTCTTGTTTATTCTCCAACTACAACAAATGTATTTATGTAACTTTTAAAAGGGATTTTACTTTTTTTTTGGACTGGATAGTTTTGACACTTGCCCTCCCATCTAAAGCTCATCGCAATTCCCTTTATAAGGATTCGCAAGATGTGGAGTAGAGATTGAGAGTTTGTAGAAATTTTCATGTTTTATGCCTCTTTTTGTAGTCCATCAAGTTTTGGTAATTATCTGAATGTAATTAGTTTTTATACTCTAGAATATAGTAAGTATTAAATATCAATTGTCAATTTTGAGTTATTTTTGAGTCTTTGTCAGTATTGTAAAACTTTTCAAAGGAAATTAGTACAAGAAGGAAATTCTCTATATATCTATGTCTTCAAGTTTTGTCTCCTTCTTTATATATCTTTGATCTTGAGATTGAAATGAAAAAGCCCCTTTCACTTTAATTTAGTTTGAATGAATTGTGTATCTCATAATGATTGTTGTGAATTCAAAGAATTAAGTAATTTCTTTCCATAAGTGATAAGGTTTAGGGTTTATAAGAAAGATATGATAAGAATGAAACTCAATGCTTACTCTTGATAGTTTTATTTACAAGTTGACTAAATAGGAGCAAGCTGGTGATCTTGACTCTATATAACAATGGATAAGACATTGGTCATTGACTTTTTAAGTTGCAAACTAATGATTCATATAGTTCCTAAATACAAAAATTATAAACAATCAATTTACCATTTTATGTAATGATGAACTAGAAGTGTTGCTTGCTACTTGTTTTCTTTTCCTTTCCTTTTATTTATAGTTAGCTATTGTGATTAGGAATTTTATAAGAAAATCATAGAAGAACATTGCCTATTTCTAGTATAGGGGATAGTCTTGAAGAGAATAATATCAAGTTATTGTACTGATATGTTTTTGGATTCGATTGTGTGAAGATTTTTTACATCAACGTTTTGAATCACACTACGTGATCCATCATCAGGATGAAGAGCAAGAGATGCAAAAAAATCTCTTGCTCTTCATCCTGATGATAGATCACGTAGTGTGATTCGAAACATTGATGGCAAAAATCTTCACACAATCGAATCCAAAAAAATATCAATACAATAGAATGGATTGTGGAAATTTGTTCTCTTTAATATCAAGTTAGTAAGATTAAATCCCTAAGGATTTCCCACCTTTGTTCTGTAGAGCCTAAAGTGAAGTGAATCTTGATGACTATTAATTTTGGCCCAAAACTAAGATTTAGCCCCACTAAATATAAGATTTAGCTGATCCTTAGGCTTGTCCCTATCTTATGCTTCCTGGCATTAGGTTTAAACCCACCTAATATGCTCCTTACTTGTAAGAACTCCAACACCAACATTTACAAGTTGAATTCAATAGTTACTCGACCCCAACATAATAGATTCATAAAGGTATTTAGCATGTGCCAAGCTATGCAGTTTGAATTTTTACAAACCCTAGTTTACATAATGGCATCTAGTTATTTAGCTACTAATTTTAAAGAGGGAAAATAAGTTTTGAATGTAAAATTCATAAGAAATGAGATCAGACAACCTAATCTTAGAGCTATTTCTTGATATTGTTTACAAGCAAGATCCATCTAGTGTGTTGTCTATGATACTACCTCGAGTTTTGATGATTCAAGATGTAATATGTTTCTACACCTACAAGGTGGGTAGTATAGGAGACATGGAGATTAGGAAAACCTATGGGAAATTATGTGAAAATGGAGCATTGAAGGATGAATTTAAAATCATAGACAGAAAAAGGGTTGACCTGTGGCCTAGATTTCCCTAATGTTTTCAAGACTGAATGGATTAAGGTAGTTTTGAGTAGAATCATGATAGTTCTATATGGTTGGATTATGGACCAATGAAAATCACCAAAAAAATTGTACATAGAGTAACTGGATATTGAACACTTGACTAACCTAAAACCATGAGAAGTGAATCTCAAGAGGTCATTAAGAAGAATATAGGGGCTATGTGGAACAAATGAGACATGAAAATTGATACAATCACAAATCCCCTAATTTCTTTTGTAATGAGGATAATAGCACATAAATTCTACCAATCAAGTAGTCTCAATAGTGTACCATGTATTGTTGTTGACATGAGCTATAAGATATTTAAGAATGATCATACCTATGACCTTGTCAAGTTGCAGATGTAGCAATTGTCCAAACATTTGGGAGCTATAAGGAAGACCAAAAGTGCACAATGTAAATTTGGTTCAAGTCTTGTATGTATGTTCTTTTATGTACAAAATACATTCCCCGCATTTGGTAAAGTTTCATGTAATAAAAATAGAACAATTGTAGTGCAGATAGGTGAGTTTATTGAGCAACTTGGGAATAATTTTGAGCCAGTTATTAGTAGCTACTTTGAGGAATTCAAATAATCAATGAAGAAGATAATGAGGATACTAGTTTCACTAGTTGAGAAACATTTCAATGATGTTTTCTTTCTAGTTGACACTAATTTTACATTTGTTCAAGATATTGTTCCAAAGGTAAGGTGGTTAAGGCCACTGGGCTATGAAATCAATGTTGATGAAGCCTCTATAGCAATCAAAACATTACTTGTAGAAAATGAAGATGCTAAGGCTACTACCTTTGGAAATTATGACATGGTCAAATCAAAGATAAATATGGGTTCAAAGACTACCCAAGTCATTAGGAAGAAGAATGAAATTGTAAAGAAGCTAAAGAAGAAATTTGGTGAAGGAGTAGATGAAGAAAATAAGAAGAAGAGGAAGATGATGAAGAAGAATAAAACATACATGTTCAAGCACCACTAGCCTTGACTCAAGCTCAAGGAGAAGAACAAGAAGAAGAAGTGGAAATTGGAGAAGGTGTCAAGGGAGAAGAAGCTAGTGAAGCATTTGAGAAAAAGAAGAGGAAAGCTAAGACACCAACTACCAACAAACCAAGGAAGGTCGTAGAACCTAAGCCTATAGTTTTCTAAACAAGAGAAAGTACAAGGGCTATTACAAAGAAAGATCAATAAGCAATCATGCCAAAAGAGAAGAGAGCTAGACTAGCTAGCAATGAAGAGGAGCTTGAGAAGAAAACAAGGAGAAAATACATGGCTCCTACTAAATCTAATGAATAGAAAATTGAATCTAATGAAAACAACCAATTTCAAGTGGTGAGGAACCATCCTTCTTTAGATTTAAACAATATATGTGAGAATATAAGGAACAATGTTGATTAATTTTGATTCTCACATATTAAATTTGATACACTTGGAGAAGTTGAGATGAACCAAGTAGAGGAGTCAATTTATGCCATGATGGAAACATTTAAACAAACTCCAATTGAGATTTCCAACTTTCTACCAAAGGAATTATATGATAGAGCTGAGTAAAATTGGAAATATATTTTAAACATAGAAAGAAAAATCAGAGAAACTACACTTGCTAGAGTTATGCCAGAATTGGATAAAGAAACTAAGGTCAAGAAATTAAAGAAACATATTGGAAAATTTGCACCAAAATATAGGGCATTCAACATATTGCAAAACAAGATTGAGGATGTTGTAAAAAAGAAAACTTTAATCTAGAAATCATTATATGTTTTGGAAACACCAAGGCAATAATGTAGGAACCTATTACATAAGACGAAGGCACTAAAACAAATAAAATACATAGGTACCAGCTAAGGATGAGTAGAAAATAGAATAGAGTGTACCAGATACACTAGTGCCAAGTGCCAGTCCTCCACATGAGATTAACACAAAAAATGATAATGTAAAAATTAAGGACATTTTTGATATTGTCACTCAGAACATTAATCCCCTTATAGAGGATGACTTGAAGAAGATATTGGTATAATCCACTATCTAGGCAAAGCTTTGTGAAAATCCTATACTAGTGAGTGTTGATGAAATTGAGAAGGTAAACAAAGTATTTGTAGGAGAGAAAGTACACAAACAAGTGACACCTACAACCCCTCCTCAATTCACATTTGTACAACCTATATTACCCCTTATGGTATATAAAATGAAGGTGATGGCTATTTGTACCATTAGTACATTAGCACAAAGTAATCCAGTCTTAGTCCCTATAAAGGAAAGTTAAAATGACAAGGGTGAGATAGTTGGAGAAGAGAAATATGAGAGATAATAGACTGAAGGAACACAAGTTCAAATAGGTCAAGTAGATACTCCTACACTTACAACACGAGAGCAATGTGCATTTGTAAATATAAAGAAGGAAAAGGATAAGATTGAAGAGCTAGGTATGACTACCAAACGTAAGGAGCAAATTGCAATACAAACATTGGTAACCTTACTAGAAACTACTCCTCCTCCTAGTCAAGCTCTTCATAGGTCGAGTATAGAAGCTATAACCCTACAATCATCATGGCTAAGTCCAAGCACATATAAGGTAGATAAAGTTACATCATTTGTTGATGTGAACTTGGATGAAGTGATTGAGTTGCCCAAGTTTCATTTTGCAACCATCACCATTGAGAAAATGAGCATAGTCCAAGATGCTCTTGCAAGGAAGAAACAAAAAGAATTTTTAAGACATGAAAAAATGCAAAAGAAAGATTTGATAGATATCAAGGACATTTTTCTTGATGCATTTAGCCTGCCAACACCAGAAGAAACCAAGTCAATCTTAACTAGCCTTGCTGAGAAGGTAAATGATGCATACCTGGATACAAATGTCAAATGATTTGAATGGTTTGAAAAGAATTTTCAACACAAGGTTGATGAAAATATATCAAGTGATATTTCACTATCACAAGTTGAGTTAGCAACCAAAATTGATAGTGTGAAGAAGGTACTAGAGAACATTTTCTTTTCGTACACCAAATTGTGTAATCCCACACTCTTCACACAAGAAATAAGGAGTCATATTATGAGTTTGGAGAGTTATACGCAGTCATCTAGAATAACTCTACCGAAATCTCTAGCTTAGAGTGAGAAATATTTTAGAAATCTCCTCAACCCCCAAAGTCAGTTAGCAGTGTTACACATAGATGAAGAAAACATCAAGGCTAAAATGATCAACATCTAGTGCATTCTAACTCCACATATGGAGATATTACACAAGGAGGTAGCCTTTTTTGAAACACTCATGAAGAATGATCCACATCTTTCTACTCATGAAGGCTTAGTTCACCTTGTTGCCGAGCTGGCCATCTAGATCAAGTCATTGGAGGTAGCTTGTGATAACTGCGGTGCAACATTGAAAATCATGCTTGAGGTCCACAAATCATTTTTGTACAGAAATGCTATTAGTGTATAACCCTTTGACATCAATGTCAAAATGGGGGATAAATAATATGGGAAAAATAAAGATGGGAGAAACAAGAAGTATGGGGGAGAATATTTTTGAGGGAGATGATAGAAAAAGAGTACATAGATCAATCAATACAAATCTACTCAATAGGAGGAATGATTTTGATTTAGATACAAAATGACATAATTAACTCCAGGGGAGTTATTTATTTTTGAGCTATACTCATGAGTCATAACCTTTTGCAAAATTTTGAAGTTTCAAAATTTTGTACGAATGTAGATATTATCATAGTTATGTTTGAGAGGCTAAAGGTTATTCATACATGATCAAGTACTTTTTGACACATGTCAAAGGAGGAGATTGTTAATCTTAGATTGGTTTTGACATATGAGTGACAATATACTTAAGTCATTTACTTAGTTCATGTTGAACAAGTAATACATGTTAAGCATAAATTATCAGATAGTATATGCTGAGTGACAAATATTTAGTATGACTCAAGTAACTAGTAAGTGCCAAACAGATAGTATATGCCAAGCTATTTTGATGTCAAGTGATCAGTGGATGCCAAGTCATTCAGAGGCCAAGTTATAGCATTGAAATTGTAGTTGATGTTGAGCATCAGGGACATCAAGTGCTAAGTTACATAGTTTTGACATAGATGTTTGTAATGGCACAAACTTCTATGTAAACTATTTTTGGGCTAACTTAAGGATTGTTTAACGATCTATGATAATAAGGAAAAATCTTAATTATGAATCCCTATGCATCCAATTAGAAAAAGGGAATGTTTAAGTGACAATATGGTTGAATCACTATAGCTGACTCATACTTAACCCTAAGTCACTTAGGTTGTCTTAAGGAGGACAAACCCTAAAATATTTATGAATTCCTAAGGAGAATCGCAAAGAGTTTGTATGTGCAAGCTATGTATTCATGGTGATTAAGGTGTTATGGTTGGGTTATATTACATAACTAGTTAAAGGAAAATAGAGGAAAGGAATCTAAAGATAGCAGAGATACATCTGATCATAAAGGATCAAGTACACATTAGTATAGAGGCAATCTAACATCAAGAAATAGAGTGCTAACATAAGGATCATTGTTGAGACATTCTAATAGGTGAATTAATTAAATCTCTTAATAGAGTAGTTTTGACAGGCTGCTATAAATCCTTTAACAAGGTGCTTACTTCATTGTAAGTTAAAGTCCTCTAACCAAGTACATTTTTAGTAGGGTGTTTAAATCCTTTAATAGGGTAAGATTTAACAATCTTGTAAGCCTTTAACAGGGAAGACCTTTCATAGAGTAGATCATGTTTCATGATCAAACATTGTAACTTTCATTGGATACACTAGTGAAGATTTGTGGGTCTCATCCCCACCCCATTTTTACCTTCTCCTTGGAGGGTTTCCAGGTAACCAAATATATGGTGTCATACATGTGTTAAATATTTTACTTTCATGCTATGGATGTACATTTTTAATTGGATATTTCAATTTATATGCATAGATTATGAGATGTATGTATGTTGAATAGTTTTAGAGGTTGAAATTTTTTAGTGTTGATTCACCCCCCTTCTTAGAGTTTACTTTCCTATTGTGTTTACAACACTAATACGGTGAAATATGCTATAGGAATAAAAAATGATGAAAAATACTTCAGAATTGTGCAGTAGGATATAATAGAGATGATGGTACAAGAACTACAAAAACTATGAAGGAAGTTGATATCATGTTCTAGTGTGTTTTAAAATTTTGGTATTTGTAATAAATTCCTAAGATGTGGTGGCATATATGGAATAGTGATTGGATAAGCTATCCAATTATATCCACTTAGGACAGCTAATTTCCATTTTTGGTTGAGTCATTTTTGTTTTAGTGTGTTTGAAATAGTTAAGTCAACTAAGAAATCAATGGCTATAGGAAGATTCAAACAACTGGAAAAAGTTGGTGGCATATTCTACGATTGATGCTTCATGATTTGGAAAAAAAGTTTTTGGTTTCTTCTTTTGTATTGACATTTCATCTTCACAATCTCTGACATGGGAAAGTATTAAAAATGTGGATTATGTAATTGAAAGGGGATAAAACACAAAAAAAAGAGAATAGAAAGACTTTTGAGTTTTTTTAAATAAATTTTTGTGGGTTTTCGAGTTGGTTGTGTTTTCTTTCCTAAATCAAAACACTAAAATTTTGAGAGAAAATTTGATGTTCTAGTTGTATAATAATGAACTATTAGATTATGTTTGAATCAAAAGTAAGTTATCTATTGGAAATTGTTACATGAAGTTCTATTTTCTAAGCTATGAATTTAACTATGCATTGTATTGAGGGTCATGATAGTATATGAGAGTCTTTTAGACTCTCTGTGATCTATTTTATAGGATCATAGTGAGTTGTGTATTATATGTTTTTGTTTTCATTTGTTTTACTATTTTAGTTGGTCTAGTCTATGTTTGTGCATAAAGGAAACTCAAGATCATGGTGAATATCTTCATGTATTCACCAATGTGTTGAAATCACATAACTGATATGTGATAGTGGTAAAGGTTGGCTTGAATGATGAAGTGTCAAATTTTGTTAATGACAAAGAATGTCATGAATGACAGTTGGTTTCTGATCATATTCTAAAACCATGCATGTAGAAAGGTGGTATAGATTTGAATATGGATTAATGTTGCTTGGTAGTTATTTTTTATTTAGTTTGATCCTTATCTTTTACATTTGAAGGTTATTAAAGTTGTTTATGTATTTAAATCTCAATAAAGAAGAATCTGGTTGGTTTACATTAAGACTCTATAGGAAAGATAATGCTTCTACAAGTGGTCGAAGGGCTCCTATTGCATGTCTATCTATTAGTTGGTACTAAGAGAGTTAGATAGATATCAATCTAAGTTAAGTAGAATAATCAATCCCATAGGTGCATGAACCCGTTGATGTGGACATAGTTGAGTGATTTATTTCCTCCTATATTTTCCAAGGTGAGACTTTGCATCATTTTTGGTATCAGAGCAAGAGTCCTCAGATTTGTGAAGTTACATGTTGTATATACCTAATCAAGAGTCCTTAGTAGGGTCAAGAAATATGGTGACCAATGCAACATTAGATAAAAATTTTAAGGAACAAGAGGATCTCTATCATAAAGAGAATGAAGAAGTGAAGTGGATGTTAGTAAAATTAGCAAGTAAGTTAGAAAACATGAAAAATATGGTTGAGAAGAAAGAAATGAAAGAAGTAGAAGAGGAGGAAGAAGTTTTAAAGGATGAAGGGGACAAAGTATTTGAACATTAGAGGCCATTCATTAGATCTTTGAAGGCTTTGGGGAGGGGTGGAATACATTGAGTTAGCTATGTTTATGAGAGAGATGGATGCTAAATCAATTTTGTAATGGATTCAAGCTTCAGAGAATTTCTTTGAATGTGAGAATATTCTAGAAGTGCAACATGTAAAGGTGGCTAAGTCTAAGATGAAGGTAGCAACCCATACATGGTGGAATTTTCTACAAGAAGAAAGAGTAAAGGAGACAAGAAGAAAATATATTCATGGAAGAAGATAATGTCTATGGTGAAAGAGACTTATCTTTGTGAAGATTATGAAGTGTAGTTACACCAGAAGGGGTAGAATCTCAAAAAAAGAGATATGAATATCCACACTTATATAGAGGAATTCCAAAAATTAAGTCCAAGATCAAAATTACTAGAACTTGAGAGTGTCAAGATTGAAAGATACCTAAATGGTCTAAGAATGAACATATAAGAGGAGTTGCAGTTATTGAGTCCCAACACAATAGCTAAATGTTACCAACTAGCTTTGAAAGTAGAAGAGAAAATAAAGAGAAGACAAGAGAATAGAAATATGAGTAGAGGAAGACAACCATTTTTTACAAGAAGAAAGAGTAAAGGAAGACAAGAAGAAAATCTGTTCATGGAAGAAGATGATGTCTATGGTGAAAGGGACTTATCTTTGTGAAGATTGTGAAGTGTAGTTACACCAGAAGGGGTAGAATCTCAAAAAAAGAGATATGAATATCCACACTTATACAGAGGAATTACAAAAATTAAGTCCAAGATCAAAATTACTAGAACTTGAGAGTGTCAAGATTGAAAGATACCTAAATGGTCTAAGAATGAACGTACAAGAGGAGTTGCAGTTATTGAGTCCTAACACAATAGCTAAATGTTACCAACTATCTTTGAAAGTAGAAGAGAAAATAAAGAGAAGACAAGAGAATAGAAATATAAGTAGAGGAAGACAACCATTTTCTACAAGAAGAAAGAGTAAAGGAAGACAAGAAGAAAATCTGTTCATGGAAGAAGATGATGTCCATGGTGAAAGAGACTTATCTTTGTGAAGATTATGAAGTGTAGTTACACCAGAAGGGGTAGAATCTCAAAAAAAGAGATATGAATATCCACACTTATATAGAGGAATTCCAAAAATTAAGTCCAAGATCAAAATTACTAGAAATTGAGAGTGTCAAGATTGAAAGATACCTAAATGGTCTAAGAATGAGCATACAAGAGGAGTTGCAGTTATTGAGTCCCAACACAATAGCTAAATGTTACCAACTAGCTTTGAAAGTAGAAGAGAAAATTAAGAGAAGACAAGAGAATAGAAATATGAGTAGAGGAAGACAACCATTTAGAGGAAGAGGCACATTTAGAGGAAGAAGCCCAAACTTTTAGCCACAAACCAAGACACATAATGAAATAACTAGGTTTGATAATTTTAGAGGAAGTTTCATAGGTAGAAGACCAAATTTGAGAGGAAGTTTTCCAGCAAGAATGAATGGAACAATAAGATGTTATAATTGTAACCAAGAAGGTTACATAGCACACAAATTTCTAGCAAAGACAACCTCTAGTACTCATGGAGAAAGGTGAATATGCATTACACAAGAAGCTGATTCAAAAAATGATTAAGAAACTTATGGTTATCTAGAAAGAGAAGAAGGCCTTATGATGAGAAGAAAAATTCTAAAGATTCCTATAGAAGTAGAAACACCATAGAGAAAATCTATTTTTAGAACTACTTGTAAGTCTGGAGGAAAATTTGCAAGGTATTGGTAGAATTTGGTTCCACAAAAAAATGGGTAGCTCTTGAAATGGTGGGGAATAACACCCCATTTGTATCCTTATAAAGTATCTTGGCTAAATAAAGGACAACATATAATAGTGGAAGAACAAGCTTGGGTTTAATTTTATATTGGAGCATACAAGGATATATTGTTGTTTGACATTGTCAATATGCATCAATGCCACTTACTTTTTGGTAGGCCATTGTAGTAAAATCTCAAGGCACAACATGATGGAGTAAATAACACATACATCATTACAAAGAATGGAAAGTTCATTGAACTAGTACCTCTAACCGAATCAATCCAAGAAGATGCAAAAAGATAGAGAAGCTAAGATCATGGTAATGGGAAAGAAAGAATTCCTAAAGCAAGTTAAAGAAGGGAAGTGTCCACTTTTTGCATTGATCCTCATACTCAAGATAAATTATGGGAGAAAGTTGAAGATCATATTGAGGAAGAAAATTCAGAAATGGAAAGTTTGAACTTGAAGGTGCAAGTGGTAAAAAAGAAGACACAAAAGGTAGTGCAAGAAATTAAATCAATTTTGGATAGGTAATGTGAAATCATAGTTGACGGTATGCCAAGAAGTCTCACACCTCTGCAAGAAATTAGTCATTGCATAGATCTCATACTAGGTTCAACATTGCCTAACAAGGCTACATACAAACTAACACCACAACAAATGAAGAAATGACAAGGAAAATTGAAGAATTACTTCAACTTGGTTTGATTGGAAAGAGTCTAAGTCCATGTGTAGTACCTAAAGCCCTAACACCTAAGAAAGAGCGAACATGGAGGCTTTACATAGACTTGAGAGCACAAAAAAAATCACCATAAGGTACAAATTTTTAATGCCTAGGATAGAAGACTTACTTAATTGTTTGGGTAGAGCAAGATACATTTCAAAAATTTATTTAAAAAGTTGATACCATAAAATAAGAATTAGGCTAGGAGATGAACGGAAAACATTGTTCAAAACAAATGAGAGATTATATGAGTGAAAGGTAATGCCATTTGGATTGTCTAACATTCCTAGTATGTTTATGAGACTCATGAATGAAGTTTTCAAAGATTTTTCAAGAAATTTTTTAATAGTACATTTAGATGAAGTTTTAGTTTTTAGAAACACAAAGGAGAAGCATTTGAAAAATCTAGACTTGGTGTTAAGGTGGCTACAAGAAGAAAAGGTGATGATTGATTTGGAGAAATGCAACTTCATGCAAGAATAGCTAACTTACCTTAGATTTGTAATATCAAAATGAATAGTATAGATGGATCAAGATAAGGTAAGTGTAATTCTTTCTTCACCAATTCCTAAGACTGTTGTAGTAGTTATAAGCTTTCATGCTTTAGCCACTTTCTATTGAAAGTTTATTAGTAATTTCAGCTTGATTTGTGCACCAATTTTGAATACTATAAATGGAGGATAGAAATGTAAATTTTTCTATATAGAAGAAATGAATGAAGCCTTTGAACTTCTTTAGAGGAAAGTATCTCAATGACCAATTCTCACATTTCCTAATTTAAGTAAGGCCTTTCAGATAGAATGTGATGCTACCAACATAGCAATAGGAGGTGTAATTAGTCAAAAGGGTAAACCTATATCCATATTTTGTGAGAAACTCAATGAAGCTAAACATAAATATTATTCATAGTTTTTGGAAATGCATGCCCTTGTCCAATCCCTTAAGAAATGGAGACACTACTTGTTGCCCGAAGAATTTATTTTATACTTAGATAAAAAGTCCCTTAGTTTCATAAATAGTCAAGAGAAACTAAATGATAGACATTTGAAATGGGTAGAAACATTGTAAGATTTTACTTTTTCTATAAAGCACAAAAGGGAGAAGCAAATAAGATTGTTGGTGCTTTAAGTATATGAGCTTTGACTACACCACAAATTTAGTTGGAAACTATAGGAGTTTCAAATTTGAAAGATATCTATGATAATGATGCTAATTTCAAGGAGATTTATCAAGCTTGTACTAACCTGGATGATAGGTACAACCATGAGTATGCAGATTTTCTAATCCAAGAAGGGTTACTATTCAATGGGGGACAACTTTGCATACCAAAATGCTCAATGAGAGATAACATCATATAAGAGAAACATATTGGAGCATTACCTAGTCACTTTGGACTAGATAAGACTTTAGAGTTGGTTCGTGGGCATTAATTTTGGCCAAGTTATAGAAATATGTGAGAAAAATTGTAGAAGAATGCATCATTTGTTAGAAAAGCAAAGGGAAAAATACTAATGCTAGATTATATCAGCCCCTACCCATTCCTTCAAGTCCATGGGAAAGCATTAGTATGGATTTTGTTATGGAATTACCAAAAACCAAAAAAGAGTATGATAATATTTTTTTTGTGGTAGACAAATCTAGTAAAATGACACATTTCCTATCATGTGAATCTACTATAGATGATTCATATATCAAAAATATCTTCTTCAAAGAGATAGTTTGAATTCATGGATTACCATTGAATATTGTATCAGATAGAGATGACAAATTTGTAGGTCATTTTTGGAGGAAGAAACATGACACAAACCTATCTTTCTCATTTGTATATCATCCAAAAACTAATGACCAAATAGAATTTGTTAATAGATCTTTGAGAAACTTGTTAAGATGCCTTACAAGACAACATGGAGAAAAATGGGATTCTATACTTACTCAAGATGAATTCTCATACAATAAAATAGTGAATAGAAGTACATGAAAAAATCCAATTCAAATTATGTATTACACACACCCAAGTTTAAATTTTGAGCTTAGGGAACTTCTAAACACTTTCCCTAGTAGTTCACATGGTGAAGAATTTATTGAAGCTATTAAGGAGGTCCAAAATCAAGTCAAGTTGTAGCCACATAATTTAAATTAGAAATAAAAAGAATTTGATGATTTAAAAAGAAGAGAATTATATTTCAATGTTGGTGATTTAGTGTGGGCATATATGAAGAAAGAGAAACTACTTCAAAAAAAACATACAAAATTATTGCCTAAGAAGATTGGTCCTTGCCAAATCTTAGCAATGTTGATAGATTGAATAAGACTATTAAAGAGAGAGATTGTTGAGAATAGATTGATACAAGTATGATCAATATGCTTCAATCATTGTTTTGTCACTGATGTCAAACCTGCTATCTGTTGGTAAGACAACTGCTTATATGATCTAAGTACTATAACTTATTTGATTGATGAAGAGGATTTGATCAAAAGATGTAACAATAGCACCTAGAGGGAAGGTTGAGTTATTATTATATAAAGAAGTAATAATCAGTTAAGATAGTGATAACATGATGCATTGATAATATGCTTAAAGTTACAAAGGCTAGTTACACTAAGAAAGTTTAGAAGAACAAGTTAAACAAATTTTGTATGCAAAGCTTGACCAAATGGATAGTAGGTGCTAAACAAGGTCAATGTAAGATGAGAAGAAAATTAGTTGAAGGTAAGTAAAAGTTTATTCTAGTGTATGTCGAGCAGAACCATGGATGTTGAATAAATTTAGTTGATGTTGAGCACTAGTAAACTTTAGTTTGTGTCGAGTAATTTCACAGAGGATGCCATGCAACACAATGTGTGCCAAGCATTAGAAGCTAGATAATGCTAGTGGCTGCATTATTTAAAAGATCATGAATTTGATGAATTTAAGCTAACAAGTTTATTTTCTTGGAATTTGTGAACCAGGTGGAAGATATTGATGAGCTCATGGCACAGATTCAAGGTAAACCATTTTTAGGTGAATTCAAAGAGAATTCAAGGAGAAATTTTTAGAAGAGACATGGAATGTGGGATAGATTCATGGTATCCTACCTAATCCGTCCTAACCCTAAATTGAATGATGAAAAATGAGTAGGAAAATATTTTAATTTCCTACTTATAGGAATGACTGATTAGAAGCAAAAGTGTTATGTGTGAGAACCTAAGGAAGATAAGGAGTCAAGGGTTTTGCTTCATTAAGTGACCTAAGAAAAGAGACTACATTAGCATGTTAATCAAGAAGGCTTAAGGGTATGAATTCTTGAAGGGTGAACAAGCTATTAGAGCTAAAGAGTATGAAGGCCAAGAAGAATAGAGGACTAAAGCAGTGATCTATAATCTGCAAATGAAGTTGTAATTTGTCAATAGATCAAGCCTTATTGTTACTCTCTAACAATTGTAACAGTCTAGGGTAAATCCTTTGGATCAAGGTTGAATTAACAATCATTAGTAAATCTTTTAACTGGGTGACATTCCAAGTGAATGGTCTAAAGTCCTCTAATAAATCTCACTCCTAACATGGTGATTGAAATCCTTTAGTAGGGTCACATTTAACAGTGTGTATTGTAATCTTTAATAGGGTTGGCCTTTTATAGGGCATTATTTTAGAAGAGTGAAAAATAGTAGCATGTTACTGGTGGTTTTTCCCAAATCAGGTTTCCACATAAATCATTGTGTCAAGTGTGTTGATGAATCTATTATGTTTCATTTTTACATTTCTACAAGTTAATTTGATAGTAACCTACAAGTTTTTTGTGATTGCATAATCTTATGGATGCATGCATGAAGAATGTTTTATGGGTTCACTAAGTAGTGAATTTTTTTATTTATACATCTAGAGCTTAGATAATTAATTCACCCCCCCACTCTCTTAGTTATTCTAAAAGTATTCCAACAATTGGTATTAGAGCCATCTACTTAAGAGGATTAGCTTGAAGGTACTAGAAACACAAAGATCAAGATGTCAAAAAGAGAAGTACCAAAGCTCAATAGAAATAACTTTCCCACATGGAAAATTTTGATGAAGCTACACCTTAGAGGACTTGGAGATCATGCAAAATCTATCATGACTATAGAGCATATTGACCCTACCAGAGCATCAACTATTGAGGATATGAAAAAGAAGAAACAACATAACTAGGTAATGTTGGAGATTGCATCTACCCTAAGTTATGTTGAATTTGATGATATCAAAGGTCTTGATAGTGCCAAGAAAATGTGGGATGCCTTAGCCACCATCTATGGAGGAGACATCAATGTTCTTAGAGCCAAAGCTAAAAGTCTTAGAGGTAAGTTTGATGATATGAGAATAGAAGAAGGTGAAAATATTGCTCAATATGTTGCAAGGATAAAAGAAGTTGTTAATTCAATAAGAGGAGCTAATGGTAAAATAGATGATGATACTGTGCTAAGTAAAGTTTTAAGAACACTACTACCTTTATATGTTATTAGAGTTTCTGCAATTCAAGAACTAAGATGCATACCAGGGAATGATCTATCACTTGAAGGTATGGTAGGTAGACTCACTGCTTTTGAGCTATCTAACTTTGGTAATTACAAAACTAAGAATATTGAATCTTCTTTCAAAGATAAAATGTCATTGAAGGAACCTGAAGAGAAGAAGAAGAAGAAGAAGAAGAAGAAGATAAAGTATGCATCCAATGACAGTGATACAGATGAGGAGGATGTTGAACAACTTGAAGCACTTCTAGCAAGAAAATTCCACAAAGGTAAAGGTAATTCCAAAGGTAAATTACCTATCATTTGTTTTAATTGCAATGAGGTTGGTCATATTGTTGCTAGATATCCAGAGAAGAAGAACTACAGAGGTAGTGACAAGTACAAAAGTAGGAGAGAGAAAGATAGCAAGGACTACAAAGACAAAGGTAAAAAGTCATGCTACATTGCTAAAGAGCAAACATATGATGAATATGATGATGAAGTGGTGTATGTTGCAATGAAGGACAAATTTGATGAAGATGAGGTGACCACACTTGCAACTTGTGGGAACAAGAATGATAGATGAATCATTGACAGTGGATGTTCACATCACATGAATGGAGGCAAAAGTAAGTTCATTTCTTTGAATTATTATGTTGGGAATAGTGTAAGATTTGGTAATGATGCACCATGTTTGATAAAAGGAAAAGGTTCTATCAAGATCATAGATAGGATTTTATGTGGCAATGCTTACTATATTGAAGGACTTAACTATAATCTCTTGAATGTGTCATAATTGAATAATTCGAGATGTAAGGTTGAATTTGAAAACAAGGTGCTAAGATATTTGAAACAAATGGAAGACTAATTGGAAAAGGTTATTAGACTAGAAGTAATCTATTCTATCTTGATATAGATGATGCTACTTATCTAGTTGTAAAATCTAATGATGTATGGCTATGGCACAAAAGGTTATGCCATGTCAATTTTGATAATTTGGTTAGTATTAGTAACATGAGAAAGGTTAGAGATTGCCTAAGTTGGAGAAGCCTGATAATATAATGTTCAAACATTGTCAATTAGGCAAGATGAAAAAGTCAAGTTTTAAGAGTAAAACTCATACCTCTAAAGAAATATTAGAGATTGTTCATACTAACTTATGTGGACCAATGGATGTGCAAAGCTAAAAAGGAGATAAGTATATTATGCTTCTTGTTGATGATTATTCTAGAATGATGATAGTTATGTTTCTAAAAAAGAAATATGATGCTTTCCAAATATTTAAGTGGTACTTGGCAAGAGTTGAGAACAAAACCGATAAAAATTTGAAGTGTTTAACATTTGATAGAGGAGGAGAATTTACATCAAATGAGTTTGAGATGTTCTATAATGACAAAGGAATCAAAAGATAGACATCTGCCCCTAGAACCCCTCCACAAAATTGAATTGCTAAAAGAAGGAATATATCTATAATAGATTGTGTTAGAACACTAATGATGGAGAAAAATGTTGCTTTGAAATACTGGAGAGAAGCTATAAGCACATCTGTCTATACCTTGAACCATGTATAGGTCAAGAAAGGTACTGATTCAACACCTTTTGAATTATGGTATGGATACTCAACAAATGTAAAATAGTTTAAGGTATTTGGAAGAAAATGTTACATTTTAAAAGACTTTAGGAATGGTAAAATTGATGCAAGAAGTGAAGAAGGTATATTCCTAAGTTATTGCACAAGAAGTAAAGCTTATAAGTGTTTAAATACTAACACTAATAGAGTTGTGAAAAGTGAAAATGTGAATTTTGATAAATATACAGAAGTATATGAGGTTGAACCTATGAAAGAACCAAAAGAGTACAAATCATCCGTATACTCTTATGAAGGTATGCATGCTGAAGAAGATGCTACAAATCAAGCTACAAGCCAACAACACATTTTAGTGACTCGTGAGTCATAGACTATGAATTTTGAGTTGCATTCAAGAACCAAGCTACATTTAGATACTGAGTTGTAGAATGAAGAAGAAGCTCTTTCTGATTTTGAAATTAGTATAGATTTTGACTTACTTGAATGAGATGCACAAAATGATTTTGAAACTAAAAGATCAAAGGAAGAAACAAGAGTTGAACCAAGATTGTCTAAATATGTCAAAAGACATCATCCTTCTGCACAATTATTAGAGATAAAGATGCTAGACCAATGACAAGAAATTTTTTGAGAATGATACATTTTTTCTGAGCATGAAGGAAACCAAATCATTAAAAGATGGGTTAGAAGATGAAGATTGGAGTAAGTCCATGGAAGAAGAGATTGAACAAATTAGGACAAACAAGACATGGACTCTAGTTCCCAGACTAGAAGACAAAAATGTGATTGGCACCAAGTGGGTATTTAGAAATAAGCTAGATGAAAATGATGAAGTAACAAGGAACAAGGCAAGATTATTCTACAAAGGATAAGCACAAGAAGAAGGAATTGACTATGGAGAGACATTTTCTCTTGTTGCTAGATTGGAAGGAGTAAGAACTTTATTTGCTTATTTTACATACAAAAGTTTCAAAGTTTATTAAATGGATGTTAAATCTATATTTTTGAATGGCATTTTAGAAGAAGTAATTTTCATAGAACAACCAAAAGGATTTTTTGATGTTAACAAGTTTGAAACAAGCACCAAGAGCATGGTGTGAGAGACTTAATAAGTATCTTATAAAGATTGGATTTGAAAGGATTGATGATAACAACAACCTATGCATAAAGAGAGAGAAAGGCAAAGGTATTTTGTTATCTAAAATTTTTGTTGGTGATATCATATTTGGAGGACAAGATGCTTTATGTAAGGGTTTTGCAAGTGAAATGAAGTAAGAATTTGAAATGTCTATGTTTGGAGAGATCAAATTTTTTGTGAATTTACAGGTATATTAGATGAAATATGGTATATACATCACTCAGTCAAAATATGTCAAAGAAATACTAAAAACTTTTGGATTGGAGGATTCAAAACTAGAAAGTACACCTATGGTCACAGGACACAAGTTGTCAAAGAATGATGATTTAGATGAAGTGAATCAAACACTGTACAGGTCTATGATTGGAAAATTGCAATATGTGGTACATAGCAGACTTGACATTGCATTATCTAGATAGGTATAGTTACAAGATTCTCAGCTAATCTTAGGGAGAATCATTTGATGGATGTAAAAAGAGAATAATGAGATATCTGAAAGGAACATAAGAGTTTGGTCTATACTACAAGAAAAATGAGAAATTTGAATTAAGAGCCTACATTGATGTTGATTGGGCTAGAAATGTTTATGATAGAAAGAATACCAGTAGAGGAGCATTTTCTTAGGCAAGAGGCTAGTTACATGGATTAGCAAGAAATAAAATCGCACCTCATAATCTACTATTGAGTTGACTATGTTGTTGCTACTGTGAATTGTAAAAACATTTTATGGATCAAATAGCTACTCAAAGGAATGAAGGAAGAGATCATAGAACTAGTAACACTTTATTGTGATAATACAAGTGCTATCAATATATAAAATAATTGTGTGATGCACACAAAGACTAAGCACATTACAATGAAGTATCATTACTTGAGAGAATTAGTTCAAGACAAAGAGGTGAAGATGGAATATGTTAACACAAAGGAACAAATTGTTGATATCTTCACAAAAACATTACCTAAGGATGCTCATGAGTATCTAAGAGGTAAACTAGGGGTAATACCCTTATCAAAGGCTATCTAAGTAACAAAGAGGAGTGCCTTGCATCAAACAAGATAATTTTCATATATTTCAAATTGATGCAGAGTATCTTACTATAGGAGCTGCCTAAAGTAATCAAAGAACTGACACTTCAAATTAGTCACTAGCAAGGTGAGAGAGGGAGAAACTAGAAAAAGCTTATATCTACATGTTCAGATGACAAGTCTTTGGCATTGTTGTCAAAGAGGGAGATAATTGCTGATCAAGCTAATATAATTAATAAGGGAGATAATTATTGATATTATTGATCAAGGTGATACACACATGATAAGGGAGATTATAAAATGAAAGAAAGAAGGAGATAGTTATTGATTAGAAGAACAAAGAAGGAAAAATCCTAGAACATTTACCTAGTAAGAGGGAGATATAGTAAGAAGAAATTTAGAGGTAGTTATAAGGAACAATTTTGTAACCTATTCAGAAGATGGAAGTTGCTAATAGAGGGAGAAATTTCAATACAAGGAATTATTTTTCTTTTTGGTATTGTCTTACTATTTTAACCTAGTTAGTTTGGTTGATCAATTTGGTTTGTCATCAATGCCAACGAGGGATATTTTTGATAGATTGAAGAAGACTATTAAAGAAGGAGATTGTTGAGAACAAATTGATACAAATATGATCAATATGCTTCAATCCTTCCTTTTTCACTGATGTCAAACCTGCTATCTGCTAGTAAGACAACTACTTATATGATTTAAGTACTATCACTTATTTGATTGATGAAGAGGATTTGATCAAATATGTAACAATAGCACCTAGAGGGAAGGTTGAGTTATGATTATATAAAGAAGTAAAAGAATTAGTTAAGACAATGATAACATGATGCATTGATAATCTATGTAATGTTACAAAGGTTGGTTACACTAAGAAATTTTAGAAGAACAAGTTACACAAAGTTTTTTTTCAAAGCTTGACTAAGTGGATAGTAGGTGTTGAGTAAGGTCAGTGCAAGCCAAGTAGAAAATCAGTTGAAGCCAAGTAAAAGTTTATTCTAGTGTATGCCAAGTAGAATGGTGGATTCCAAGTAAAGTTTAGTTGATGCCGAGCAATAGTAAACTTTGGTTTATGCCTAGTAATTTCACAAAGGATGTTGTGCAACGTAGTGTGCATTGAGCATCAAAAGCTAGATAATGTCAAGTGGCTACATTATTTAAAAGATTGTGAATTTGATGAATTTAAGCCACAAGTTTTTTTTCTTGGAATTTGTGAACTAGGTGGAAGATAAGATTGATGAGCTGGTTCAAGGTAAATCATTTTTAGGCAAATTCAAAAAGTACTCAAGGAGAATTTTCTAGAAGAGATATGGAATGTGGGATAGATTCATTGTATCTTACCTAATCCATCCTAACCCTAAATTGGATGATGGAAAATGAGAAAGGAAAGATCTTAATTTCCTATTTATAAGTCTAACTGGTCAAAAGAAAAAGTGTTATGTGTAAGAATCTAAGGAAGATAGGGAGTCAAGGGTTTTTCTTCATTAAGTTACCTAAGAGAAGAGACTGCATTGGCATGTTAAGCAAGAAGCCTTAAGGGTATGAATGCTTGAAGGGTGAACAAGCTATCAGAGCTGAAAAGTATGAAGGACAAACATAATAGAGGACTAAAATAGTGATTTGTAATCTACAAATGAATTTGTAAGTTGTTAATAGATTAGGCCTTATTGTTACTCTCTAACAATTGTATTAGTCTAGGGTAAATCCTTTGGATTGAGGTTGACTTAAAAGTCATTTGTGAATCCTTTAACTGGGTGACATTCCAAGTGAATGGTCTAAAGTCTTCTAACAATGCTTTCTCCTAATAGGATGATTGAAATCCTTTAATAGGGTCACATTTAACATTGTGTATTATAAACTTTAATAGGGTTGACCTTTCATAGGACATCACTTCAGAAGAGTGAAAAATAGTAGCATGTTACTGGTGGTTTTTCCCAAAGGGTTTCAACATAAATCATTATATCTAGTGTGTTGATGAATCTATTATGTTTCATGTTTACATTTCTACAAGTTGATTTGATAGTAACCTACAAGTTTTTAGTGATTGCATAATATTATGGATGCATGCATGAAGAATGTCTTATGGGTTCACTTAGTAGTGAAAAGTTTTATTTATACATTTGGACCTTGGCTCACTGATTCACCCCCCCAGTTATTCTAAAATTATTCCAACAAGAAAAGTGTGGACACAATGCATACAAGATTTAGTCACCTCTAGAAATTGGAATCTCACCCATATTTAATGTTTTTGATCTCACACCATGCAATGGTTCAAAAACACAACCAACACATGAGGATTTTGTAACAACATATTAGTTTGCAAAAAAATCCAACCCAAAACCACCTCAAGTGGAGAAGATACTCAATACAAAGATAAAGAAGACTCGAAGGGGAAAATACACTCAATATTTAGTCAAATGGAAGAATAGACTTACAATAGAAGCAATTTGGATGGATGAGACACAAATCAACAAGCATGTTTCATCACTACAACACCTCATCTCAAGTGGACTTGAGATTCATTTCGTAGGGGAGTATGTTGGAGTAGTAGACCATATAGATTTTGCTATAGGAACTAACATGGAGAAATACACTACATGAAAAAAAGAAAGATGAAACAATACTTTAATATTGTGCGATAGGAGGACATAATAAGCATGATGCTATAGGAAGTGCAAAAACTATGAAGGAAGTTGTGTCATGTTCTAGTGTGTTTTAAAATTTTGGTTTTTGCAATAAAATCCTATGATATGGTGGCATTAATTTCCATTTTTGGTTGAGTTGTTTTTTGTTGGTGTAAATAAGTATTTACTTATTACACTTACTTAAGTTTACTTAGGTTAATGCATTATTTAATTATTTTACATTATTTTATTATTATTTTAGTTGAGACACTTAGGAGCTTGTGTACTCTCAGTGAGTTACACAACTCTAATTATGCACATGGTGTCTACAACATAGGAGTTTGCATCATTCACTGAGTTGTCATGTTGACAACACAGTTATCTGCACTTCTCATTTAGCACATCTTGTCTACACCACTAATTTGCATGCTACACTATTGTAGGCTTATCCTCACATCATCGCACTTAATCTCGTGCTCAATGGAGGATAACCCATATCTGGTGGACATGTGCCTGGTTGTATGACATATCATGATGCTGACTTCTATGCATTCTAGAAGCTCTCCTAAGGCCTTTATATACAGGCACTCCTAGTGTACTCTGAAGTTGGCTAAGCTATCATATTGAATGAATATCATCATTCTGATCATACTCTATCTATTTTGATCTACCGTGTGCTTGTGTTGAGTTCTTTAGTTCTTTGGTGAATTCTGGCCTAAGCCAAATTCTTACGTGGTATCAGAGTTGAAGGAGATTCTTTACACATAGTCATTCGAGATTGTTCATTCTCCAGCACCTCGACATGAATCTGAAGGATCCATAGAAATTGGGAGCATCTAGAGCTAGATCTTACATCACAATTGCATTGATTCGATGAAGATCGATTGTAAATTTTCCTATATTTGGTGAAAGTTGATCGTGAGGCAAATTTTTTTTGCAAATTGAAACTCGGAGGCCCTAATTAATAGTTTGGGTATGGTCATTTCATTGATCTGATTGTTTGATTTTTGAATATGAATTTCTCTGCTATTTTTGAAATTATTTTTTTCATTAGTTCTACAAGGAGAGAAATTTTTTCCCAAATCGGGTTGTGACGCCCCAGCTCAACTCTATATTTTTGGTGGATTATTTTATTCATTTGTAGGTATTATTACTTATGTGGGCATCAAATTTTAGAATCAAATTAAATTCAAATCTACAATCCAAATCCGTAGTCATACTGTGAATATCTTTCAAAATATTTTCGACAAAGAGATCCCTCGGACTAGCGTCACATTAACCCCATTGGTGAGGAACCCGATTAAGGTCTAAAAACACCACAAATTTTGGCAAGCTACCTCATTGGAACTGGCCAACCAAATTTTTGGTGGTCAATATCCAACTCACCACACAAATCCTAGGCATTACCTCCTGATGGGTTCCACTCGGCTTAATTGCACGACCTTGTTATTTTAAACAGTGCATAGACCACTACACCCATGAATATGGGATATTTGCACAAAATTTAGGTGACTATTAAAACAAATCCCTATGATGCAAATATAATTTCCAAACAGCTCAGCTCATGCTACGCCAGTAGTATGCTTGGTCCCAGTCAGTGTACCTTGTAAACCTAGTCATCGCCAATGAAGATCCCTGTCAGCCCACATCATCTGACACTATAAGCCCAATCAACCTTATATAGTCAAAAAATCCATACACTAAGATAGAGAAAATGTGGATTTGTTATAAAATTTTGTACAGTGTGTATGGTACATCCTGCCACATTAGCTATTGATGTCATCTGAAGGCCAAGGTGTGTTGATGTCATCAATTCAGTTCATTAAATTTGACGGCTACTTGGACATCAAAATTACCCAATCTAAAATTGCTAAGATGACCCTATGATTGTCAAATTTAACCCCGTAATAAGCTGATGCAACCCCTCTCCAGATTCATTTTGGTTTTTGCAGTCTGACTTTGAGAGGCCATAACTCGAACATCTAGACTCCAAATCAAGTGCAATTTTTTTTGAAATTGGGTAGAATTTTCTAATTTTTTTAGTGATGTAGATCTTTTCTGATTTTGGTCTAAGGATTTTTTATAAATTGCATTTTTTGGTGATTGTCCCTGCATAATCCTACATTTTGCAACTTCAAACGCTTTGTATGGGCACATCTGGAGTCAAAAATAGGTTCTATTTTTTTAAAAAGTGCATTATTTTTTATCTAATTTCTAGATCTACTATTAGATTGTAAGATTATGTGGATAAAATTTTCACTTTCAACAATAAGGCCTTTCTTTGCTTTGTAATGCTTTAGAATTGTAGCACATTGTAAAGTTTTAGATTTGTACTCTATTAAGAGGTTGTAACAAGAAAAATTAGAAGTTCATAAAGGAAAAAATTGGAAAGTGGCCCATTGTAATATTACTATTGATAAAGTGCCCAAAGCATCTATTTTTGGGGGGTTTCTTGATTGAGTGAAAAGGGGGGGTGTTCTTGGTGTTGTGTTCTCTCTTTTCTGCACTTTTCTTTCATTTTTTGCATTATGGGAAACTTTAAGTTTCCTAAATTAACTCCTCATAACTATGCTTTGTGGTCAATCAAAATGTGGTATCACTTAATGCATAATGGAGTTTCACAATATGTAGATGGTACTCTTCATAAACCAGTAGGTGATAAGGCATTAGAAGGTGAAATTTCAGCTTGGGTAGTAATGGATAGGAAAGCCCTAGGTGATATATGTTTGGGGGTAGATGATAAAATCATGCATCAAATCAAGAAGTATACTACATCCAAGGAAGCTTTGGATATGCTCGAAAGCCTTTATTGTAAAGTGTCTGAAGAGGATGTGTTCAAAATTGAAGATGAGCTTGTATCCTTAGATCCTAAGTCATATGACTCAATACAAGACTTCATCATCAAGGTGAATGAACTAAGGACGAAGCTTACTGATTGTGGGAGTTCTATAAAAGATGAAAAATTGGTCTATCTCATCCATAACAAGCTGCCATCAAAGTATTCCACATTTGTATCTTCTTTTAACACATCTAAGACTACCTTATGGTTTGCCTACAAGAAAGTAACTTTTGATGAATATGCTAAACTATTGGATGATGAAGAAAAGAAGTTGAAATCAATGGGGAGTCTAAAAACATCTAAGTCCAAAACATTGGTGGCCAACAATGAGGGTTCTCAAAATTCAGCTAGACAATCTTCAAATAAAGGAAAGGGTAAAAAGAAGTGGAAGAAAGAAAAATTTGAGGATGCAAAAAAGACAACACTACAATCAAATCAACAAGGCAAGTCCTAGAATTTGAACAAGAAAGGGGACCACAATAAGGAGAAGAAGAAGTGTGCTTATTGCAAGAAATTAGGTCATGAAGAGCATGAGTGTTATCTTAAGAAGATTGATAAATTGACCAACATCATGAAGAAGCATAATGTTCCATTGCCTAATGCTTATAAGGACAAAGGGTCATCTTTAGATTCAAAGGAAAAAGGGCAAGCATTCATGGAAAATGCAAACTCTTCAAAGGAATGGATATTTGACTCAGGTGCCTCTTATCATATGGGTTCTTCAAAGGAGGATTTCTCTTCATTGAATCAATCAAAGGTATCACACATCTTCATGGGGAATGATAGAAAAATGGAAGTTGAAGGAAAAGGAAATGTGGAGATGGAAAATGGAGAGTTTCAAGATGATCTCTATGTTCCAAACCTAACTTCAAATCTCCTATCAATCTACCAAATCAATCACCTTGGAGATGGACATAGAGTTGAATTCCTTCTAGACTCAATAAAAGTCCATAGTCTTGAAGATGATTCCTTGGTTGCAGTAGGGAAAGTGAATGATAACAAGAGGTTGTACTCTTTCTCTCATTTTGTGCCCAAGTCTCCTTCAAAGGCCTTGTTATCTCAATCACATTCAAACATACAACTATGGCATGAGCGGTATGGTCATCTTGACTACCACTATCTTCAGCAACTTTGCACATACCAAATGGTGAAAGGTCTACCTCAAATCAACTTTTCTAAGGTTGAATGTTCAATAGATTCAATGGATATGCATCTAGAAGGGAAGTTACAAAGAGGGAAGTCTTCAAGAGTAACAGGTATTCTAAAAATGGTTCACATGGTATTAGCAAGTCCTTTTGCATTCAACTAGGGTCATTACATACTCACCTTAGTTGATGAATTTTCAAGATACACTTAGGTCTATTTCCTGCATAAGAAGAATGAAGTGTTGGACACATTTCTAGCCTTCAAAACTCATGTAGAACAGACATCTAGAAAGGCCATCAAAGTACTCTGCATGGACAATGGAAGCATGTATGTGAACAAAAGACTTATGGACTTTTTTAGACATGAGGGAATTGATCTTTAGACTCTGGCACCATTCCATCCACATAAGATAGATGTTGTAGCTTTGAGGATCTGAACTCTTAAGTTTATGGCAAGTTTCATGATACAAGCCAAGTCTCTCAATCCATCATTAGAAGTTGAAGCAATCTCTAGTGCCACTCACATTCTTAATCATTCTTCTCATCCAGCCTTAGATGGAAAAACTCCTTTTGAGGCATGGTGTGGTAGAAAACCTATTGTGACACACTTCAGAGTCTTTGGTTGTCCTGCATGGGAAAAAAGATCTTCTAAAGGATGCAAGGTATAGTTAGCTCAGCCTTGTACTTTTATTGGTTATGAAGACAATGTAAAGGCATATAGACTTCTAGATCCAGAGACACATCAAATTTTTGTGGAGAAGGATGTACATTTTGAGGAAAGTTCACCCACCTTGTCCTCTACTCCTCTTCGCACATCATATAGTGTGGAAACTGATAGTTATTCCAGCAATAGTGCTTCAACAGATTTAGACACATGGGGTTCTATTGATAGTTGTAGAAAGAGGTCACTTCATCAGTTTAGTCTGCATGCATACATCACCATAGTGATAGGTCCAGAACAATAGGGTACATCTAGTCTTCTAGATGTAGGTTTAGTAATAGATTTGGGGTACAATATTCATGATTTGCCTCTTCTTCTTGATGCAAAATTACCTTCTTCAGTTGTCACGAGGGATCCATCTGACTCTTTTTTTCATTTTCCACATGATCGATCCTCATAGGTTGATGTGATTATGGATACTTATGATCAGCAGTTGCAATAGTGTTCTTCATTAGTTGCAAAGATAGACAGTTCTTTGGGAAAATTTCTTCAACCAATTAACTAGATTTCAGAGACATCACTTATCCATGGGATTCTTTCCACACACAGTGAAAGAATCTCATTTGTACCCTTGATATTGTTTCTTCCTAAGAGGAGGAACACCATTCTGCAGTCTTGGACTAGCTTCTTCATTGGAGCAGTCACTGTTTAACATTCTTCTTTGGGGGGGGGGGGGGAGCCCATCTTGTCTCTTTTCCTCTTCTCATTATTCTCTTATGTATATATTGGATGTATGTCATAATGGGGGGTCTTCATCCATCCATGCATCCCTATTTATCTCTCTTTTTGGGGTAGGGTTTTTCCCATGAGGTTTTCCCTCTTTCCCCACTTTATGAGAGATTTCATATCATTATGTACATGGGCACCTAAAATGGCCTAGTAGCCAGGACCCATTCTACATTGCATTCTAGATTTTGTAAGCTTAAGGGCATTCCCCTAAGTTGCACTTAAGGGGGGGTGTTGGTGTAAATAAGTATTTACTTATTAAACTTACTTAATTTTACTTAGGTTAATGCATTATTTAATTATTTTTCATTATCTTATTATTATTTTAGGTGAGACACTTAGGATTTTGTGTACTCTCATTGAGTTATGCAACTCTAATTATGCACATATTGTCTATACCACTGATTTGCATGCTACACCATTGTAGGCTTATCCTCACATCATCGCACTTAATCTCGTGCTCAATGGAGGATAACCCATATCTAGTGGACATGTGCCTGGTTGTATGACATATCATGATGCTAACTTCTATGCATTCTAGAAGCTCTCCTAAGGCCTTTATATACAGATACTCCTAGTGTACTCTCAAGTTGGCTAAGCTATCATATTGAATGAATATCATCATTCTGATCATACTCTGTCTATTTTGGTCTACTGTGTGCTTGTGTTGAGTCCTTTAGTTCTTGGGTGAGTTCTGGCCTAAGCCAAATTCTTATAGTTTTCTTTTAGTGTGTTTGAAATAATTAAGCCAGTTAAGAAATTGATAGCTATAGGAAGCTTCAAACAGCTGGGAAAAGTTGGTGGTAGATTCTAACTTTTGACCAATCTTTGATATGGGAAAATATTAAAAAAGCAGATGATGTAACTAAAAGGGGATAGAATAAAATATAAGAGAATAGAAAGAGTTTTGAATTTTTTTTTCTATTTTTTGTGGGTTTTCAAGTTGGATGTGTTTTCTTTCCTATTTTCTTTCCTAAATCAAAATACCAAAACTCTAAGAGCATGTTGATGGTCTAGTTGTAGAATAATGAACTATTCAATTAGGTTTGAGTCAAACTTGAGATGTATGTTTGAAATTTTTATAAGAAACTCTATTTTTATGATTTGGTGAATGTAAATACACACTATTTTGAGGGTCATGACAACATATGGGAGTCTTTTAGACTCTCTGTGATCTATTTTCTAGCATTGATGAGTTGTGCATTATATGTTTTTTTTTTAAATTTCTTTTATTGTTTCAATTGGTTCAGCCTATGTTTGTAGGGAAAAGAAACTCAAGATCATGGTGAATATCTTCATGTATTCATCAATGTGTTGAAATTACATAATTTATATGTGATAGTGGTAAAGGTTGGCTCAAATAATGAAGTTGTAGATTTTTTTAATGATAGAGAATGTCATGATCAATGGTTGGTTTGTGATTATGTAGAAAGGTGGTGTAGATTCAAATATGGATTAATGTTTCTTGCTATTTAGTTTGTATTCGATTTGATCCTTAGTTTTTACATTCAAAGGTGATTAAAGTTGTTGAAATTTATTGGAATTCTAATAAAGAAGAATTTGATTGCTTTACATTAAGACTATGCAGGAAAGCTAATGCTGCTAGAGTGTTCGAAATATAGATGGAGTAACTAAGAGGGGGTAGGGGGGTTGAATCAGTTACCACAAAAAAAATCCACAGATACCTTAGATGTCTTAAAAACTAGTTACTGTTGTCACTCAATAGCCACACAAAAAAATGTTGTAACTCAGTAGATGCAATGCATGTTATCTTAACATAACTTAAACATTCACAAAGATTTAACATGCATGCATAAAAAAATAACATGAACACAAGAGACACCAAATTTAATGTGGAAACCCAATATGGAAAAAACCACCAAGTAACTAGCTACTAATTTTCACTTTTCTAAAGTCAGCCCTATTAGGAGCCAACCCTATTAAAGGTTACAAAACACACTATTAGGTGTGACTTTGTTAGAGGATTTAATCACCTTACTAGGAGTGGCCTTGCTAGAGGACTTTAGAAAAATTCATTAGAACTGTCACCTTGTTAGAGGAGTTACAAAATGACTGTTAGACCAACTTTGTTAAGAGAATTAAAAATCACTTCTACAATTGTGAGAAAGTAACAATGAGTTGACCTGAATGAGATGCAATTGAATTGCTGATATAGATCTCTATTATACTTCACTAGATCCTCTCTGATTGATACAACTTTGCTGCTCCTCAAGGATATCTGATCCTTCTTCAAAATTTTCTCATAGTTTCTTCTTCATATAATCAACACATTTTCATGTTCACTCATTACACTCATCCATACTTTAGAATTCACAACTTGACCTTTTATTTATACCTTACAAATTATCAAGTCAGCTCATTTACAAGTTACAATTACCAATAATCATTACATCAGTCAGCTACAATTATTACTTGAAACAATTAAACTTTAATTCTTAAAACAATGAAATACTTCATTGGCTGACCCTGCTCGATAAACACTACTCATGAAATGATTTCCAATGTTTACAAGCTGAAGCTCAATGAACATTGCAAACTCTGAAAAATTCTTTGGAGATCAAGTGAACTTAGTAAACACTAACTTTCCTTCACTAACCTTGTGAGCTCCATAGAAACTGACTTTTGACACAGAATCTTTTGACGCTCGAGTGAGCTTGGTAGAAACTATTTCCATAGAGTATTTTAAGGAGTGCTCAGTAGACTCTAGATTTTTTTTGGCTAACCAACTAAGCTTGGTAGACTCTGTTTGATAACTTATCTTACATTTGTGTAACATCAAGGACAACACACAATTGAACAATTGTATCCAACAATCTCCCTCTTTGGCATTAATGGCAACACAACATGTCATAGTAGATGAAATTTGAAAACAAGTCTTTTCTGTTAGAACATTTCTCCCTCTTAGATTTTATGCCACAAACTCTTCTCTAATGTTGTAATCTCCCTTTGTGAAGGAATTACATAGCTTCTTTTCAAATAGAAAACTCTCCACAAACAAATTCAAATTTCAGTAAGATATGATAATATACTCTTCCTCTTTGACAACACATGCCAAAGACAACACAAACCAAATGAATAGCAATGTACCTTAAGTACTGATTCATATGCAATGTTTCCATGACTATGCTATATCAACTGATAGATCTTCAACTTGGTATCTATTGATGCATCACTAAAACTTCATTTTAGTGAGCTTAAATTAGGGGAATGACCCCGAACTTACCTC
Organism: Cupressus sempervirens; assembly: GCA_028749045.1. Classification (NCBI taxonomy): domain Eukaryota; kingdom Viridiplantae; phylum Streptophyta; class Pinopsida; order Cupressales; family Cupressaceae; genus Cupressus; species Cupressus sempervirens. The sequence continues at coordinate 86,665,058 of CM053786.1, read as the reverse complement.
TTAGATATAAGAATGCATCCTTAGGTAATGGCTTGGTGAATATGTCAGCAATTTGTTCCTTTGTATGGACATATTCCAATCTAATCTCCTTATCATGCACCAATTCTCTGACAAAGGGATATTTTATTGAAATGTGCTTGGTTTTTGAATGCATCACTAGATTTTTAGATATGTTGATAGCACTTGTATTTTCACAAGTCATAGAAATAGGTTCTTTGATCTCCACCTCCATGCCTTCCAATGACTACTCTAACCAACATTTTAGAACAGTTTACTGCTATAGCAACATACTCTACTTCTGATGTAGATTGGGATGTACAATTTTTCTTTTTACTTATCCAAGAAACCAACCTCTTTCCAAGAAACAATGCTCCTCCACTTGTACTCTTTATGTCATCAATGTTTCCTACCCAATCTACATTAGTAAACACTTTCAAGTCTAGATTACCTCCAAATTTGTACCACAATCCATAATCTTCAGTGCCTTCCAAGTATCTCATGATCCTTTTGATTGCCATCATGTGATTTTCTCTTAGTTTTGCTAAAAATCTTGCTACAATACCAATTGCAAGAGCAATATTTTGCCTTGTATGAACTACATACTACAATTTTCAATTCATTGAACTATATAAGGTTTGATCTACCTCTTTTGATTCATCATCCTTGGTAAGATTTAGTCCAGTACACATGGGAGTCCCAACTAGTTTACAATCTTTAATACCAAACTTCTTGAGTATCTCCTTGATGTATTTAGACTAAGTGATCTAGATGCCATTCTTGCTCTATTAAATTTGAAGACCAACAAAAAATTTAATCTCACCAAACATTGACATCTTGAATTCCTTGTTCATTTTCTCTGAAAATTATTTGCATAAATCATCATTTCCTATAAACAAAGTATCATCCACAAATATTTTTGCCAAAAAAATCTTGTTATCTGTTCCTTCCTTGATATATAAGTTACTTTTATCTAACTATTTCTTGGGGCCTTTAAACTTGGTAGGCATTGGCTTGGTAGCATCTAAATGTGACTCGAGTTCCTTCAACTTGGTTTGAACTTCTTGTAACTCAGTGACTGAAGACTCGGGAGTAGAAGTTTCCTGATTGACAGATGTATCTAGCACTATATTAGGTTCAATTAAAAAAAATCTCCTATAGTCTTTTGGTTCCTTTTTGCTTTCTTCTTCAATCCTTTCTGCAAACTCATCAACTTTCACATGTGCAATTTTTATGACTTTGTGAGTAGACAAATTCAAGCTTCTATATGCCTTACTCTTGCAAGAATATCCCAAAAAATGCCTTCATCACCCTTCACATCAAATTTACCTTTTATAGATTCTTTCAAGATGTAACATTTACTTCCAAATACTTTTAGGAAACTTAAATTGGGTTTATAGCCATACCATAACTCATAGGGGTTTTTGAATGAGTCCTTCTTCAATTGTACTTGGTTCAAGGTATGAACTGCAGTGTTGATAGCTTCCTTCCAATATTTGATAGCAATATTTTTTTTCAATCATTAAAGTTCTTGCACAGTCCATGTTAGATCTGTTCCTCCTTTTAGCTATTCCATTTTTCTTGGGAGTACTAGGTCCTAATACTTGTCTTTTGATTCCTCTTTCAATGCAAAATTTATTGAATTCATGGGAGATGAATTCACCACCTCTTTCTAATCTCAAACATTTCAGTCTTTTCCCTATTTCCTTTTCTACTCTAGCCAAATACCATTTGAACTTCTCAAATGCTTTTGATTTCTCTCTCAAATACATGAGAGTCATCATTCTAGAGTAATCATCAACAAAAAGAATGAAGAACTTTTCTCCAGTATAGCTCTCGATTCCAATAGGTCCACACAAATTAGTATGCACAATTTTCAAAACTTCTTTAGACTGATACTTCTTACTTTTAAAGCTAGTCTTTCCCATCTTGCCAATCTGAAAACTCTTGCATAGAACAACCTCAAGTTTCTTTATACTAGGAATGCCTCTTACTTTCCTAAATTTATTTATTTTCACTAGATTATCAAAGTTCACATGACATAACCTTCTATGCCATAACAAAATTTCTTCAACTTGAGCAATAAAACATGAACATTCACCAAGTTCAAGATAAAACAAGTTTTCCTTTTATTTGTACACCTCATCCAATCAGCTTTCATTTGTCATCCAGTAGTTTTTCTTTTCCATGCATGAATTCCACTTTGAATCCAATATTGATTAGCTGTGCCACACTCAAAGAATTATGTTTTAGACCTTTAACCCAATAGGCATTATCACATACAAGCTCTTTGGTTACTGAGATTCTTCCTCTTCCTTTTATGTAGCAAGATTCATTATTTCCAAACTTCACACTACCACCATCATAGTCTTCATAATGTTCAAACTTAGTTTTATCACTAGTCATATGATGTGAATAACCACTGTTTATGATCCATGTATAATTTTTTCTCACATGAGAGATAAGTGCCATCTTATCTTCCTCATCATTATTAGATTCATCTTTCACAGCAATGTAAACAATTTCATCCTCACTATTGTCAGAATCCTTAGAATCCTTAGCCATGAAACATGTTTTCTTACCTTTGTCCTTGAATTATTTGAAGTCTTTCTTGCCATTTCACTTGTGACCTTTCTTCTCATCCTAATTTTTCTTGTTTGGACACCTAGCACCAATATGACCAATTTCCTCATATGAAAAATAGATTAGAGAAACTTTACCTTTGTATTTTCCTTTGCCTCTAGAATATTTCCTTGCTAGTAGAGCTTCAACCACCTCAAGATCACTATTAGAACTCTGTTCTAATTCTTCTTCACTTTCTGACTGAGAATCCTTTATCTTTTTGCCCTTTTCTTTGAGTGAAAGCTTGGCTTCAAATGCTAATTCAATATTTTTGAAAGTTGGAACATAGTTGTCATAGTTATCTAGCTCAAATGCAGTTAATCTTCCTACTATGGCCTCTAAATTTATGTTATGATATGCTTCACATCTTCTTTCTTGAATTGTAGAAACTCTAATTGCATAAATGAGAAGTAATGTTCTAAGAAATTTACTTACAATTGTTTCCTCTTTAATATCTCCTCTAGAAGCTTTGATTGCACTGACACTTACTTTGACTCTTTTAACATATTTAACAATGTTCTCATCCTCTCTCATCCTCATTTGATCAAATTGTCCTCTTAGACTTTCTACTTTGGCTCTTTTTACATTATCATCACCTCTATAGATTTCCTTCAGCTTGTTCCACATTTCAAAGGTAATTTTGTGGTCCTTGATATCATCAAATTCTTCATAGCTTAGGGTAGATGCAATGTCTATCATCATGGTGTTATGAGTCTTCTTCTCAGTAATGTCATTAACAGATATTGTACCAGAAGGAGTTACATATGCTTCATCAAGATGTTTCAATCCTATATCTCCAATGGAAGCTAGATGGAGTCTCATGAGACCTTGCCATGCTGAAAAGTTATCCCTGTTAAGCCTTGGAATTTCCCTCTTGTAAGACATCCTGATCTTTAGCTTAGGTCCTTGAAATCCTTCTTGCAAGCACCAAAAACTCTGATACCAATTGTTGAAAATATAGATGTAGTAACTAAGAGGGGGGAGGGGGGGGGGGGGGGTGTGAATCAGTTATGTATGCTATCTTAATAGAACTTAAACATTCACAAAGATTTAACATGCATGCATAAAAAAAAAACATGAACACAAGAGACACCAGATTTAATGTGGAAACCCAATATGGAAAAAACCACCAAGTAACTAGCTAGTAATTTTCACTATTCTAAAGTGAGCCCTGTTAGGAGCCAACCCTGTTAAAGGTTACAAAACACACTATTAGGTGTGATCCTGTTAGAGGATTTAATCACCCTGCTAGGAGTGGCCTTGCTAGAGGACTTTAGAACAATTCATTAGAATTATCACCTTGTTAGAGGATTTTAAAAATGGCTGTTAGACCAACTTTGTTAAGAGATTTGGAAATCATTGCTACAATTGTGAGAAAGTAACAATGAGTTGACCTAAATGAGATGTAACTGAATTGCTGATACAAATCTCTGTTCTGCTTCACTAGATCCTCTATGATCAAATACAACTTTGTTTCTCCTCAAGGATATCTGATCCTTCTTCAAAATTTGCTCACAGTTTCCTCTTCATATAATCAACACATTTTCATGTTCAATCATTACAGTTGTCCATACTTTAGAATTCATAACTTGACTTTTTATTTATACTTTACAAATTGTCAAGTCAACTCATTTACAAGTTACAATTACCAATAATCATTACATCAGTCAGCTACAATTATTACTTGAAATAATTAAACTTTAATTCCCAAAATGAAATCCTTCATTGGCCAACCCTGCTCAGTAAACACTGCTCTTGAAATGATTTCTAGTGTTAACCAACTAAATCTTGGTGAACACTGCAAACTCTGCAAAATCCTTTGGAGACCGAGTGAACTTGATAAACACTAACTTGCCTTTGCTAACCTTGTGAGCTCAATAGAAACTAACTTCTACCACATAATCCTTTGATGTTCGAGTGAGCTCGGTAGAAACTATTTCCACAAAGTATTTTCAAAAATGCTCGATAGACTCTGGAATTTACTTTGCTGACAAACTAAGCTCGGTAGGCTTTGTCTGATAACTGATATGACATTTGTGTAACATCAAAGACAACACATAATTGAATATTTGTATCCAACATAGAGGAGGTCGAAGGGCTCCTATTACATGCCTATCTATTACTTTATACTAAGAGAGTCAAATAAATATCAATCTAAGTTAAGAGGAATAATTGATCTTAAAGGTGCACAAAAACCTTGATGCAGACTTGGAATAATTGATCCTGAAGGTGCATGAAAACCTTGATGTAGACTTAGTTGAGTGATCTATTTCCTCCCAAGTTTTCCAAGGCGAGGCGCTGAATCAAATTAAACTAATCATATATTCATAAACTAGAAACATACATATATCACATGCCTAATCACGAACCATATAATGTTTCATCATCTAAAATTTAATCAATTGAATGTCTAATCACTAATCATTCACTATAAATTATGTTGAATCACTAATCACTAACCATGCACTATAATTTTTTGCATCATCTAAATTGAACTAATCATGTCTAATAATAATAATAATAATAAATATATATACATATATATATATATATATATATACATATATGTGTCTATATACACATATATATATATATATATATACACACACACATATATATACATACATATACATATATATACATATATTTATACATATATCTATATGTATATATACATATATGTATATAATTATAAATATATATATGTACATATATATACATGTATATATATACATACACACACACACACAAAATTGTATGTCTAATCACAAATCACACACTATAATTGTTTTTGAATCTGTATAATCATTAATCATGCACTATAATTTTTTTTCTCATCTAAATTGAACCAATCATGTCTCATTATAAACTAGAAACATATGTCACATGGACCATAAACTATAAATATATACAACATTTCCAATTATATGTCAAATCTTTAAATATGTCATGTATCATAAATGGACCATAAATATGTACAAAGATCAATACATGAAAATGGCAAATCATAAATGTATATGTCTCAAGGAGATTAGTGATAAAGTGAACATATCACATGTACTAACTAAGGGAGTCATCCAGTTGCATATAAACTATTAGCTAACAGGAGAGGTTGAATAAGTTATATCTAGTTCTCCTACAAGTCTTTCAAACAATAAAGTACCAATACAAACCTCAAAAACATCCACATTAATAACTTGATAACCATATTCAACTTCTCAAATAAAACATTGAAAAATATTACTTCAAACTATTATCTCACTATTTTCACATATTCTGAGTATCAAATTATTCACTTAGTACATATCAAGCTGCAACATTAAGAAAATAGCATGAAAATTAAATTTAGAAAAAGTTTTTTTTTTTTTTTTTTATAAATAAAACTTTTGTAGCATCACAATGCACTACCTAATTCATTAATTTTTCTAATAGCATGATCGTGCTATTGTTTAAATTTCATGATCCATAGGCTCATCCCACTCAAACCATTATGTGATCGCACTATTCCCTAGATTAGTCTTTTTGTTCCACAATGTTGTGCACTTACGCAACATAATAACGAAAGCCACAAGGGAAGATACCTAATATAGTCCCCATATATATGTATGCACAATCTCAAATTTCCTATTTTTCTTTTCTTTCCCAATATTCACAAAGCTGACTCTCATTTTTTCTATACACACAACTTTCACATAAATCTATATTAACGCATTTTAGACTTGATAAAACTTTTTTTGAATAAAGTAATTTCATACCTTTCTCACCCATGTGGCCAAGTATGTTGTGCCATAGTGTTGTTTTATAATCTATAATAATTGTTTCTTTTCTCTACACAATAGTAGTACTTGTTGCTAGACATTGTTTATTTGGGGGATAATGAGTGTTGTACACATTGCATAATATTGTTATATTGTATTATTTTATTTTATTCTGTAATGTTCCACCTAGATGGACCTACAACATGTAAATATTCCCATGGGATATACTTGATGATTGTATTGTAACATTGTGATAATATTTCATGTAATTATTTAATATTGGGGAAAAGAATTAAATTTTCAATATTAAATGTGGGGTCAATGGGTTAGGTAGCACATGATTTTAGCACATGGTTTATGTAATATCACTTAATGGTTTTGTAGGACTTGCTACTATATAAGAAGCCATAATGGTAGTTGTTGTAAGTGAGAAAGGAGGAGAAGAAGGCAAAAGAGAAAGAGTCAAGTAGGACAAGGCTTGACAAGTTAGCTAAGGGAGCATTTGTGAAGGTTGGAAGCATGGCATACGATGTGTGGATTTATGCTTCTTCACATAGATTTTGTGGTAGTGGCTATGGCTTTGAAGGCTTCCATGGTTGTATTGGAATAGTGTTTTTGTTGAATAATACATGGTGACGGTTGCTTTTGGAGGCTGGGTTTCTTCCCTCAATGAGGGTTTCCTAGGGTATATCTTTTGTCACATTTTTGTGGGTATGTTGTCTATTCTCTTGCATGTGGATTTTAATTCTGTGTTTATTTCAGATCTATCATGGGTTACATAGAAGTAGTTATATTCTTTATTGCAAGTTTCTTTATTTCTTTACAAGTTGTATTAGAGCTATGCTTTTATTATTGTTACCCTAGATTGAGTCCATGAGAATTCATGAGAGGATAAAAGAAAGGGCAAGATATATGAGTGATTTATCATAGATCTGAGAGTTTTGGATTTGCTGTTATGATGAGATTTTGGTAGATTTTGAGCATGTGAAATTTTTGGGTAAAAGGGTTTTTCGAATGTTTCATTTAAATGAGGGTTTTAGGGGGGAACTTGCAGAAATGACCTCCTAGGTAAAAATACACCTTGCCATTGGGCCCAGGTCGACATTTGCATAAATTTTGATATATAATATCCCCATGTTTAGAGGAAATAACAGAGTTTTTTAGTTTCAACCCATGATGGCCGTCAAATTTAATCCCATCAAAAATTTTGTCACCCAAAAAAAAATTGCAGTGAAAATGGTAAGAGTGTCTTAGTAAAACAACCATAACTTTCTCTTAGGATTTAAGATTTCAGAGTTTTTGTAGACATTGGAAAATTAATTCAGAGCACTACAACTTAGTGTAGGTTTGGTTCTATGAAAAATTAAAATTTTGTGAGATTTTAAAAACTTGCAAGTTTAATGTTGTTTATTTTGAGCATAGATTAGGGCATAACTTGGGCATACAAAGTTAGATTTTGGACTTTGAGTAGTCAACAAAAAGATCTTGGAAAGCTCTACACATTGGTTTAGATTTGGTGCAAGTTTGGCATGGTTTATTTGGTGATATATTAATTTGAACAATTTATGATATATATTTACTATGGTAGCATTGTGGGTTTATAACATTGTATGTTTAAAAATTTAAGATTTGATGTCATTGTATACTTAGTTCATATTTTAAATTAGTCTCATTATGATATGGTTATCAATATTTTGGATTTGGATATGTATGATGACTTGTTGGGTCTATAAGTTGTACAATTTTGTAAGTGATCTATACTTACAGGTTGCATTTATAGCTTGGTTATGAGTTGTCTTTGCCCATTGATCTATTATTATTGATGTATATTCTGATTGGTGGCTTGTATTTGGGTTGTCTATGCCCTATGTCACATAATTTTTTGATTTTTCTTCATGTTGAATGGATGAGATGTTACTAGGTACAGTCATAGAAGAGGATTGTGGTTGACTATTTTATGCTGAGAGGTTGGACACATTGAGAGCTAGATGCTCAGTTCATGGATGTGATCATGGTGCCATGGATTTTGGTATGACATGATTGGATATATAGCTACATCCTTGATGTTCATTTTCTTGGATTTTTAATTTGGTTATGGTTGTATATCTTCTTGATTGAGGATCATGGTTATTTGGTTTCATTTGAGGAGCTCATGATGTGCACTTTGAGTTCTTTGATGGTTTGATGCCTTGGTTGATTCTCATGGTTAGAAGATAGTTTTTCATCATGACATCATGGATAGCTTTGGTACATGGTTTTGTAGGAGCTTGTGACAATGATGAGGTGACAATGCAGGATTAGTTCCTAGTTTGGTTTGTATCTTCTTGGTTTGGAGATCTTGGTTTCACTTGGTATTGACACTTTGTTATAAATTTATACCTAGAGGATCTTCATGTAGGAGATGGATTTTATGATGCCATTGGTGACTTGGTACCACAGTTGAGTGGGAGTTGTTGGCATTAATATATTTATTGAATTTTTGCAGATGTTGGAGGTTTTTCTTAGATCCTGTTGTTGTAGAAGCAGCTTTGACATTTACATGGTGCACTTGTTATCTTCATGGTGTGTGAATATGGTTAGATCTTGAGGACTCATGGGGTTCTTGGTTATCTTGATGGTGTATGGAGATGGTTCTTCATGGTATGTGGAAATGGTTTTCTTCACGATATGTGTAGATGGATACATCTTGAGGACTAATGGGGTTCTTGATAAAGGTGTTGTTTATGCTTTCATTTGGCATGTTATCCTTGGAGTGAGAATGGTTTCATTATTATGTCATGCTATATTCTTGATACATGTTTAGAGTTGTGACATGTTATATTATGTTCTTATGGAGCATGCTATCTCTTTGGTTGAGATGGTAAGATCATGTTGTCATGTTTATGCTCCTGAGGCCATGGTTGGAATTTTGACAATGATCTTGGTTTAGTTTATTAGTATTGAGTAAATTGATCATAAGTTGAATACTTCATGATATTGCTATGTTGCATTTAGAGTTGGCATGGATTGATTGATTATACGTGCTCATAGATACTTAGCAATAATGGTGATGCTAATTTCTCTTGGATTAAAGAAGTGTTTTTCGGGATAGTTGATGGTTTCAACAAGAGAGTATGAGGGGCATTTACTTGATATGGAATTGAGAGGAGATTTTTCTTAGATGAGTCTTAGTTGGAGACTTGGATACCTTGATGAGCATTCTCATTTGCCACTCTTGGTATACTCGGTGATTTACTACTTGAGAGGTATTGCCCATTATTTTTCTCAAGTGTATTATGTTTATGCTTGTATTTCATGGATATGGATCTTGAGCTATGGTACATGAGTCAATTTTGGAGGGTTCATTTGAGAGATGGTTTAGCGTTGGTAATCTCCATTTGCATATGTTGTTATGTTGGTTGAATTTGGGAGATGGTTTTATATTGGGCATATTTCTTAGATTAGGAATGGTTATTCCTTTATTTAGGAATGGCTTATGAGTTTGATCTTCTTATGAGAGGCTTACATCCATGATTAGTTATATGGTATGGTTTGGGTGTTGTTGAGGCTTCTTGTTCGGCATTTTTTATGGAGGAGATCATACTTGCACAATTTACATCTAGCGGTGTGTGTAGAAGGACATGTTACAAGTTATGATTTTCATGGTTTCTCTTTGGTATTGACTTATCTTTTGGATATTTGGTTTTCCTGACATTGGCTTTGAGATTGATTAGAAATTGTGATCACTAGTTTGTGCTCATGCATATCATGTGATAGATGACATGGTTATTAATTTATCTCTTTCCTCTGTTGGTAGTGGAGAACTTGGGAGACTATTAGAGACTTGTTATGAGAGTTGTTCTTGTAGGATATCAATTTATGTATTGTGAATATCCTTGAGACTACATGGATTCACATATTTGAGATGTTGTGAGTGGATTGGTTATAGATTTAACATTATCTATTATAGTTGGAGCTTCTTGGTATATATGTGGTAGGTATTACTCTTGAGGCTTGTGATTGCAAGTTATAGATTGGATATGTTGATGATGTGAGATTCACTTGTTATACCTTTGGAGGTATGGATAGTTGGATGAGTTTGGCACTTGATGTGGGTGCTATTTCAGCTATGGATATTTTGGCAGCTACGAATACATGTGATTACCTTTGGATTAGATTTTTTTTGTGCTTGGAATTTTAGTTGGTATAGGATTTTATGATCTTCTAATGTGATAGTTTGGGTGGCTTTCTCTTTGGATGGCTTCTATGTATGTTTGGTGGCAGTGGCATAATAGGAGATGAGATCATTCATGTTTGAGATGTTTGATACTTTGACTTTATTGTGGGTACCAAGATGGAGTACATGGTTTACTTTGGTCCATGATGGTAGATGTGCTAGGAGAGATTGTTCCCTTGTTCATTTATGTGGCTACGGATTGACCCTATGCAATGTATACAAAAAGTGGGAGATTGTTGAGATAATGGGTGTTGCGCACATTGAATAATATTGTTATATTGTATTATTCTATTGTATTATTTAATGTTCCACCTAGATTGACATGCAACATGTAAATATTTCCATGGGATATACTTGATGAGTTGTATTGTAACATTGTGATAATATTTCATGTAATTATTTAATATTGGGGAAAAAAATAAATTTCCAATATTAAATGTGGGTTTAATGGGTCAGGTAGCACATGGTTTATGTAATACCACTTAGTGGTTTTGTCAGACTTGCTACTATATAAGAAGCCAAAAATGTAGTTTTTGTAAGTGAGAAAGGAGGAAAAGAAGGAAAAAGGGAAAGAGTTGAGTGGGACAAGGCTTGACAAGTTAGCCAAGGGAGCATTTGTGAGTGTTACAAGCATGGCATGGGATGTGTGGATTCATGCTTGTTCACATAGATTGCTTAGTAGTGGCTATGGCTTTGAAGACTTCCATGGTTGTATTGCAATAGTGTTTTTGTTGAATAATAAATGGTGATGGATGCTTTTGGAGGCTAGGTTATTTCCCTCAATGAGGGTTTCCCAGGGTATATCTTGTGTCACATTTTAGTGGGTATGTTGTCTATTCTCTTGCATGTCCTAATTTTTATGCTATGTTTGTTTTAGATCTATTATGGGCTATGTGAAAATAGTTATATTCTTTATTTTAAGTTTCCTTATTTCCTTATAGTTTTATAATCTACAATAATTGTTTCTTCTCTCTACCCAATAGTAGTACTTGTTTTTTAGACATCCATTTTTCTTTTTGATAATTAAAGTTTAATGAATAGTATGACCTATAGAAAGATATAAGATACCTACTTTGACACCTTTTACTACTACTACTACTACTAAGGATCCTTTTAAAATTATTCATTTTTTATCATTAAAAGTAATTGTGAAACCCTCATCAGTCATTTTCCCTACAAAAATTAAATTCTTACTCAATCTTGGAACATGTCTAACTTCTTGTAGTAGCTAATGATTCCCATTCTAAAACTTAATCTTAATTCTCCTCTTTCTAAAAATCTAATAGAATTCATTATCTCCTAAATAAACAAGCCTAAAATCCCGTTTGACATAATCAAGGAAACAATCTCTATAGGGTGTAACATGGAATGAAGCCCTTGAATCTAAATACCATGAATCATCAACATTTTCTAAGGAAAGAAGCAAAGTATCATCTTTTGATTTATTACTTAGCATATTTTCCTTGTTTCCTTCTGGTTTTTCTCCTTTATTATTATTTTGAGTGTAGCAATCATTCTTCTTGTGCTTCAATTTCCCATATTACCAATAATATCTTGGTCCCATGGATTGAGACCTCTTCCCCTATGATTTTTCACTTGATTTCCCAAATTTTCTATAATTTTTTCCTCTCATTAGTTATGCCTATTTTTTGTGTGTTCAATACACTTCCCATTGTAGATCCATATAAGGTTTTTCTACAAATTTCCTAACTAAGAATAGCACCAACCATGTCATTTAATCTTATAGTATTAGAAATAGAAACAAAGTTACTCACAATCATGACCAGACCATTCCAACTTTCAAGTAAAATACACAAAGTCAAGAGATCTCTAATTTATTTATCAAAATTGACATTTGTAGAAGATAACTATCTGGTAACCATATTAACTAATTTAAATGATCAACAATAGATTCATCTTCTACCATCCTAATATTCAATAAAAACTTCATGAGAAATACCTTATTTCAAAGGAAAGATTTTTGTATAACTATTCTAGGGTTTTCATCAACTCTTCTATCATATTTTCTTGTCTAATATTAAATGCCTCTAATTTTTCTATGCATAAATGAACACTTACAAGTGCCTTTATGTCCAAAATATCTTAGTCCCCATCTCTCATAGCTTCCTCTTTCTTGGCCTTTCCTTGTAATGGCTACCATAAATTATCCTAATAAAGATAGTCCTCCATTTACATTCTCCTCATCTGAATGTTCTACCTGCTAAACTTCTCAACCTTTAGCTCACTTTCATCTCCCATTTTTATCACTCAACTATAAGACTCGCACTAAACTGTGAGACCATTGTGAATAGGATAACTGAAACAACCTTTTTATGATACCACTTGTTAGGATTAATGAGATAGAAATAATGATTGTATGAAAATATACCCAATATCAAAAATAAAATAAAATAAAGAACACAAAAGAGAACACATGACACAAAGATTCAAAAGGGTTCACCCAATCCCTAGGTTATGTCCACCAAAAATGAGTCCAATATTATTATTATTATCTAGTGATTAACCTTATTACAATCTATGGTCTGTTATAGTTCAGTACCACAACAAGAAGCTACTAATTCATAACACATGGTAAAATACCTAACCATAAGCCTTTTATACAATCATTTTGCCACTTACAAAACTAGGGATAGAATAAGTAGACCAAAAGAAAAAAAATGTAACTCCCAATAGATTTTACAATAGTAAATTCATTTTTGGCTTCAGGGGTGCTACCCTCGACTATACCCTATAGAACAACAATGAGTGTGTTTGGGGTCATTGACCTTAGGACTATAAAAGAGGTGTTTCATCTTAATCTCTAGAGCATGGGACCAATGCCCCAAAACCCTCATAGTAAAATCTAGTGAAAAACCACATCAAATGAAGTGGGGAAAAAATTAACCTCTGAGTCATATTAGGTTCACATAAGAAAAATAAATATGTATGTAACTAAGATAAAGGAAAATAACAATATGAACCAAGCAGGAGTATGGTATGTTTTTCCATACTCAATAATTAAGACAAAGTTTTGAAAGATTCTAGTATGGTTAAGGTGGTGGGTAGGTTTGCAATTTTAGTATTGAGTCAACTTCACTAAGTTTTTTCATCAACGCCAAAGGTGAATATTGTTGAAAGATTAGAATATATGAATGTATAAATATTTTCATAAATATGGTAACCCTACATGAATGTAAGGTCACATGAAGTTAATAATGGTTTTGGTTTTTGGTTGATATAAAAAATGTACATATAAGGAATACAAATAATAGACATAAAATTTTAGTTAATGAGATTCACTAAAATTATATATATGACCATAGTTTTATATTATGGTAGAATGGATCCTATAGATGATGTATGTTCACTATAGTGAAGATAATAGTTGGCATATGTTTTGGTTGGAAAAGATGAAGAAATTCCATTGTTAAAGAGTACAAAGTATATGGAAGAGAAAAGATATTTTGGCCTAAAAAATTGAATTTCATTGTCAATTAAATTACCTTAAAATATATGGAAAATATCCTAGATATTAACCCTTAAATTTTTTTGATAATATGTTGTGATTGATTATTTACATGCTTCATCAAGAAGGTCGACTAGATAGGATAATTACAAGGGTAAATAAGATGGGCATTATGGATATGTGATGTACAATAATACTATGATTATGATATGTGATATTTATGTATTATGGTATATTGAATTATGGATGGTTAGATGTATTATATATTGTATGAGAATTATCACATATGAGATAGACAAAAGGACTAATATGATATTAAAGATATTAGTACAGTTAGTTTCAAGGTATAGAATTTATTACTATTAAAGAAGTTGTATATCATTGTGTGAGTAGTATTCTCATAATCTAGTAACCACTTGTGGTTTTAAAATTCCCTTTGACACATGTTACACATCCTTTACTTTAAAAAGTCTTATCCACTATTTTTGACACTCATAATTGTCATGAAATGTGTCATATAAAATCTAAAAAATGTTTCTCCTATATTATACTATAGACTAACATTCTTGACAACTGATTTTACCTTTTCTAATGCACCAATGTGTGACTATATTTTTTTGCAGCCATCTAGAAAATATTACAAGGTTAAAATACATGTTTTATCAATACTCTCCCACATTTCCAACACCTTTCAAGAGTAAAGGGATCCATACAATGATGCACAATGGAAACTAAATAATGCAACAAAGTCAAAGCTATAAAATCCAAAATACACATGGGACTCAATTAGTCACAAAAAAGAGTGTAGATATCTTAAGAACTTGATATAGCACACTCAATATGCTAGTGATGATATATTAAAAACCTCCAATGTGTACCTTAGGTATGATCTTAAATAAAGCATCAACTCAAAATCTATAAGTAGAAAAGTACAAACACAAGTACTGATGACACACTTAATAGGGTGTTTTTCTATGAGTGTGGATTTGTCCACGAATCCATAAATAATAAAGTAAAACCATAGGATGGATCAGAACATAAAGAAGAATCTAATGCTTATTTTGGATCATGCTAAATAGGCCAAATTGAAATCCAGTTACTAAATATTAAAAAACCCCAAAAATTCTTGAAATTCATTCATCAAATAAAATGACAAAAATAACACCCATTTTCCCTTAGGTGGCCAACACCATATTTTTCAAACAAAATATCACTTTTAGGCACATCACAAAGAATATACAACATAACTACACTAAAACCCAAACTATGGGGAAAATAATAAATACTCATACACATGCAACCAAGTGATCAAATCAACTAAGAACATGCAGAGATAATATTTCTCATCCTACTCTACTAGTGAAATTAAATTCATTCAAACTAATAGAGTAAATTGAAAATAGTGTGATTTCCAAGTATCTAAGCATTCTCAATATAGGCTCAATGAACCTTAGGAGGACTCAACATTATATCACCCAGAGTCATATAGTCTCATTGTCTTAATGAAAGTTTCCCTCATACTACTAAATTATCTCAATATGTACGAATCAAAATTGATTTATATTCTACACAATTCATGTTTAATGTTCTCAAGGTATCTCTAAATAATAGCATTGTAGGAAAGATTTCTCTCAACATCTTATTTAAAAAATATAAAATAATAATGCAGTAAAATCAAAATCAAAAATAAAATTTAAAAACATAAAAGTTTACTTAACTAATGTCTGAATTTCAAAAGAACATTTAAATTTGAATTATTTAAAGTACATTCAAGAGCTCTAATTTTTAGAATTATCTACACATGGCTTGTGACATATTATGATCTGTGTCAAACATTTGGATATGCTATTCATCTTAATACACTTTTTTTGGCCCACTCAAACTTATTGCCAATTTTTTGCAACATTAGTTTGAGTGAGTAGAAAAGACAAGGTGTACAAAAATTATGTTTGAAGTGCTTCATAAACAATAACATAACATCCATTTAATTCATGCATTGTTATTTATTACAAGGATAATTTTTTAAAGGCTAACTTGCCCAATGGATTAGAGGAGAAGGTTTTAAATGAATGAACACTATGTCACCTTCCCTTCACATCCCATAACTTTTAAAAATATTTCACATCTTCTAGACTTTTAAATGACATTGACCACAAAATGTTTTATCACATTTTTCCATCAATTGGATACTATGGTCACACCTAGTTTGATCCATGAACCATCAATGGGTTTCTTAGTAGTGTCTGTACATAGATCAATTCTTTCTAAAATAAAGTGGTTCACAAATTCTAATAACCCAATCATTTGAACCACTATGAGGATTCATCAATTGATCTCACCATTTTTTGGTAATATACAATGAGCACACATCATTAATTGATAATCCATTTACATAGACACATCTTTTAATGTATTTCTTGATAATGGATCTAGCTATTGGAATTCTTTAGAATAACCGAGAGGAGGCTGAATTAGTTATCCAAGGTCTAGATGTAAAAATAAAAAATTTCAATGCTTAGTAGAGCCATATCCATAAAAATTTATCATGCATGCATCTATTAGATCATACAATATTTAAACTTTGTAGGTTACTGTCCTAGGTCAAAACAAATTTGCAAAAATGTAAACATGAAATAGCATAAGAACATTCACACAAGATTTTTTTGTAGGATTTAAAAATGATTGTTAGGTCAACCTTAATCAAAAGGATTTACCCTAGACAAATACAATGATTAGAAAGTGATAGTGAGGCTTGATCTGATAACAAATTACAACTCACTTGTAGTTTATGGATCTCTATTTCAGTCCTTCATTCTGCTTGGCATTCACACACTTCATCTCTAATAGCTTGTTGACCCTTCAAGAATTCATACTATTAATCCTTCTTTCTTTGCATGCCAATAGTAGTCACTTCTATTTGGCCAGTGAATGAAGCAATACCCTAGATGTCTTGTCTTCCTTAAATTCTCACACATGACAACCTTTGCTTCAAACCAACTATCTCTATAGATGGAGAATTTTTATTCTTTGTCACTTAACTACAGTCATCCATTTTAGGGTTAGGTAGGATACAATGAATCTACCCACTTTTTCATTTGGTTTCTCTAAAAACTTCTTCTACAGTCTTCCTTGAATTTACCTCAAAATAATTTACCTTGAATTCTATGCCACCAGCTCATCATAGTTATCTTCCACATGCTTCCACAATTGAAGAAAATAAAATAGTCAGCTCAAATTCATTAAATCTTCAATTTAACATTGTTTCCTATCACTTGACATCTATACTATTCTACACCAACTAAACTTTACTCAACATTTACTAAGAATCACTTGGCTTGCACTATTTTCCATCTTTTCTTGGCACCTCTTGAGTTATACTTGACTTCCATTGATTTTGGCTTGGCTTGTATTGATTTCTTGATAAGGCTTAGTAGAAACTTTTCTTATTAACCTTCTTCTAGTCTTAACTTGAGTAATCTTTCATTTAAAACTTTAAGTAGATAAAAAATATACTACAGTATCAATGTCTTACTTAGTCTTAGTGCTTCTTTTACATACCAAATAACTCAACCTTTCTTTAGGTGCTATTGTTATCTCATCTTTTTAAATCCTCTTCATCAATAAACTAAATGATAGATTTCAAACCAAAAAGAAATTATCTCACTAGTAGGTAGGATTGACATCATTGACAAAATAATGATTGTTCCATCACAGGTTCTTCACTTCAAAATAATCTTATATCAACACTAGCTTCATTCTGAAATTATAAATAAAAAGTCCCATTTATCTTGTATTTTTCATCAACCATTGAGAAAAACACAATGATTGATGTCCCCTATGGATGGTTCACTATAAGTGGCAATGAAGGAATAGATGTTTAAGTTTCAAGTTTAATTCTAGACTTGTGCAAAGGATGAGAATGGATATTTCCATCTTTTTTGCTTGCATATTTTTTCTCTTGAATATATTTATTTACAAGATGATTTGGAAGAAAGGTCATATGTAGGTAGTACTTATTGGAATTACAAGTGGGAAATGTAAAATTCTGAGGGGGGGTGGGGGGTGAATCAGGAGTTTGAACTTTGTCCCATAAAACTTTCACCATTCCTCAGATGCATTCAATATATAAACTAAAATAACATGTAAATTAAATGTATCTAAAACATGTAAGTAATCAAACACACATAACATTAGATATGGTCACCTAGAAACCTTCCAAATGAGAAGGTAAAACTAGGGTGGGGATGACACCCACAAATCTTTACTCCTACAACAATAAAGTGTACCCAATTAAGGTTACAATGGTTTGACCATGAATCATGGTCTACCCTATGAAAGACATGCCCTATTAAAAGCTTACAAAGACTATTAAGTCCCACCTTGTTAGAGGATTTCAACACCTTGTTAGAAGTGTGCCTAGTTAAAGGACTTTAGGCCATTCACTTGGAATGCCACCTTGTTAAAGGATTTAGTATAGCCTATTATGACTACTCCACCTAGGAGATTTAATTGAAATCACTTGTTAAAATGTCTTAGCATAGATCTTGTGATTGGCACTTTCTTTCTTGATAAAAGATCAAATCTGCACAATGTCCTTCTTGATCCTTCACAATTAGATATAAAAATGTTGTATCCTTCTCTATCCTATATTCTTCTCTAACTAATTCTGCAATACACTCTTACTACTAAGTTACCTTGAAAATTCTGCAAACTGCCTTGTTCACTCATCCAATTCTTTCATTCACCCCTTATACACTCACAAAAAGTTTAGGGCTTCATCCTTCTTAAAAATACTTTGGTGGCTTAGGGTTAGGTAAGAATCTATAATTGAGATTCATCCATTTTTCCACTTAAACCTTCCCATTTTCTAATTGGCTACATGTAGTTGCATAGGGAATCTGCATATAGACTTTCCCATATCTCAAAATGATTGAGATCTATCCTTAAGTCAGCTTAGAAATAGTTTACATAGTTGTTTGTGCCATTACAAACAAATATGTCCAATCTGTGTTACTTGGCATATGAAGTCTCTGATGCTTGGCATACATTGTATTTTTGCTTCTGACTTGGCACATGAACTACTTGACATCTACTATTTACTTGGCACTTGAATCATTTAGCATGGTCTATCTACTTGACACTTGAGTGACAACACTCATTGTAACTCGATACGGTCTAATATCTACATATTGTGCTCGACATGTATTACTAGTTCGACATGAACTGAGTAAATGACTTAAGTGTGTTGACACTTGATTGTCAAAACCAATCTGAGATCAAAAATCTCCCCCTTTGAAATGAGTGTCAAAAACACTTAAATATACATAATCAATCTTAATTTATTCAAGCATATTATGTCCATAACTCAGCTAATATACAAAACTTCAAAATTTTCAAAATTTTGCAATAACCTATATACCTCTAAATTGATAACTCCCCCCAAGTTAATGTGTTTGTTTTGTTTCTTCCTTTCTCTTCTCTTTTCTTGCTTTTTTGTGTTCTCCCCCATGGATATACTTCCTTTTCTTTATCTTTCCCTATTTTACTTATCTCTTTATTCATGGATATGTCTCCCCCTTTTTTTATTCTCTCCTCCTATCTGTTCTCATCTTTGTGCTTTGTATGTCTCTACTCTTTTTCTTTCTCTCCCCCTTTTTGATACTTATGTCAAATGGGCTATACACATATAGTGTATTTGTTCAAAAATAAATTATGGGCTTCCATTATTATTTTAAGAGTTGCATCCCAATTTTCACATACTACATCTAATGACTTGAGTTGGATAGCTAGATGAGCTACAAGGTGTACTAGGCCATTTAGAGTAGAAAGGTTGGGATTTTTCTTTAGTAGAGTTTTTGCATAGCTTAGTTCCTTGTGGAGGATTTCCATGTGTGGGGTGAGGGAAGCCTAAATATTTGTCAATTTGGCTCTTATATTAGCCTCTTCTACTGTTAACACAACTAATTGACTCTGTGATTGAAGCAATGTATGAAAATACTTCTCACTTTGAGCTGGGTTTCAAGGTAGCTGTGTACCTAAAATGTTTAGATTCCTTTGTAGGCTCTATATATGATGTCTGGTCTCTTGGGTGAAGAGTGTGGGGTCACACAATTTGGTGTACAATGGGAAGATATTCTCAAGTACCTTCTTCACATCCTCAACCTTTGTTGCCATTGCAACTTGTGACTATGCTATCTCACCAAATATCTTTTCATTCACATTTCTCTAAAATTTTCTATCTGACCATTCTAAAAGTTTAGCATTAGCATCTAGGTCTTCATTGTTTATCTTTTCCACTATGTCTGACAATTTTTCTAGTAGTGGCTTTGTCTCTTCAAGAGTAGGCAAGTTGAATGCATCTAAAAAGATGTCTTTAATGTCTTGAAGAGCTTTCTTCTACCTATGCTCCTTCCTAAAAATTTCTTGATGCTTCTTCTTCTCTAATACTTGTTGCAAAATGCTTATTTGATCTATTATCATTGTGTCAGTTAAATTTAGGTATGACTATCTCTTCATCAAGTGTGATATCACCATAGTGAATTACCTTCTCAACTTTTGAAGAGCTTGAGACTGACACTGAGATTTGCAAGGGTATAGCTTCTGTGCTTGGCTTCTAAAGAACTTTTGTAGGTGAAGCCAAATTTTGGCAAAGTTACCAATGCTTGGATGGCCTCCTGCTCCTTTACCTTAGGTGATTGCTCTTTCTATTTAGGCTTGTCTTGATCTAAGAAAATGATTTGACTTGCATCTTGTATTTGTGCTTTAGGTATAGATGTATTTATCTATCTTGTTTTCTCTGTTGTTGTCCCATTTTCTTCTTCTACAATCTATTTTTGTTCAATTGTATCAAATTTAACATGCATGTCAACCTTCATAGATGTGTCTACTATTGTTTAAATGGAAGTTTGATCACTATTTATTGAAGGGATGATATAAGGTGGTTCTTGTGTATTCACCTTATCCCTTGTGACCTCAGTTACTACTTTTTGAAGTTCTTCTACACTAACCAAAATTGGATTTTCACATAATTGTGCTTGAAGTGTAGATTGGTCTAGAATATTCTTCAAATCATCTATAGTTAATGGATTGATGTTTTGAGCTAATTCATTAGAAACATCCTTGACATTTATGGTTTTTTGTAGTTACACATGTGTCATGAGGAGGGATGATACTCACCATTTGTGTGTCTTGCACACTCTATTTCTCCTTCTATTGTTCAACTATTGCCATGTTAGTATCTATCTTTTTAGTCACCTCCTCAATTGTATTTCCTTCTTCCTTACTATCATCTTCTTCTTTTTCATCATTCTTACTCTCAAAGGGGTCCTTTTCTCCTTGTTTCATAGTAGTTAATCCATAGATCAATTTCCACATTTATGTGGATTTCTTTACAACATCTTTAATGTTATTTTGAAGAATGTTGAAGGCTCTATATTTTGGTGTAAACCTTCCTCCATATTTCTTGTTTTCCTTGGCATTTTGACCTTTTGTTAATTTTGGCATTACTTGGGCTAGTATTGATTCTCTAATATATCTTTCCAAATTTAAACAATAATGCCACTTTTGTTCAACAATGTCATATAGGTCCTTTGGTATAGTGTTATCAAATTCAAGTGGAGTGTTCTTAAATTTAGATATAATCGCATACATTGCCTCTTCTACTAGATTATTTTCCTCTCTTCTAAGTTTCCCAAAATCAATATTCTTTAAGCCAAATAAATTTGCATTATTCTTGACATTTTCACATATATTTTCAATATCAAAAAGTGGTTTGTGAATTACCACTTTGAATTGGCTTGTGTTATCTAATTTAGTTCTTTCTTCATCTGAGTTAGGTTGTGAAATATATTTTCTTCTCTATTTCTTCTACACTTGGCTACCTTGATCTATTTTCTTGGACTTCTTCTTTTCCTTCTATGTTGTGGTATGTGTGGTGGCTCTAGTGGTAGGTGCACTTGGCTTGGTAGGGGTAGGTTTTACAATTTTCTTTGCCTTAGTTATAGGCTATGCCTTAGCCTTTATCTTCTTTGGCTTGTCGTGTGTTGGTGCTTCCTCAACTTCTTCTCCCTTGACACATTTTGTTCTCTCTTCTTCCTTGTCCTCTCCCATGCCTTGAGTCAATGCAAGAGGTTCTTGGGTATTTTCTTGCTCTTCCTCTTCATCCTCTTCCTCTTCTTCCTCTTCTTCCTCAGCTACACCTTCACCAAATTTAGCCTTTATCTTCTTAACTAGCCTAACTTTCTTCTTAAGTGTGGAGGTAGTCGTCAATTCCATTTCAAATTTTGATTTCATTAAATCATAGTTCCCAAAGATTTTAGCAGTTTTGTCAATTTCCTCTACTAGGAGTGTAGTGATTGATGTTGATGCTTCATCAACATTGATCTCATATCTAAGTGGCCTTAACCATATGACCCTTGGTATGGTAGCTTACACATATGTATAGTCAGCATTGGCAAGAAAGCATATATCATTGTAATGTTGCTCAACCAAAGAAACGGGTATCCTCATCCTTTCTTTCATGGATTTCTTAAAATATTCAAAATAACTAGTCATCAATGTTTCAAAATTTTCACCCATATGTTCAATAAATTCATTGATCTACATTGCTATTGATTTTTTTTTCTTCCAACTTACTGTGCCAAAGGAGGGAAAAGTATTTTGTACATAGAAGAATATACAGACAAGTATTGCACCACACTTTCATTATGCACTTTTGGTTTTCCTTATAGGTACAAGGTTCTCCATCAGTTGTTGTAGCTGAAGTTATGCTAGATCATAAGTATGATCTTTTTGCACAATTTCGTAGCCAACATCCACTACAATATAGGGTACACTATTCAATCTAGTAGATTGATAGAATTTGTGAGAAATAACCCTTACTACAAAGTTTATCAGTGGATCAGCTATAGTGTCTATTGTCATTCCTCTTTTATTCCATTTTGCTCTTGTATTCTTCTCTATTACCTCTTTGGAATCACTTTGCAAAGTCTTGGGCTGATCTAGTGTTGGGAAACTAGTAACCCTATGGATTATTTTTTTGGTAATCTTTATTGGTCCTCAGCTTAATACAATCCTAAACCATTCAGTTTTGAATATAGTAGGAAAATATAGGGCATGTGTCAAACCCTTTCTTTCAACTATTTCATATTCTTCTTTTAGAATACCGTTATCACATAATCTATCATAGGATTCTCTGATTTCCATATCTCCTATTCCTCCTATCTTACAATTGTAACATTTCCTAACATCTTGAATCATAATGACATTTAGGGGAATCATTGACAATGCACCTGAAGGATCTTATTTGTAGGCTATGTCTAGAATTGCCTTGAAATTTGGCTATTTCACTTCATTAATAACTAGCTATACATTCAAAACCTCTTTCCCTTCTATATTTCTTGAGCTAGATGCCATTCTGTAAAACTAGGGTTTGTGCAAATAAAAATTACATAGCTCAGCTTGTGATAAATACCTTAAAAATCTTGTCGAACTAGTGTGAAACTCTCACTAAGATCTTCAATAATGCTTTGAATGAGTTTCTAAATCACCTTTCACTCTACTTGCTTTTACTTGAATTTGAAATGATGAATAATTAGAAAAAAATGATCAAATACCCTTCAAAACCTTATATTTAATGCATAGTGCTAACACAACTATAAGCTCAACATCAACTATTTTTAGATTCACTTGGCATCCACTGACATTTCCATCACTTGGTAGGTACTTTGAGTTTGGCATCAACTAACTATTTTCGTAGCTCAACATTGACTAGCATTTTATTTGGCATCCACAGGATACTTTTCATGCTTGACAACAACATGAAAAACTTAAGGTTTTAACTTGAATTTTCAACATCTTGCATCTTTATTCATGCTAATGTAATTTTTTTGGTACTATCTCCTTTGGAACTGATGTGTGATATTATATTTTGGTGTCATTCCCACATACCTCTTTTTTGTTTAGTTTGATGAGGTGTGATCACCTGACCCATTGCGTGAAGTGATCCTTTCTCCATTTGATGTACTGCAACCATCTTTCTTCTTTTATATCTTGTTCATCTCATTCCTAATGTGTTCAACATCTATCTTGCCTTTGCCTTTATCAAATTCACAACTTGGTGCCTTTGACCTAGTTGGACAATGTTTTTTGATGTGACGAGTCTATAAATAGCTGAACATGTAGTTTGACTCAACCATCTTTTGTAGTTGTCTCTAAAGTGTCTCCTAATGCAATTCTCAGAGATATGTCCATACTCTTGACAATAATGACAGATATGTCTTGTGTCATAATCCCAATTATAAAAGTGTCCATGGCTTCTTACCTTTTTTGACTTGTTTGATGAACACATAGACTTGGATCTACATTCAAAAGCTTTATGTCCATATTTTTGGAAATTATAGAAATAGCCTTCAAATCTTGGTAAATTCATGGTCCTAGTTCTACATTCATGTAACTGATGACCTTGTTTTTTGCACTTATGACAATGAGTCATATTTTTAGGCTTGACATTCTGATATGTATTCTTGCTACTACATACATTAGTAGTATGTCATTTCTTACCATGAGAATGATAATTAGGTTTTTAGTTCTTAACTTTGATGTTCCTTTCTTCAAAAACTTTGGATGATTCTCCTTCTTCAATGCTTGTGTAGCTTAATCCTACTACATCATTGTTGGATCTAGGAGATTTTAGTAATTGTTCAAAGTACTTGATGACTTCATTTGGTTTGTCAAGACTTTTAACAATTTCTTTTTCTCTTTATAGGTCATTCTACAATTGTTCATTCTGCAATTTCAATATGATTATCTCAATATCTTTGACATTCAACTCATGATGAGCATTCATCATTTGACTTAGAGTATCCAATTGCATGTTTGAGATCATGATTAGCTCTACTGACTTCTCTTCCAATTTGTTTGCCAGAGTTCTTTTGTCTTCTTCAATCATGGCCTTGCCTTCCATGGCTTTCTTCTTTTGTTTAGTTATCTCACATAGAATCATGGCTTGAGATGCTTACTCTAGCTTAAGATTTTTGATTTTCTTAGCTTGTACTCTATTCTTTTCCATGATATCTGCAATTGCTACATCAAATTCATTGGAGTCTCCATTTGTAAATAGCTTGTTGGTGTTTATCTCTTTGTATAGTGTGTCATTCTCTGCAATAGAAAATTATTTCCTTCTCTTCAAGGATTTCTTTAGTGCCTTTATTGCCTCATTCAATTGATGTAGTATGAGATGTATTTCAATCTCCTAGTTCTTAATAGTCTTTCCTAGCTTGTAGACTTCCATTTCAAGATCTTTCCTCTAAGTTGCAAAGCTTCTCCTATTAAGAACTCGGCTCTAATACCAATTGCTGGAATTGCAAGTGAGAAAGGTAAAGTTCTGGGAGAGGTGAATTAGGAGTTTGAGCTTTGTCCCATAAAATTTTCACCATTCATTAGATGCATTCAATATATAAACTGAAATAACATGTATGGTAAATGCATCTAAAGCATGTAAGTAATCAAACACACATAACACCAGATATGGTCACCCAGAAACCCTCCAAATGAGAAGGTAAAACTGGGATGGGATGACACCCATAAATATTTACTTCTACAGTAATAAAGTGTAGCCAATTAAGGTTACAATGGTTTGACCATGAATCATGGTCTACCCTCTGAAAGGCCTGCCCTACTAAAGGCTTACAAAGACTGTTAAGTCCCACCTTGTTAGAGGATTTCAACACCCTATGAGAAGTGTTCCTAATTAAAGGACTTTAGGTAATTCACTTTGAATGCCACCATGTTAAAGGATTTAGTATAGCCTATTAGGACTACTCTACCTAGGATATTTAACTAAAATCACCTGCTAAAATGTCTCAACATAGATCTTGTGATTGACACTTTCTTGCTTGATAACAGATCAACTTTGTACAATGTCCTTCTTGATCCTTCATGATCAGATATAACAATATTGTATCCTTCTCTATCCTCTATTCTTCTCTAACTAATTTTGTAATACACTCTTACTACTAAGGCACCTTGAAAAATCTACAAATTGTCTTATTCACTCTTCTAATTCTATCATTCACCCCTTGTACACTCACAAAATTTTTAGGGCTTTGTCCTTCTTAAAAAGACTTTGGTGGCTTAGGGTTAGGTAAGAATCTATAATTGAGATTCATCCAATTTTCCACTTAAACCTTCCCATTTTCTAATTGGCTACATGTAATTACATATGGAATTAGCATATAGATTCATCCTTATCTTTAAAAGACTGAGATCTATCCTTAAGTCAACTCAAAAATGGTTTACATAATTGTTTGTGCCATTATAAAAAAATATGTCCAATCTATGTTACTTGGCATATGAATCTTTGATGCTCAACATAGATTGTATTTCTACTTGTGACTCAACACCTGAACTATTTAGCATCTAATTTTTACTCAACACTTGAATCACTCGGCATGGTCTATTTGCTTGGCACTTGAGTGACTCGACACTCATTGTAACTCAGCACAGTCTAATATATACATATTGTGCTTGGCATGTATTACTAGTTCAGCATGAACTGAGTAAATGACTTAAGTGTATTGACACTTGATTGTCAAAATCAATCTGAGATCAATAGTACCACCATTAGATCTTGGACACCCTCGCATTTTCTAGGAATAAAAGCTATTATATTCATGGTTTCAATGGATACAATTCAACATTAAAAAGATCCTCCACCTACATATGGTTGTACCTGTATGCCTAAAATGTGGGCACACTTCTATGAGTCATTATATCCAAGATTTCTCAAAAGTGAGGTCTCGAATGGCAACTCATAGCTCTCTATTCATGGAGTGCAAGGTTTGTAATAGGGGCCCCCAGCTTGACCTAGTTTATGCCCATGCAAGTACACCATGAAATGAGAGACTCAAAGAGGAAAAGAAAGAGTGCTAGTCTCCATGATCATCAAATATTTATGAAAATAAAGATGCAAGCTAATCTAAATGATAACAATGCAAAACAAAGCAAGATCTAATCTATGAAAGCAAATATGACTCTAAACTAATATGAAAATGCAATGATAAAAGCCCATGATGAAAGCCATGGGTGCAAGAGAGAATGAGACAAGAAGATAGAAGTTCTCCACAAAAGCTTTAGCATTCAAAACTCTTTTTTCAAAATTTGCTCTCCAATCCTGTAGCATAACAATAGCATAATCATGGGTATCCAAAATGAGGAGAGGGCTATCCCTTATAAAGAAGATTGTACGATCTAAATTGAGAGGAAAAAGATTTAATCAAGGGTGGAGAAATAATGATCCATGTGAAATAACGATCCACCAATGAGAAAAGAGGAGTGGTTGAGAAGAAAGTGGAAAGATAAGTCCCACTTAGAAATATGTGCATTTAAGTGTAGAGAAATTAAATAAAAGAATTTATTTTATTTCCTTTTTCATCAAAAAGAGATATTTAAGTGAGATTTTCATTTAATTAAAAGGGAGCAAGTTCTTTTAATTAAATAGGAGATATTTAATTAAATTAAAAGAGGTGTTTTTCTCTTAATTAATTAAATGTGGATGAATTATTTAAATAAAAGAGAGGTTTTCTTTTAATTAAATGAGAACTTATTTTATTTAATTAAAAGGGAGATTTTCTTTTAATTAAATAAGACTTAGCATAAAATGATCAACCTTAGAAAAATAGAATAATTGAATTTGATCAAGGAAATTGATTTAATAAAATATTACACACCATTGATTCAGGAAATTTGATAAATTGATAAATTGAATAATGGGGACCCATAGTCTAGGCGACCATTTTAGGGTGCATACATTTGCCCCTCTTTGACTAATGTTTGATCTATTTGGGAACACATGTAGTAAAAGAAAGAAATTGAAGTGTGAGGTTGATTTGGGATCACAAAAAAACCCAGATTTGTGGTCGAATCAGGAACACATCAGGACAAAGAATACAAATAAATTTTGACTTGAAAAAGTCAAGGATAAAATTGATAAAACTAAATCAAAGATTGAATTTGATAATTACTGCCCCCTCATGATCGAAATTGAAATGAGATAGAGAAGAAACAACAAATTGATAAATTTGATCAAATCGAACAAAAGATAAGGTTCTTGATGTAAGATGTAAGATATAAGAATCATAGAACCAAGGTAGATCATCAAGCATGAAATATTATGCCCCAAAGGTGATTTAGAAGAAAAGAAGTGGGGAAAAAATAAAATGGAAGATAGAAGTTTGAAAGATATGGAAAGAAACAGAAAGAAGATAATAAAATGTTCCATAAGAAAGAGAATGCTCCAAAATCAATCAACTATTCAAAATAGAAATTTCAATTGAGATCACAAAAGAAGATAAGGAAATGAAGATCAAAACATGACCATTGTTGATTAAAATTGCACAAGAAAGATGAAGGGAAAACCCTCTCAAACTCATAATGCAACATAAATATGTAAACTAACATGAAGCCTAAAAATGCAAGCTACATGAAAATTCAATGGTGTACTTGCAAAAGAGAAACTATAACATAGGATTTTGTGTTCATCATTCACTAGAGAATTTAAAAGAACTTATTTTCATCATTGAGCCATTATTAACGAACATCAAAAAATCACACAATCATCACTAGTCACAAGTGCAACTATGAAGATATGAATGTAATTTATATCAGATTGGAATGTGGAAAGATTCTAACATAAGCATCAAAGAAATAAAGGTCAAGATGACTTCGATGTTAGCTTACCCAATTTAATGTAGCAAAACCATGCTTGCATCAAGGCATAGATGCCAAGATGACCATAAGAATGGTTGTGCAAGAACAATCAAAGATGATGCCTCAAATCTCCCAAGTGTTTCAAGGGGACAACAAGAGACACTCTAGAGTTTAAAGACCACACCCGCAAGCAAAATAAAAATAAAAATATGTCCCATGCCCCAAGTCATCTAGCAATGCATCATGGAGAGACTTATCAGACAAGGGCACTCAACAAAAATCAATAATAGTTAGCACACAAAGAAAAAATCATGACATAAGTCAAGCATTAAGTGTTGCATTAAAAATTTAAGTATGTGAACTAATACTAAGTTCTAAGGATAAGGATCAAATGCTTGCAGGAAGGAAAGATCACATGATGATATTGGGTAAGACCAAACCAATAAGTGTTGAAAAACACTCGATGTCAATGGTTGTATTGAAAAATACAATTGGGGTGGTGTTGAAAAACACCGTTTGCAAGGTGTCCTAAAGACTAACACATCCAAGAGACCAAAGCTAACATAGTTATGCCCCCTAGACAAAGACCAATTCCAAACCAAGGCAACAAGGACAAGGCATGATGGAGAAAGACTAAGTGTCGAGGACATGCACTAAGAAATAGGGGTGCAAAGGCCTCAAGTAGCACCCATTTCTAGGTTTTCACCACTTGGATTTTTTTATTTTTTTATTTTTTTAAGGACTTTTTATAATTTTTTTGTATTTTTTTGTACCAAGGCACCTGTTTCCAAGTTTTCACCAAGGCACTTTTTCTATTTTTTATTTATTTTTTGAATTTTGAATTTTTTTTTGTATTTTTGGAATATATAATTTTTTTGTATTTTTTTTAGGACATTTTTCAATTTTTAGAATTTTCACAATATATCATTCTTTTGGATTTTTTGAAATATATCTTTTTTTTGGATTTTTGAAATATATCATTTTTGGGGATTTTTTTCAGGATCAATAAATATGTACAAAGATGCCCCTAAATAGAATGAGCATCAAACTCTTAAGCAAGGTCACATTGTGCAATCCCAATGTCTAACAAGGTAGAGGACATAATGGAGCAACAAGCTGGTGGATATGATGTATAAGGAAGGAATGTATGAAGCAAGTGGAAGTGATCTTCAAGGACTGACTCCTCAAGAGTATCCAAACTAGAAAAAGTTTGTCATGTAAAGCACATTTGGACAATAAATGAAAGGCCACCATAAGATAATTCATGAAAGCATAATGTAAAAGTGGAAAAGATGCAATCCAAAGGAGTAGACATAACAAGATATTTCATGGCATTGTATTTTACTCTATTTAATTAGATAAGACCAAAGGGGTAAATGGGAAAAGGGTAGCGAAAGACTAGAATGAATGGAGGGAAATAGATGTGAAGGCTAAACATGAAAGGAATGAAAACAAGATAATAATAAGATAGCTCACAAGATAGCCAAATGTTTGTGTATAGGTCAACATTGTCAAGATCAAAGAGAGAAGATGGAATGGATGAAAGATGTAGAAGAACTATGCATGATGCTCGATTGTCAGATTTTCATCATGGTACTTATCCAAGGTGCCAAAAGGAAGTGGTTTTCACCATAGGAAGAATTTATTTCTCTTTACTTTTTCTACCAAGGTGCCTGATTACCAAGTTTTCACCAAGGCACATTTTCAAAATTTTCATTCTTTTTCTTTCTTTTTTTTTCAATTTTTTTCTCTCTCTCTCTCTTTTTTTTTGAATTTTTTAGAAGAAGTCAATATTTTTAGATAATGCTCCTTGAAATTTTAAACCATGACATGCAAAGGAGTTGAAATGATATGCTCAAAAATACTAATAGGGAAAATAATATGCAAAGTGAGTGAGATTGGGAAATTGAAATGAAGGCAGGATCAACATCAACACACACCTTGAAGGGTGGCAAGAGGATGAAGAAAACATGAATGAAGGAATATGTGAAGGAATATGGTGAGTGTATAGAAGAGGCTGTAGTTTAAGAACATGGAATGGGAGAATACTTTTGGAAGAAGATGAAGTGGAATTCTTTGGAAGCTTGAATGTCAACTTCAATTGTTGTTCAACATTATACTCTCTCAAGAGAGACTTTGGAATCCATATAGCCATAGGTCTCTTTTCATTTCTTTTTGATGATTTAGAGATAATATCTTCAATGATGGATTGTGGAACCCATAATTGTCTTATAATTTTTTCCTTAGATATCTCTTTTGATTTTATGCCCCCATGTCAATTAGAGGAGACATGGTGTTCTTCTTTTTTATATGGATTCTTGAATTGCTTCTTTTTATTGTATTTAACATTCAAGTTACTTCCAAAAGACTTGGGACTTGTGGAAGAAGAAGGATGACATGACTGGTTTAGGTGAGTGAGTGGATGAAAAGGATTCAAGGATATGCATCTATGTTGATCTTGAGGAAAGATATGAGAGGGAGGGACATAAGGACCCAAGATGGATGATGAATTAGGAGAATTGGCAGGGGAAAGTGAAGGGACATAAGGACCCAAGATGGAAGGAATACATGAACCATTTAGTATTGGTGGGGGAGGTCCAAGGATGGATGTGGAAGATGCAAAAGGGTAATCAATAAGTTCATTAACATCTATATGAAAATCAAGGACATTAGCATCTTTAGAGTGAACATTAGGATTTCCAATAGGATCATGAACATCTTGAATACGAGAAACTTCTTTGATAGGAGTACTTGAAGCTTGAGAAGACTTAGGAAGGGTAGAAAGTGGAAGGGAACAATGAGTGGTAGAACAAGAAGATGGAAGACTTTGATCTTGACAAGGATCTTTGGATAACATAAGCATAGAATTGTTCTCTTGATTTTCAATAGGCTCAACATTGGAAGTAACAACATCATTTTTAATAACCTTAATGAAAGTATCATCTTTGGAAGGAGCAAGTTTACTAAGGTCATTTTTATTGTTAATAAGCTTAGTGGTGCAAGCAGTATCTTGATCTTTCTTAGGAGAAGACTTAAGACATGGTGGACTGAATGAGAAAGGGTGTAAGGCATCAAAAGAACCATGAAACATATCAGAGACATCATGAAAATAATTGGATGACATTGAGGGTTCTTGATCTTGATATTTATTTATATTCTTTTCTTTATCATTTTTAGAATCCTCTTGACATGAAGCCACTCCTGATGAGAAGGAAGCATGTTGGAATTGCATGGAAGACCTTGGAATAGATAATGAAAGACTAGTATTATAGATAGGTGAAAACCACTCCCTTATGGCACCTTCATCGTCATCATAATCATTGTCACTCTAGGCATTATAGATAGGAATATCACAAGACTTTTCATGTTGTTCATTATGGTCCATCTCAATAAGAGGAATAAGACTCTTGGTAGAAGTAGAAGAAGAATGATATCATGAAGAAGAGGTAGGTGAAGACCTACATGAATGATATTTAGAAGAATCATCATAAGAATTGGAATATGAAGAATGAGAATGATATTTAGAAGAATCATGATAAGACTTAGAAGATGAAGAATGTGAATGATATTTAGAAGAATCATGATAAGACTTAGAAGATGAATAATTTGAATGATATTTAGAAGAATTATCATAAGACTTAGAAGATGAAGAATATGAACGATTTTTAGAAGAATCATGATAAACCTTAGAAGATGAAGAATGTGAAGGATATTTAGAAGAATCATGATAAGACTTGGAAGATGAGGAATATTTAGAAGGATATTGTGATTTGATCTTGCACATGATCCTAGCAAAGGTGTCTGATTTATCCATTTTCTTAACCATTTTTGTCGCAATGTTAGCATCCATGTATCTATGGGAGCGACAACAATTTTCAAATTTAGCAAGGAGGTGGATTTCATCTAAGCTCAAATGAGGATCCCTAAAAAGATATCCAAGATCCATGGTTCTAGAAGAAAAAGAATCAAGCATGAAAGAAGAGAAAGAATGAATAGAAGAAGGTAGACTATATGATAATAAGAGGAAAAGAATCAAGAAGGCATGAAGAAGAGGAAGAATGAAAATGGGAGATTAGAAAGACATGGAAGATGAAGAAGAAAGAAGACCAAGAGTCATTTTGGGAAATTTGATACCATTTGAGATCATTTGAATGTTGAGCAACATGTAATAGCACTTGTAACCAATATGAAAGAAAAGGTACTAGTTGATAGGATAACCCTAAGAAGTGTTGGTACCAAACTAGGATAGTAAAAGCACTAACTTGTCTAAAAGAGATGTGATAAGATAGAAATTTTGCAATAGGCATAAACCAACACTGCCACAGAGGTGCTCACAACCTTGGGTGAATACCCTAGCACATATGGACCAGGAGGATTATTTACCCTAATTTTAATTAATTAAAATTGAATTTTGATGAAAGTGGATAGACAAGAGATTACTAAGACTCTCCAAGTGTAATATCAAAGGATCCAAGTGTATATCTTTCTCAACAAGGACAGTTTATAACTCACCAACTCCAAACAAGGTCTCTTGTGAAATCAATGACTACTAATTCAAGAGGTCAAAGCACAATAACCTAACATGCAAAAAGGCTTCTAACAATGGGGTAAGTAGCCTAATCCAAATAGGATCAAACTAGGGAGACCATAAATAATGGGATAACAAATTTATTTGATCGTAAAGTCTCAACTAAAGAACTCAGATTTTGTTTATTTTAAATATCTAACTAGATGTATCGATAGATTCTTAATCATGAACCAAGCATGTATGATAGCAATCACAAATTTCAAGAAAATGTCTTCAAACAATGAACAAGGGAAAAAGAAACCTTGCACATGAATCATAATAGTGTCATAATATCAATCTAATTCTTAAAATCATTACCGTGTATGTTCTCAAAATGTTTTTCAATCATGCACATAGTCCTAGAAAAGAAAATTTGGTAGCACTATGGTTCTTAGTCGTGTTCAAATCTGCAGCTTTTGCAATCTAGAGTGGGCGAAATCCACTCATGGTGCACTGGGGTTTTGACATATTCTGAGAATTTAATCAATCAGAGATATTGAGGAGATCTGACAGCCCAACAAAAGACTACACCTATGAGGATTTCCCCCACAAGGACATTTATATAGCAGTTGCTACTACCACATCAAAAATGACTATTACTGCTTGAGGTACCATCAACGTGGTTGATCCAATAAAAGGAATGTCCACTCTGGTTTAACCCTCTCTAATCAAGGTAGACTCATAAAGTTTTACCACACGGGGACTTGGTTTGGATTCAAGGGTTCCAAGTTTTTGATGTGCCCAAAAGTTAACAGAGCATACTCCTTTAGCCTCTTCACCTTACCCAAACATAGCAAACAAGATTTTTTGACATGCTAATTTGAAATTACCTCACCAACCTTTTGGAAAATCCAACAACAAACACCACCAATCTCAAAAGAGAGAAGACTAACAGATGTTGAGGACAAATCCAATCTAAATAGTAAGCTAATAACAAATATCCTTCCCTACCTACAAGAGGATCCACCATCAAGAGGAGCTTCGCATGTAAAGCAAGTGAATGAAGCTCAGTCTCTCAAGATCTCTCAAATAGTGTTCATAGGGCCTAATTACTATGTGAAACACAAATGCATGAAAGCAAATCTAGATTCAATTTTAAAGCCCCAATTAAAATGTGAATCTATGAAAGCATGTAAAAACACTCAAGCCAAACACATGAGATGTTCATTTTAGTTCCAAATCTAAATATTTTAGAGTTTAAATAAAATATCTAGTAATCCTTGCAACGTGTCTTTTCTTTGTTGTACCTTTTTTTTATGCTTGAACGCTTGCTCGCAATGAACAAAGCCACAAACAAAACAAGCAAACACAAGATATGCAATATATGTCCAACTCATACAAAATTAGGGTTAGCTCTAAAAA
The DNA here is from genome assembly GCA_028749045.1 of Cupressus sempervirens. Taxonomy (NCBI): domain Eukaryota; kingdom Viridiplantae; phylum Streptophyta; class Pinopsida; order Cupressales; family Cupressaceae; genus Cupressus; species Cupressus sempervirens. The sequence continues at coordinate 86,630,364 of CM053786.1, read as the reverse complement.
TCTGAATTTTAAGACTAATAATAATCAGTAAGTAACCCAAGTGAAAGCCCACATCATGCATTGATTCACTGTAAAAATAAAATACAAACTATTCATTAAATGCCTTTTTTTTAATTGATTTTTGACCTAGTCATAAAGATTGGATCTACATGATATGAATTTGGATCCAAAACTCAAAATATAGAAAAGTAACCCCTATAAAAAATTAGAGGGCTTTCTAAAAATGCAATAATTTTTAAAAGATCTTTTAATTTGTGCCCTAGGGAGTCATTTTATCAAAATAGATTAGTTTTTATAAATCAAATTATTGACCCCTAATATGACCTCTAAAATCAAAAAACAAAGAACCAACTCTATTTAAAATTCGGAGAGCTTTCCGAAAATATAAATTTTTCCAAAAAATGTGCTAATTTACTCTCAAAAATAAATTTTTATGAAAAATCAAGGAAAAATCATAAAAAATAAAAAATGTTTCAAAAAAATCTGAAAATTGGACCAAAGCTTTTCAAATATATCACCACCCTAAAAAAAACATTTTAGATAAAAATACTTAGCCGTTTGAAAGATATGATCAAATCTTTCAAATCTAGGGTTTCTTTGAGTCTACAAACAGATCTGCATAAAACCAGCAAGCAAAGGTGGGTTGCCCCATGGTGGGCACCAATAATGTATGCCTAAAATGTGGGCACACTTCTATGAGTCATTATATCCAAGATTTCTCAAAAGTGAGGTCTCGAATGGCAACTCATAGCTCTTTATTCATGGAGTGCAAGGTTTATAATGGAGGCCCTTAGCTTGACCTAGTTTATGCCCATGCAAATACACCATGAAATGAGAGATTCAAAGAGGAAAAGCAAGAGTGCTAGTCTCCATGATCATCAAATATTTATGAAAATGAAGATGCAAGCTAATATAAATGATAACAATGCAAAACAAAGCAAGATCTAATATATGAAAGCAAGATCTAATCTATAAAAGCAAATATGACTCTAAACTAATATGCAAATGCAATGATAAAAGCCCATGATGAAAGCCATGGGTGCAAGAGAGAATGAGACAAGAAGATAGAAGTTCTTTACAAAAGCTTTAGCATTCAAAATTCCTTCTTCAAAATTTGCTCTCCAATCCTTCAACATAATAGTAGCATAATCATGGGTATCCAAAATGAGGAGAGGGCTCTCCCTTATAAAGAAGATTGGACGATCTAGATTGAGAGAAAAAAGATTTAATCAAGGGTGGATAAATAATGATCCATGTGAAATAAGGATCCACCAATGAGAAAAGAGGAGTGGTTGAGAAGAAAGTGGAAAGATAAGTCCCACTTAGAAATATGTGCATTTAAGTGTAGAGAAATTAAATAAAACAATTTATTTTATTTCCTTTTTCATCAAAAAGAGATATTTAAGTGGGATTTTCATTTAATTAAAAGGGAGCAAGTTCTTTTAATGGGGCCCCATAGTTTAGGTGACCATTTTAGGTTGCATACAGTACCTTTTCTACATATTTCTATAGCAAAAATGATTGGTTTATTTTAGGAGTTTCCAGTGCTAGAAACACTTGTCATTGTATGAATATACAAACAACACATAAAGCAACAAATCAAAAATGACAAAAAAGAAAATAAAACTAGATAGATTATATCATTTTATAAAAATATTTTTAAAAAACTTTGGAAAACAAATAAAATAAACAAAACCTTACTTTTCTTGTTAAAATTTTCCTCTTCAGTAGTTGTTTAGACTTGGAACCATGTATGGATAGCTCATAAACAAGATTAGAGCATGCACCAATCACCTATTATCACTCCTTCACCAACATCATCAAATACATAAATACACAAATGATTTCACAAATGCACACATTATATAAAATAATATTTTTGATCTTTTTATTAATTACTTTTAGGATTGAATGGTCCAATAGACCTAATTTGACATAAGCACTTGAAAAAGTCAATCAAAATGATGGTTTGAATCAAATCCACCCAAAATGCATCCCTATTATTCCATATTAGAGGCTCTAAGGTTACTATTGTTTTGTAGGCTCTTACATATATTTTTTACTAATATTCTAATCATTTAAGATAAAATAAAAAATAAATTAGAATAATAAAAAAAAAATTTAAAGAATAATAAAACATCTAATAGTAGAGGATTAAATTTTAATTATGAATTTTAATTATTATTTTATTATTTTTTACAATAAATAATATTTAAACATATATCTATATATCAAATAAAATATTTCTAATTAATATATATAATTTTGATATTTATTGACCCCTAGATCTATCGCCTATAACCACCTTTAACATATTCCTATATTTTATTAATTTATTTAAAATATTGTTTAATTTTTTTATTACTTAATTGATTAATATTAATTATTTTTTCTACTCATCCTCATAGATTTAATCTTCATTCAATTGAACTACCATTACAAGTGTAAATTTTTTTCTACATTAATTGATCTAAGCCTTTAGCAAAAAAATGATCTTGTTATCTAGTTGCTTCATTTTAGGTTAACCTCTTAATCTTAGCCATTCATACGAGGTTGTTGTCCTATAGTCAACTTTTTTCCTAGTCTTTACTTGTATATGACAATTATCAAGTGAACACAACTTTAACCCAAATCTCTAATATGTATTCAATCTTAACCATCTGTTACCCAATTTATATAGATCCTTGATTTCCATATTAGCCATTCTATGAATTAGAAGTTTTTCATCATTTTAAATATCTCCTTATGTTCTAGTTTTATCACCTCATTTGTAGTGTTGGCCTCAGAGGTTTATCAAAGGAGAAAATCAAGTAGAATATGGGTGAAATCTACATTTAAAAAAATTCATATATTTTCTTATACTATTTGTTTTGACCATTATTTAAAGAGTCTTTTACTTACTCTTACCGCATCAACCTATGTACGATACTCAGAGTTTGACAAAGGAAAAGGCATGGCCTTAGATGATCTCACATATGAAATTCTGATTAAGGTTCTAAGTAAAGTTCCCTTAAATCAAGCAATGTGTTGTTATGTCCTTTATAAGAGATGGAAATTTATTTGGACATCATTGCCAAACCTTAAAATTTCATCACCAAATTTGTCTGTTTCATCACATGGTTACTTTGTTAATCCTATATTTGAGTATCATTCAGGATCTCTAAAAGAGAATGAAATCAAAGAAACGCCCTAAATGTATCTCATTTTGAAGTACATACATCCATATTTTTATGCCAAAACCTCGTATATCTGTCTTTAAAGCAATATATTCTAAGAAATATACTGAACTCTTTTGTTTCCTTCACTAGCTTGAAACCCCTCAATCATTAAAACATTACATGTCGAATGGCAATCATTAAGCTAATGTTTAAGTTATGTCCTAACTTGAAAATTTTAAGCATTTTTAATTTCCATGGTTTTCATATGTTAAATATATGTTCGCACAATTTGATTTCCCCAGACATCTTCTTTTGAATCAAGGAAATAGCTTCGAAGTGCCCAAGGTTGGAGAATGTTGTATTGATAAAAACAAGTTTGGAAATTTGTTTGAGAGGGATTTTGATTTGCCAATATGCTTAAGCTTGTTTATAGATGTTATGCAATTTAGAATGTTTAAACCTCTTAAATTGCTACGAAAAATTACTTTGGTGGATATGATATATAAACATGATGCACTAGATCTATGAGAATTTCTTAATTTAGAAAAAAATGTGCATAGACTACCCCTATGCTCATGAATTGGTAATTTTGTAGCTTATTTCATCACAAATATTTAAATTTCTAATTGTTAAAGAAAAGCTCATTTTGATCAGATCTGAAATTTTGAGGCATCCAAAATTATTTGGTGTTATAATGTATTTGTATATTTTATACTGGAGATTAGGGTAAAAGATGGTAGGAACATTAGAACTACATTTTTGATTGATTATCTTTCATTTTTAAAGAAATTCTGACTTGACCTTTGGAAAGTTTTTTTTTTGTCCTAATCATGCAATAAAGAAGTTTTCAGATATTACACTTTCAAATTCTCCATTGGGAAATCTAAAATTGGTTCATATGAATATAGCAACATTTGATGACCCTAGACTAATTAACCATTTAATCCCACATGGTTCTTCTTTGAAAAAGATATTATATTCAATACCACCACAAGAAGCTACTAAACCATCATACATGGTAAAATTCCCAACCCTAAGCCATTTATACAATATTTTTGTTGCTTATAAAATTAGGACTTTTCATGAGCCCAAAATTGATGGTTAATATGATATAAACTTTAACACTCAAGTCCCTAACATAATATAAATTATTAAGTCAAGAATATAATGTGTATTATGAATTAATTAAAGGTTGATATTATCCATATCAAATGATTATAAGTAGCCAAGAAACCATTGAATAAACTATCATGATACTTTATCTAAAAAATTAATTAAATCATCAATTACTATAGCCTATGGACAAATTATTATCTAGGTATGCAGATATAATTTACAAAAATAAGAATTAAATGTACCCCCACACACACTTGAACAGATGTGTCTCCCAGGACACACTCATATAAATGAGTGGGAGGGCACAATGAGTAAGGGGGGAAATAGAAGAATGAAGGAACTATTAAGTCAAAGGTGGTAAACAAAGTAAATAACATGCCCACATCAGCACCAAATGTCAACGGGCATAAATAGTCCAAGTGTCCACCACATTCTGGATGTGACCGAGTCATTCAAACCATAAAAGAAAGGAAAGAGGGAAACATAGACAAGTGGGACTATATGCAAACACGTGTATATAAAGTTGGAGACAAGTACAAGGATACATGGGACACCACTGGAAAGTATGATTTGGACAACATACTAACTAACATGATCGCACCCCACATAGTAACCCACCAAGTGATCAGGCATAGGTGGAATCTGTAGGGAGATTGAAAGGTAAATGAACTTAGATCTACGTGAAACTAAGGTAATGTGTGACATATTTTTCTAATAAGATAATATGTATAGGTATATATGAAACATGTATTTTGGTAGAATGAATAAGTAATATATGTTTAGATTATAATAGGTTTATGGAATAAATAATTAAATATATATTATTTATGAAATATTGAATGGATATAATTCTTATGATCCAAGTTAAGCTTGGTGGAGGGCATTTCTTACAAATGTAATCAAATGATCCAAGTATAAACTTGGTGGAGGGCATTCACTATGAATGTCATAATATGATCCAAATGCACTTGGTGGAGAATGATCCAGGTATAACTTGGTGAAGGGCATTCATTATGAATGCCATAACTTGATCCAAGTATAACCTGGTGGAGGGCATTCATTACAAATGTCATAACTTGATCCAGGTATAACCTAGTGGAGGGCATTCCATATGAATGTCATAATATAATCCAAGGAAACTTGGTGGAGAATATTCAAATGTTGATTACCCCAATTTAGATAATTTGTAAAAATATGAAATATCTAAATAGGCTCGTTGTAACCTTTAGTATTATTACTTTTGTTGAAAATATAAGAGGAGTAACTGAGAGGGGAGGGGTGAATCAGTTACTACAAAAATAAATCCTAGATCCCTTTGATGTTAGTACAAAATAAACTCTAAAAATTAAATACTATTGATGCTTGGTAAATGCACATAAAATGCTATAACTTGGTAGATACTGAATATACTTGGTAATAAATTAGCTTTTATAGATCTTAGGATGTTATTGGTGATTATTGCTACTTTAACTTAATTGAAAGAATAAAATAAATAGCATGAGAACATTTGACACCAAGATTTAACATGGAAACCCAATTTGGGAAATCCCACCAATTGTAACTAGTTACTGATTTTCACTCTTCTGAAGCGAGCCCTATTAGGATCCAACCCTGTTAAAGGTTACAAAACACACTATTAGGTGTGACCTTGTTAGAGGATTTAATCACCCTGTTAGGAGTGGCCTTGTTAGAGGACTTTAGACAATTCAACGGAACTACCACCTTGTTAGAGGATTTAAAAATAGCTATTAAGCCAACTCTATTAAGAGATTTCGATCACTACTACAATGGTTAGAGAGTAACAATGAGATGACCTAATTTAGATACAACTAACTTGTTGATTACAAATCTCTATTTTGGCTTGTACTTGATCCTTCCTGATCGAATGTATCCTTTCATCTCCTCAAGTACATTCTTCTTATCTTTATATTTGCTTCCTTCAAGAAATTTTCAAATCTTCATTATCATTCTCACATATCACACATTATCCCACAACTTGACCTTATACTTATATCTTTCCTATTATCAAGTCAGCTAGAATACAACTTAGAATAATTAACATTCATCATCTCAATTGCCTAGAACCAATAGATAAATCAATTAGGCTTAATATGCCAAAATAAGAATATGCTTCATTAGCTGACCCAACTAGGTAGACATAACTCAGAAATGATTTCCCTATGTTGACCAAGTGAAGTTTGGTTGACACTATAAACTAGACAATTCCTTTGGCAACTAAGTAAGCTCGATTAGCACTTGTTCCATCCAATATTTTCTTCTTTAACCAAGTGAGCTTGGTTAATGCTTATCTTTTACAAGCTTTCCTTCAATGCACAAGTGAAATCGGTAGACACTATCTTCTGAATAGGAATGCTCAGTAAACAGAAAAAACTATCTTCACTATCTGAGTTAGCTAGACATAAATTGATTGATAATGATATGACATTTGTGTAACATCAAAGACAATACACAATTAATCAATTGTATCAAACAATCTTTGTCTTTGACATTGATGGCAACACAACATGTCATAACATAATAAAATTTTGAGAAAATATCCTTAGATTCCTTTAGAGAACTCCCTCTATTAGTATGATAGTGTGAACTCTTTAGTTTCTCCCTCTGTCAGACTTTTGTCAGTAACAACTTTCTACCAAGATCATTCTCCCTCTTTGATACTTCTCCCTCTTTGTAATAATAAAAATTTCTATGAGATATGACAATAAACTTCTCCCTCTTTGAAAACACATGCCAAAGACAATAATTTTGATAGTATCAATGTACCTTAAGTATAGATTCATTTGCAATATTCCCTTTTCAATACTGCATGAACTGATTGATCTTCAATTTGTTCTAGTTGATGCATCACTAAACTTCATTTAGTGAGCTTCAGATAGGGGAATGAACCCTAGCTTACCTCTTAGATACATAAATGCATCCTTAGGTAATGGTTTGGTAAATGTGTCTACAATCTATTCTTTTGTATTTACATATATCTAACTTCTTTATCCTACAACAATTCTCTTAAGAAGTGATATTTTATAGCGATGTGTTTTTTTTGGTATGCATCACTAGGTTCTTTGATATATTGATTGCACTGGTGTTATCACAATATATGACTATTGGATCCTTGATCTTTATTTTCATTCCTTCCAATAGATGTTTGAACCAAATAATGTTAGAACAATTAACTTTTGCTATGCCACATGTTTTGCCTCTGTTGTGGATTGAGAGATGCAATTTTGTTTCTTACTTGTCCAAAACACTAGTCTTTTACCAAGAAAGAATGCTCCACTAGTAGTTATTTTTCTGTCATCAAGACTTCTTGCCTAATTAGCATTATTAAACACCTTCAAGTTTAGATTTCCTTTGAGTTTGTACCATAAGCCATAGTCTTTAGTAACTTTCAGATATCTCATGATTCTTTTGATTTCCATCATATGATCTTCTCTAGGATTTTTTGAGAATCTTTCCACCATACCAACAACTAATGCAATGTCAGGTCTTGTATGCACTACATACTATAATTTTCTAATCATTGATTTTTATGTGGTATGATCTACTTCTTTGGAATCATCATTCTTGGAAAGCTATTTTCTAGTAGACATAGGGGTTCCAACTAGTCTTGAATCTTCCATTCCAAATTTCTTTAGTATCTCCTTGATGTTTTTGGATTGAGTGATGTAGTTACCATCTTTCTTCTACTAAATCTATAATCCAACAAAGAATTTTATCTCTCCAAACATAGACATCTCAAATTCCATGCTCATTTCTTCTGAAAATCCTTTGCACAAGTCATCATTTCCTATGAATAATGTGTCATCAACAAATATTTTTGCCAACCCATTTTTTTTGTCTAGTCCTTCTTTGATATATAGACTACTATTATCATTTTTTCTTAGAAAGCCAATCTGTACCAAATCATTATGTAGTCTTTCATACCAAGCTCTTAGAGCTTGCTTGAGACCATATAATGCTTTGTGTAAGTTGTAGACCATGTCTCTTTTGTTAGGATCTACAAAACCTTTTGGTTGTTCAATGTAGACTTCCTCATCAAGAATTCCATTCAAGAATTTAGATTTGATATCCATTTGATACACTTTAAATCATGTGTGAGTTGCATATACAAGTAAGGTTCTAACACCTTCTAACCTTGCAAGAGGGGAAAAAGTTTTACCATAATCAATACCTTCTTCTTGAGAATAACCTTTACATACTAATCTTGCTTTTTTTCTAGACACTTTTCCATCTTCATTCAACTTGTTTTTGAATACCCACTTTGTGCCAATGACATTTTTATCCTTGGGTCTAGGAACTAGAATCCAAGTTTTTTTCTTCTCTATTTGTTCTATCTATTCATTCATCACTTCAACCCAACTTTCATTATCTAGTGCATCTTTAATATTTCTTGGTTCAAATTCAACAAGTAAACATGTACCTATCAATTTGCTTCTTGCAGTTGTTCCATCAGATTTGTCTCTAATGATCTGATTAGGTGCATGATGCCTTCTGACATATTTTGCTAACATCAGTTCTTTAAATTTGGTATGATTCTATTATTTTCATCATGAACTTATGTATTGGGCTTGGGTTCTATTTTTTGTGACTCAAGTCCTTCAGACTCAATTTGAACTAGCTCGATAGCTTCTGACTGCAACTCGGGTTGCACTTCTTGCAACTCGATAACCATTGGAGATTTTTGAGACTCAAGAGGTGAAGTGTCCTTTCTTTTAGATAAATTTGGTATGGTACCAAGTTCATAGTAGATAAATCTTCTATAATCCTCTGCTTATTTGTGGCTTTCTTCTTCACTTCTTTTGCAAACTCATCAATTCTCACATGTGCACTTTCTATGATTTTATGAGTAGACAAATTCAAACATTTGTATGCTTACTTTTGTAGGAGTATCCTAGAAATATGCCTTCATCACCTTTTACATCAAATTTACCTTTTATAGACTCTTTCAAGATATAAGATTTGATGCCAAATACTTTCAAATAATTCACATTAGGTTTGTAGCCATACCATAGTTCATAGGGAGTTTGGTTCGAGTCTTTCTTCAACTGAATTTTGTTCAAGGCATGAACTACAATGCTAATAGCTTCCTTCCAGTATTTGATTACAACATTCTTTTCTATCATCAATGTCCTTGCATAATCCATGATGTATCTATTTCTTCTTTCAACTATCCCATTCTACTAAGGTGTACTAGGGGTTGATACTTGTCTTTTGATTCCTCTTTTAATGTAGAAATTATTGAATTCATTAGAGATGAATTCACCACCTCTGTCTGATCTTAAACATTTCAATCTCTTTCTAGTTTCTTTTTCTACTCTTGCTAGATACCATTTGAATTTTTTAGAAGCTTTTAATTTTTCTTTTAGATACATTATAGTCACCATTCTAGTATAATCATCAACAAAGAGAATGAAAAAATTTTCTCCACTATACCTTTCTATTCCAATAGGTCCACATAAGTCAGTCTATACAATTTCTAAGACTTCTTATGACTGATAGTTTTTTCTCTTGAAACTAGTCTTTTCCATTTTACCAACTTGGTAATTCTTGCATAAACCAATATCAGGTTTCTTCAAACTAGGAATACCTCTTACTCTTCTATGTTTGTTTATCTTGACCAGATTATCAAAGTTTACATGACATAGTCTTTTTTTCCATAGCTAGGTTTATTCTATTTGATTAATAAAACATAAACATTCACTGAGATCAAGATAACATAGATTATCTTTTGTTTGCTTGCTAGATCCAACCAGATTTCCTTTATCATCCAACGGTCTTTCCTTGTCATTCATGAATTCTACCTTGAATCCAATATTGTTCAACTATGCCACACTCACTAGATTATGCTTTTAGTCCTTCAACCTAATAGGAATTATCACATATAAATTTATTGGTTAATGAGATACGACCTTTTCCTTTTATGTAACATGGTTCATTGTTTCCAAATCTTACACTACCTCCATCATAATGTTCAAACTGTTCAATTTTTTTTTTATCACTAGTCATATGGTGTGAAAATCCACTATCAATAATCCATGTATCATTTTTTCTAACATGAGAGATAAGTTCTGTCTTATCTCCTTCATCATCAAACTCATCTTTTACAACAATATGCACCATTTCATTTTCACTGTTATCAGAATCTTTACCCATAAAACAAGTTTTCTTACCTTTGTCCTTGTAGTCCTTGTGATTTTTTAATTCCTTCTTGCCTTTGTGCTTGTGGCTTTTCTTTTCATCAATGCTTTCTCTATTTGGACACTTAGCAACAATATGACCAATTTCTTCACAAGAAAAGTAGATTAGAGGAATTTTTCCTTTGTACTTTTCTCTGCCTTTGGAATATTTCTCTACAAGTAGGGCTTCAACAATTTCAAGATTACTTTTGGAACTTTCTTTAGTTTCTCCTAATTGATTGGCCTTTGATTTCTTGCCCTTTTCCTTAAGTGAGAGTTTGGCTTCAAATGCAAACTCAATATTTATGGAAACAAGAACATAGTTATCATAGTTGTCTAATTCAAAGGTTGTTAATCTTCCAACTAGAGCATCCAAGGTTAATTTTTTATTTGGATCACATCTCATTTCTTGAATAGTATACACTCTAATTTCATAGATGGGAAGAAGAGTTTTGAGTACCTTGATTACAATAGTTGTCTTCTAAATGTCTCCTCTAGATGCTTTGATTGCACTTACACTGTCCTTAATTCTTTGCACATATTTTGCAATATTCTCATCTTCTCGCATCTTCATTTGATCAAATTGTCCTCTAAGACTTTTTGCTTTGCCTCTTCTTACATTTCCATCTCCTCCATAGATATCTTTCAATTTGGTCCACTTTTTATGAGCAGTTTTATAGTCTTTTACCTCATCAAATTCAGCATAACTGAGAGTAGGTGTAATTTATCAATCATCATGATGTTATGATTCTTATTTTTAGTAATATCTTCAATTGATAATGTTCTAGTGGGAGTTTTGTATTTAGTATCAAGATATTTGAAACTTGAATCACTGATAATAGCTATATGTAACCTCATAAGTCCTTACCATGCTACAAAATTGTCTTTGTTCAACTTGGGAATCTCTCTTTTGTAAGACATCCTGATCTTTAGCTTAAGTCCTTGAAACCTTCTCTGCAAACATGAAATGTTCTGATACCAATTGTTAGAAATAAAAGAGGAGTAACTAACTGGGGGGGGGGGGGGGGCATGGGTTGAATTAGTTACTACAAAAATAGATCCCAAATCCCTTTGATTTCAGTACAAAATAAACTCTGAAAACTGAATACTGTTGATGCTCAGTAAATGCACATAAAATATTGTAACTTAGTAAATACATAATATACTTTGTAATGCATTAGCTTTTATAGATCTTAGGATGTTATTAGTGATTATCACTACTTCAACTTAATTGCAAGCATAAAAGAAATAACATGAACACATTTGATACCAAGATTTAATGTAGAAACCTAATTTGGGAAAAACCACCAATTGTAACTAGTTATTAATTTTCACTCTTTTGAAGTGAGCCCTGTTAGGATCCAACCCTATTAAAGGTTATAAAACACATTGTTAGGTATGACCTTGTTAGATGATTTAATCATTTTTTTAGGAGTGGCCTTGTGAGAGATCTTTAGATAATTCAATAGAACTGCAACCTTGTTAGAGGATTTACAAATAGTTGTTAAGCCAACTTTGTTAAGAGATTTGGATCACTACTATAATGGTTAGAGAGTAACAATGAGATGACCTAATTTAGATGCAACTAAGTTGCTAATTATAGATCTCTATTTTGGCTTGTACTTGATCCTTCCTAATCGAATGTATCCTTTCAGCTCCTCAAGCACATTCTTCTTATCTTCAAATTCACTTCCTTAAAGCAAATTTCAAATCTTCATTATCATTCTCACATATCACACATTATCTAACAACTTGACCTTATACTTAAATCTTTCCTATTATAAAGTCAGCTAGAATACAACTTAGAATAATTAACATTCATCATATCAATTGGCTAGAACCAATAGATAAATCAATTAGGGTTAGTATGAAAAAATAAGAATATCCTTTGTTAGTTAACCTAGCTTGATAGACACTAACTTAGAAATGATTTCCCTATGTTGATAAAGTGAAGCTTGGTTAACAATGTAAATTGGAAAGTTTATTTGACAATTGAGTGAGCTTGGTTAGCATTGGTTCCATAAAATATTTCCTTTATTAACTAAGTGAGCTTGGTTAAAAATTGTCTTTTGCAAACTTTCCTTCAATACTTGAGTGAAATCAGTAGATAGTATCTTTTGAACAAGAATGCTTGATAGACATACCAAACTATCTTCACTATCCAAGTGAGCTAAACATACACTGACTGATAATGATATGACATTTGTGTAACATCAAAGATAATACACAATTAATCAATTATATCCAAAAACTTGTCCCATTCTAACTCTAATAGTGGGGGCATTACATGGCTATAATAAGTTGACCAAGAATTTATATGCTGATGTCTTTAACAATAGTAAATTCATTTCTAGATTCAAGGGCATTTCCCCTTGACCCTACCCTATATTGCAATAGGGAGCACACCTAAAGTTGTTGACCCTAGGACCCCAAAAAGAGAGTTTCCCCTTGACCCCTAGCTCATGGGGGCATTGCCCCTAATTACCATAGTAAAATATGGGAATAAGCCACATCAAATGAAGTGGGGAAAATTTTGAACTCAGAGTCTAATTAGGCTCCACTTTATAAGAAAAAATATGTATGTCAATAATATAAAGGAAAAGTACAATATGAACCAAGGGGCAGTATAATATGTTTTTCCATAATCAATAATAAAGATTAAATTTTGAAATTTTTTGGTATGGTTAAGGTTTTGGATACTTTTGTAATTTTGATATTAAGTTAATTTTCACTAAGTATTTTCATCAATACCAAAGGTAAAAAAATTGGAAAATTAGAATATATGTTTGCATAGATGTTTGAAGAAATATGGTAAGAAGTTACATGAATTTAAGGTTAGTTGAAGTTTAGTATGGTTTTTGTTCTTGGTTGATCTGAAAACTTCCTAAATCAGGCATACAAATAATAGAGGTAAATTTTTTATCAATGAGCCTTACTGTAATCATATTTATGGCCATAATTTCATAGTACAATAAAACGGATTATATAGATGATGTAATTATGCTCAGTAATGTCAAGATAATAGTTGGCATATGCTTTGGTTGGAAAATGTGAAGACATGCCATTGTTAGAGAACACAAGGTATTACAAAGAGAAAAGATGTTGTGGCCTAAGGAATTGAATTCCCTTGTCAAATAAATTACATGAAAATGTAGGGATAAGATCCTAAAATTTAACCCATAGTTAGAAATTTTGGATAAAATATTTTGATTAAGTTTTTATAGACTTCATCAAGAATGCTGACTCAATAGGCTAATTACAAGGGTATGCAAGATGCCTTTTTTTTTTATATGTGTTGTAAAACTATACTATGATTATGATATGTGAGATTAAGGTATGATGGCACAATGATCTACTATTGGTTAGATGTGATCATATGTTGTATGGGCATTATTAGATGCAAGATACACAAAAGGACTTATTAAATATTGAAGATATTAATACAATCAATTTAAAGGTACAATATTTATAATTCTTGTACAAGTTGTATATTGTTTTGTGAGTAGGGTGCTCTATTATTAAAAAAAATCCTAATATGGTTGAGACCTCAAAGAAGGAATCCTATACTAAATGTATGTAATAAACAACTATCAGGGTCAACACTCCTAATAGAGTATTTTGAATCAGTCCATTTCTTGTGGCTATCATCCCCACTAGGGCTTTCTCTTGGCTAGAGTTTCTCTACTTAACAATCATGGTGTTGATTACTTTAATTTTTAGTTTATTCATTCATGCATGTATATGATTAAGTGCTAAATATATAGTCGGGTTGAAAGTATTGGAATACTGATTCACCTCCCACCCTAGTATTCTCTATTTATAGAAACATAGTGTTTATCATAAGGAAAAAACTTATGAGATTAAAAAAAATAAAACTATATATACCCTCATAATTTATTATCAAATCAATAGTAGATAAAAAATACTTTAAATACAAATCCTCACAAGAGCATCACCTCAAATTAGGCCTAGAGGAACTTCACAAGGACTCATCTAGCACTCGATTTTGTAAACAAAAATCAATGCTTAAAGTCCTTGTCAAGCCCTCTTATTATAACATTCTCAAAATCTAGTAACCACTTGTAGTTTTACAATACCATGTGAATATCCCCTTAGACATATCATGAAAATCCTTGACTTTACAAAGTCTTGTCCACTATTTTTGAAAATCATAGTTGTAATCAAATGTTTCATATAAAGTCTAAAAATGTCTCTCCTATATTATAATATAGACATGACATCTTTTGACAACCAATTTTATCTTTTCTAAAGCTTTGACATGTAGATAACCATTGACCACATTTTTACCATTTATGACATCTAGAAAATTTTGCAAGGTTAAAATATACAATTTATTAATACTCTCCCACTATTCCAACACCTTTCAAGAGTAAAGAAATTATATTAGTTGGTGTAAATAACTATTTACTATTTACACTACACTTAAGTTTACTTAGATTAATTCATTTTCATATTAGTTGTCTTGTAGACATCTGGGAGTTTGCATATTTGTATGAGTTGTCATGTAGACAACATAGTGGTTTGCACTCTAATTGAGCACATGTTGTCTACTACATCTCTTTATGAGATACCCCTTTGTATTCTTATCCGAGACTCATTATTGAATGTACATTCATGCACAATGGAGGATAATCCACTCTAGGTGTACATGTGCTTAGTTGTTATGTTTACCTCTTGTATGACTCCTAGACATATTAGTTGCCTTTATATACAAGGACTACTATGACGTATTCATCCATTATCAATTTGATCATTATTGAGATTCTCATTTCATCATCTTTGTCTCTCTTGTTCTAAATCTTGGCATTGCATTATTGCTTTAGGAAAACTGTGATAACCTGGATTAATATGTTTTTTTATATTATGTATTTAGTTCGAAGATTTACAAAATTAATATAATCAATTTGTTTCTTTAAATGAAATTATTTTTTAATTATTTTGATTAAATGTCATACAAGTTGTAATAAATACTAAATCCATAATCTCTGAATTCCGTATGAACATTCACAATATAAATATATTATTATACACTAAAACTTTCCATTAATATATTAACCTTATTGTTACAAGTATTATCTATGCTCAATAAATCTCATTTGATTATTATTATATACACTTTTTGAAAGAAATCCTAATCAATTAATTATTATTAATTTTTACAACTTACATATGATTATAAAACACTTTAAGTACAATGCATTGAATTATACAAATAAGGGAAGTTAAAACAAATTATTAAGTCATGAGAAACATTAATACTAAATTGCGTACATTCTCAGCATGGTACCTGAGTAAACCCTATGATCATCAAACATTCACCATAGTCTCTTCCATTATCATGGATCGGGATACGTAGGTATGATTGTCAATCCTCAACTAAAGAATTATATATATTGAAACTGCTATAATATTCATGATACAGGCATCATAGATGTATTTGGTTATAGAATCTGCATTAAGCATATTCGTACAATGCATTATGTGAGTTTGATATATTATGCACTTCATAACTCTTAATTAATACAATGCTATTCACAATTTAGAATTGGTAGAATAATTCATGAATGTATATTGAATATACCCAAAATCGATATATGGGTATAAAGTATTTAAATATAGAAGTAAATTATATATATATATATATATATATATATATATATATATATATATATATATATATATATATATATATATATATATATATATATATATATATATATATATATATATATAGACACAATGTTAAACATTTTAAATTGTAATATTGTGTACAATAAAATGGAAATATCATTACATTACACAATCTTAAGTTTTACCATTAAATATATTCTTAATTATAGTCCAGAAAGCTTGCTCTCGTTTGAGCTATGACATCTTTAGATAGGGAGTGGGTGGAGGGAGAGGCGGAGTAAATTCAAGCACTTGATGGTATCCTCCAGGGAGCCACTTGTAGCTTGTTTCACACACCCTTTGCACCATCAATATACCATCTCCAGATCATCACAACCAGGAGAGAGAAGATTGCTTGGCACTATAGAATGAAACTTACTAAATAAATTAAAATAATGAAAGGATAATACTCAACTCCTCAAATGTTGAATAATTAAGGGTCCAAGGCATGTTTAATCTAAATGACTTTCCTAACTTATACCAAATTTTTATTATTAGGTCAAAGGTTTAAAAAGGGGGTCATTATAAAAACTCTTACATGGTATCAGAGCCATAGAAGCATACATTTGCTAACAATTGGAGAGCTTCATTGCTTCACCTCTTGGAGGGTCATGATTCACATCTAAGATTGACATTCAATTAGGAGCATCTAGAGCCAAAGTGGACCTCACCATTGCATCAGAGTGGTTGTTTCGATAAATTTTTACTATAAATTTGCCTATGTTGGAAAAAAGTTAAATTTTTGACAAATTTGTTTTGCAAATCAGACTAAGAAGCCCAACGTTTCCATTTAGAGGATTACAATGTCACTAAGGTACTATAACCTATATTTTCCAAATTAGACATATTCATCCTTTTGGTCTACTGATTGGGCATTACCACCTCCATCTAAGTGATCACTATTCACATCGATTGAATGATCAACATACAACCTAAGTTGAGCTCAAAATCTACAAGGCTTTGATCATACATGAAGAGTTGGCCCAATATTCCTTAAAGTTCTTAGTTGAGACCTCTTCCAATTGTCATTTCCAAATCATTGGAAGCCATAGGTCATCTTTTCAAATTGGTGCCCTTGCACACACCGGACCTAAATTGTGCCTCAAGACATTAGATATCTGACCAATATCATTACCACTTGGAGAAAATTTGATTCAACTTGAGCTCATCAATTTGTCAAAAATTTAATGAAGTAAGTTGGTTTCCCCTAGAGCCAAATGCCCACCTACCTGCTTGATAGCATTTATCTTAGTAGGTGAGTTCAAATTTGAAATGAGAGGGAAAACATTTTTTTGGCCAAGAGACAAAAAGGAATGAATCTGGTTCATTTTATTAGTAGAAGAGGAGTTTGATTAGTTGTAGAGAAGAGCATAGAGAAGAGAAGGAATTCAATCAGTAGATCAAGTCAAAGTTCAGATGACAAAAGGGAGCTTCAATTTTGTGTTTGCAGTTGCACATTTTGAATCCTTCTATTATTCTATAAGTTCATCTTTTTTATTTGTCCTATGAAGCAATGATTGCTCCAGGAATTTTTATATGCAACCATTAGTGCCATAAGTTTGAAGTTTAAAGTTTTATCAGTTTGAATTTTTTAGGGTTTTCTTGTTGAAGTCAAATGCTCCCAAATTTTGTAATAACTTTATCATATTTGAATAGAAAGCAAGCAAGCATATAAATATTTTTTGTTCCTTTCTTCTATTTGTCATTGCATTTGAGAAGTTCATATTTGAAAGCTTCATCCTTTGGCTCTCCATTTTTTAATAGTTAAAATATCCAGGCTATAAGTCTAAAATACAACCCCCTTGGTTTGTTCCTAACCAAGTTCTCTCTCTCCTATCCTCACTGAGTTCATTCGGTATCGTTGTTGACCCAGTTTACTCAGCAACCATTGAGCCAAGCTCCACCTTCTCTTTGGTGACCAAGCTCACTCAACACCCTCTTGTGCTAAGTTTCTCTTAGTGACAAGTTACTCAGATTCTTCACAAGTTCACTCGGTAGCTACTATCTATCACTCAACATCCATTGTGTACTCATAAAACTATCACTCAACACCTTCTTGTGCCAATTTCTTTTAAGAGTCTATGATTTATTTTTCACATGGTATTAGAGATTTGAGTCCCCACATCCATAGTGAGTCAGCGCATTTTTTTTTGGAATATTTGATATGGCAAGAGATGTAGGAAATATATGTCAACAACCATCATCTTTTAATTGACAAAATTATGACACATGGGCAAAGAAGATGAAAACCATAATGGTAGCTAAGGACTTGTGGGAGTTTTTGATCAATGAGTTTAATGATGTGATAATCCTAGCAGTGTATGTTGCCCTCACAAACTCACAAAAGACTCAGCTAAAAGAGTTAAGGAGAAAGGATGCAAAGGCATTAAGTCCGATTGAGGTAACAATGCTAAAGACAGTTTTTTCCAAGATTGCAGCAATAAATTATGCAAAGGAAGCATGGGATATCCTTGAGATGAACTTCAAGGGGATGGATAAGGTCAAATAAGTGAAGCTATGCATGTTTAGAAGAGAGTTTGAGAACCTTTAGATGAGGGACAATAAACTTATTGCAGAGTTTAGCTCACAAATATCCACTTTGTTAAACCAGCTCAAATCAAATTGAGAAGATTATGAAGAACAAAGGATTGTGGAAAAGATATTGAGGACTTTACCTCAAAAATATGAAAATCTTGTGATGAACATAGAGGAAGCAAAGGACCTCATCACATTGACCATGGATGAGTTGATGGAACTCTTCAAACCCATGAGCACTAGATAAGCAGATTAGCAACAACTTCCCAAGAGCAATTTTTCAAGGCTCGAGAGAATTCAAGAGGTAGGGGAGAGGAAGAAATGGCTTTGGTAGAGGCTCAAGAAGTAGAGGTCATGGAAGGAATGGTAAAAGGAATGCTGGTATAGAAAGTTCAAGATGAGCAAGCAACCAAGAGGGAGCAAGCACCTCTAAAAATAGCTCTAGATGAGGTAAGAAGAATTACAACTCCACTAAGAGCAATATTGAATGCTAATATTTTACTATCGTAAGTATGGGCATTATGCAAGTGAATACTAGAAGAAGTAGAGTGATCAGTCAAAAAAAAGTGCTAATGTGGCAAATGTGAACATGGGAAATGCAAAAAATCCCACAGACTTCATCATTGGTAACATTGGTGAAGAAGGCAACACTAAGGTATGGTACCTAGACAATGGATATAGCAACCACATGAGTGGTAATGAAAGTTTATTTTTCATTTGTTAATAAAAATTTTAAGTCTAAAATTAAGATAAAAAATAATGGAACCATTCGCATACTGGGAAAAGGATCTATCATGGTCTGCACCAAGCAAGGTGAGAAGAAGGAGATACAAAATATGTATTTTTCCCCTAGTATGAAGCACAACTTGATGAGTGTTGGACAAATCATTCAAAATGGATACAAGGTGTTGATGGAAAATGAAAAGTGTGTCATTTATAAGAAGGATGTGAGTAATAGATTACTTGTAGTAGTCTAAATGACAAAGAACTAAATGTTTCCATAGAAGATAGAGACATGTTTCTCTTCTCAAGTAAATGCTACACCTTTCAAGCATGCATGTACAACAATACATCAGCAATCAACTCTTAGGAGCCCCTCCAAGCTTTGACGTCTTAGGTATGGACATCTTGGTTTTGTTGGTTTAGATTTGTTGTCCTCGAAAAGAATGGTAGATGTTTTGTCAAGCATAGTAGATTCTTATGACAAGTGTGAGGCTTGCATTTTGTGTAAGAAATATAGGCTTCCCTTTAATTCTAAAAATTCTAGAAGGGATAGAGCACCATTATAATTGGTGTATTCTTATTTGGTAGGCCCTATGCAAACTAATTCTATTGGGGGAGTACTTATTTTATGACATTCATAGATGATTTTAGTCGTAGGACATTGGTTTATTTTTTGAAGAACAAATTTGAAGCATTTGATAAATTTATTAAATTTAAAGCCCTAGCTGAAAAAATGTGGACACTATGTAAAGGTCCTAATATTAGATAGGGGAGGGGAGTATACCTCCAATATATTTTTAAATTTTTGTAAGAAAATGGCATAAGGAAAGAGCTAGCAGCCATCTATACTCCACAAAAAAATGGAGTGGTTGAGAGGAAAAATATATAGGACCATTGTTGAAATGGATAGAAGCATGATGAAATAAAAATGGCTCCCAACTGAATATAAAGCATGATGATATAAAGAATGATTGGTGGTCAAGGGGTACAAGCAGAAGTATGGAAAAGATTGTGATGAGACATATGCCCCGGTTGCAAGAATAGAAATTGTGTGTACTATCATATCAATTGTATCCCAACATAAATAGAAGGTATATCAAATGGATGTGAAGTCTACCTTATTGAATGGTGTATTGAGGAAGAAGTTTATTTGGAGTAAGCACCTGGTTATAACATTGTAGGCAAAGAACACAAAGTGTATAAATTAAAGAGAGCTCTATATGGGCTCAAGAAAGCTCCATGGGCATGGTACATTAGAATTGTCTCATATTTTATGAGCAATGGCTTTAGCAAAAGTGATGGTGAGCCCAAACTATACATCAAGGCAAAAAATTGAAATGTGTTGATTGTTGTCTTGTAAGTAGATGACTTAATCTTCACTAGAAATGATAATTTTCTAATTGGTGAGTTCAAAGAGACCATGAAGAATGAATTTGAAATGGAATACCTAGGTGTCTTGAAGTATTTTCTAGGCATAGAAGTAAAATAAATACATAATTGCATCTTCATCTCTCAAGAAAAATATGCAAGGCAAAACTTGGAGAGATTCAAAATGCAGAACAGTAAGGTAGCCCTAACACCAACTATAGTAAGTATGAAGTTGAGCAAGGAAGATTGCAGCAAAAGTGTGAATCAAATATTATACAAGAGTATGGTTGGAAGTTTGATGTATTTGACTGCAACTCAGCCAAACATGATGCATGTAGTAAGTTTGATTTCCAAATTTATGGAAACATGAAGGGATTCCCATTAGCAAGAGGGAAAGAGGATCCTAAGGTATGTGAATGATACCAAGGGATTTGGGATTTTTTATACTGCAAATAATGATTTCAAGTTGGTTGGTTACACAGATAGTGATTGGGATGGAAGCTTAGATGAAAGTAAGAGCACTTTCAGATACATGTTCCATGTGGGATTAGGTGTAATTTCATGGGCATCCAAGAAAAAATCTATTTTTGCTCAATCTATAGCAAAGGCTGAATACATAACAATGAATGCAACAACATGTCAAGCTAATTGGTTAAGGAGGATATTGACAGATTTGAATGAAAGGAAAGAGGATGGAATCATAATATTGTGTGACAACATCTCTCAATTGCATTGTCTAAGAATCTTGTTTTCCATGGGAGAAGCAAGCATATAGAGATCAAATATCATTTCATCAAAGAGTTGGTGGAGAATGGGGATATCAAAATGGAATTTTGCAAGTTTGAGTAGCATCTAGTAGACATATTTACAAAGCCATTAGGCATTGGAACTTTTGTGCACCTAAGAGACAGTCTTGGTGTAGTTAATTTGGATTAGGAGTGGTCATTGTTTGTTTGGCTCAAGACAAAGGGGGAGTGTCAGAAATTTAATGAAATAGGTTAGTTTCCCTCGAACCCAAATGCCCACCTACCCACTTGACAACATTTATCTTGGTAGGTGAGTACAAATTTGAAATGAGAGGGAAAACATTTTTTTCTCCAAGAGTCAAAAAGAAATGAATCTGGTCAATTCTATTAGTAGAAGAGGAGTTGGATTAGTTGTAGAGTAGAGCACAGAGTAGAGAAGGAAGTCAATCAATAGATCAAGTTAGAGTTTAGAAGATAGAAGGAAGTTTTAGTTTTGTGTTTGCAGTTGCACATGTTGGATCCTTCTATTATTTTGTAAGTTAATCCTTTTGATTTTTCTTGTGAAGTAGTGATTGCTCTAGGCATTTTTGTATGCAATCATTAGTGTTGTAAGTTTGAATTTTAAAATTTTATTAGTTTGAAGTGTTTAGGGTTTTTTGGTTGAAGTTGAATGCTCCCAAATTTTGTAATAGTTTTAACTTATTTGAATAGAAAAAAAGCATGCATACAAATCTTTGTTGTTCCCTTCTTCTATTCATCATTACATGGTATTTTTAATTTGAGAAGTTCATATTTAAAAGATTCATCCTTCATCTCTCTGTATTTTAATGGTGGAAATATCCAAGTTGTAAGTCTAAAATACAACCCACTTGAATTGTTCCTATGAGTTCACTCAATATCCTTGTTGACCAAGTTCACTCAACAACCATTGAGCCAAGCTCCACCTTCTCTTTAGTGACCAAGTTCACTCAGCACCATATTGTGCCAAGTTTACCTTAGTGCTGACTAACTTGGCTCTTCATGTGCTGAGTTCACTTGACACCTACTGCCTAAGAATTAGCATGCATTGCATGCTAAGAAAATTGTCACTTGACACCTTCTTATGCCAAGAAATTTTTTAAGAATCAATGATTTTTTTTTCACACAATTTTCATTGAATCCCACCTAAGACATTGAAGAAGGTTTGTAGAGCCACATTAGAGGTCCTTGATTATCGAGAAAAATCCAAAATATGTACCCATGTCAAGCTAGTGAGTACAAGTACCTTCAAGTCCAAGTTGAGCTTCGATGTTGATCAACACTCATTATTGATTTGCATTTGGGTAATTATAAATCATTAGAATTGACTACTACAGTCATTGGCACATCAGAGGCAAGTAAAATTCGCTCGATCCATTGATAAAGACATCATTTCACATGAGATGCATGAGTACTAGCTAATCTTTGTAATTCAGAGATTCTCTGAGCCTAGTCACCCAAGTCATGCATTGACAATGAGATCCCTATCTATTAGAGATTTGATCCAAAAAACATGCTCCAAGCATCCTTGACCAATAGTGTGTTGATGTGAGAAATATTGAAGCCCACCAATTTTCCATTTGAGACTCCATTTAGATCTTCTAATTATCATCATGCTTCATTGCAACATTGATCCATTCTGAGTGATCTCATTATCACTTTGAGAAATACTCACACCCTATGAGATCCTAGCCTTAGATTCAAGAGTCCTAGCTTGTGATATGTGAAGGTGACATCACAAATCGAAGGTATTAACATAGTGATTCACTGCCCAAGTAGAGACATAGAGAGATTGGCAAGCCTCACTATTGTGTACATCATGTGTGATCTCATAGTGCATGTGCCTAAAGAAGATCTCAAGTTCATCATCCAATCCTAACTATTGGCACTATTTTTATTAAAATATTTTCATTCTACACATATTTCATTATTTTAAATATGATGTGTGTATGAGTTTCACTAGATGCATTTTTTCCTTGATAAGACACAAACCATCAAATTTAGGGTTATATTTTGATGATGTCAACAAGCATTTTAATTTGGGATAGGCTAATCTCTAGACAAAATGCGCTTAAGACAAAACAAAGTCAAAATATTTTTTCCAGATTCACAAAAACGTAGTGATTTTTTTCCATTTTTTTGTTGTTTTCGACTATAAACTATGCAAATCTTGAAGATCAAATGTTGAAATTTTTTGAAAAATCCATGATACTTTTGATTTTTTGAAAATTTATCAACTATATAGTTTGTAGGGAGGATAGCCACATCCTTTGAATTTTAACCCTCACCATATTGAGTTTCAATTTGGGTGTCTATTTTCAAATGTTCATATCTTGTTCATACGGAGGCCAAATTGAGTGCAATTTTATTTTACAATTGGGTAGAATTTCATTAACATTTCATTGGTTGTGTTATTTTCTAGTTTTGACACATAAATTTTGCAAAAATTCTAGTTTTTGGTCACTATACTTAAACAATACTAAATTTTATACTTTCAAAAATCTTGTTTGGGCTCATCTAAACACATTTTTAGGTTCTATTTTTTTAAGTGCATTTGTTTTGGTCTACCATCCATATTTGGAATAATAGTGTAGCCTTGGTTGGGTGTAAATATCATTTTAAAAAATAGGTCCTTTTTGCATTGTATAATCATTATAAAGCTTTCAATTTTATGTCATTATGAGCTATCTTATTTAGTATCCAAATTGGCCTCAAGGGGGCAATCGTAAACATAAAAAATTAGAAGTCTAATTAGGCCCAAAATTTGCAAGTGGCTATTGTACATGCACTAAATGTTATGTTCCAAATCCCCCTTTTTTGGGGGGGGGAGGCATTCTTGATTGAGTGAAAGAGGGTGTGTCTTGTGTTTTGCCTGTCTCTTTTGATATTGTGCTCTTTCTTTTTCATTATGGGTTCTTTTACTAAATTAACAACACATAATTATGCTAATTGGAAAGAAAAGATAAAGGAACCATTAGTTGAAAATATTTTACAGCATTATGTAACTGGTACTGCAAAGAAACCTACTCATGATGCTAATGATTCTTGTAAAGAAGACTAGGAATCTAAATAAGAGGTGGCCTTAGGATCCTTACTAAAGAATACCTTAGATCTTGTCAAATATCATATCAAAAATAGTACTAATCCAACAAAATTTTGGGATAAACTTGAAGCATTGCATGGGACAGTAGATAAAGATATGGCCTAGACCATTGAAGACAATCTTCTTAATTGGATCCTAGGAATTTGGACACCATACAAAATTATCTCACCCAAATAGACATGTATAGGGCACAACTTAAGGGTTGTGGTGAACCCATCAAGGATGGAAAGTTGATCAAACATGTGATGACTCATCTTCCTCCTAAATATGTGACTTTTGTTTCAAGTTATATAGTCACAATTTAACAACATGAAATGCCTTCACTAAGCCTTCATTCAAGTCATTCTTGGTCTTAGAACATGAAAAGTTAGTGACTATGGGAATTCTCTAGTCTTCCAAATCCAAAGCATTGGTGGCTAATAAGGGAAATCAAAGGAATCAAGGTCATAAAGATTCCAACTAGAAGAAAAAGTAGTGGAAGGTTAAGCCATAAGATGACACACAAAAATCTACCTCCACACATCAATCTTCCTCCACAAAAAAATATTCCTCACAATAAGGCAAGTCTTTTTCCAACAATAATAAGAAGGGGAACAAATTCAACAAAAGGGAGAAGAAAACTTGTTCCTATTTTAAAAAGAATGGTCATGATGAGCATGAGTATAAGGATAAGAAAATTGATGAGTTACTAAACATAATTAGGAAACATAAACTTGATGTGCCAAATGCCTATAATGAAAAGGGATCCTCATCTATTTCAAAAGGTAAGGGACAAGCTTTAGTAGCAAGTACAAATAACTCTTGGGAATGAAATTTTTATTCAAGAGCTACACATCATATGGGTACTTCAAAGGATCATTTTTCCTCTTTAAGCAAGTACACATAATTCTTGGGAATGGCATTTTGATTCAAGAGCTACACATCATATGGGTAATTCAAATGAGCATTTTTCCTCTTTAAAACCATCTCATGTACCTTACATCTATGTGGGAGATGATACAAAAGTTGAAGTTGAAGGAAAATGGGATGTTGAGTTGGACAATAGAGTTTTCAAGGATGTTCTTTATGTTCTCAACCTTAGTGCCAACCTCCTTTCAATCTACCAAATCACTCACTATGGATATGGCAACAAAGTGGAGTTCCTTCCTGATTCAATTGTGGTGAAAAATATGAAGGGTGATTCTATTGTGGAAATTGGAAAGGCTAATCGTGATACAAGACTTTATTCTTTTTCTCATTTTGTGCCTAAGTCCACTTCTCTTGCCTTGTTGACTCACTCAAATTCACAAACTAAACTTTGGCATGAGAGGTTTGGACATCTCAATTATCACTACCTTCATCAACTTAACAACAAGGATATGTTCATAGTTCTAATTGAAGTCAAGTATTTAGAGGGGGTGTGTATAGGATGTGAAGAAGGCAAGCATCTTGAAGAGAAGTATGATAGGGAGAAGTCTTGGAGAGAAAAATATGTTCTTGAATTGGCTCATAGTGATTTAGCTGGTCCATTTCTAGTGCCATTATTTGGAAAGGCTCATTATGTTGTCACCTTCATTAATGACTTTTCATGCTCCACTTGGGTCTTGTTTATTGCTTATAAGATTGAAGTGTTTGATAAGTTTATCATATTCAAAGCTCAAGTTGAGAAGAAATTAGGGAAAGACATCAAGACTCTTCAAATAGAAAATCAAAGGAAGTATGTAAACTCAAGGATTATAGAATTTTGTATTCATGAGGGTATTGATCTTCAACATTTAGTTGTATACACTCAACAACAAAATAGTGTTTCTAAAAGGAAGAATAGAACCCTTAAGGAGATGACCACTTCTATGCCACATCATAAGTGCCTTGATAAAATTTTTGGGAAGAAGCTATGTGTTGTGCTAATTATATCTAAAATAGAAGTCCAAACAAGGCCTTGGATGGAATTACACCTTTTGATGGTTGGTGTGGAAGAAAACCAAGTGTAAAATAGTTTAAATTTTTTGGTTTTCCAATATGGGCATGGATACCTCCAAAAAAATGGAAGGCATTAGAACCACAAAGTAAATCTTTTATATTTGTTGGATATACTAACCATATTAAGGCATGCAAACTCATGGATCCAAAGACACATAAAATTTTCTTTGAGAAGAGTATTCAATTTGAAGAGACTTATCCAAATTTGACTCCTTAAACTCCTCCTTCCTCCTTCATGGAAAGTGGTGATAGTGATGATAGTGACTTGGAAGATGATATTCCTTCAAATTTGACTTGTAGGCCACCACCTTTGTAGGGTCCACAAATAGTTGAGGATATTTCTTCTACATCTTCTTACACTAGACCTTGTTGGGCACAAAAAACACTTTATTTAGGGGTTCATTGGGGGGGTGGGGGGGAATCCTTCAAATACTCAGAGGGAAAGGACACAACATAAATCATGTCCACATGCATATATAGTCATTTATTCATATCCATAGTCCTTGAAGGAAGAATCTGTGCTTCCTAAATGGGACAAGGCTATGGAGGAAGAGTATATAACTCCTTGACGAAGAACAACACTTAAAACTTAGTTCCCTTTCCTAAGGGAAGAAAGTCAGTTTAGTTTAAGTGGATCTATCAGACCAAGTTTACAATGGATAGAAGTGTAGATAAGTATAAGGCTAGAATCATTACTAAGCTTTCTCATAGGTTTCTAGTATTAACTATACTGAGACCTTTTCACTGGTAGCTAAGATGAATTCCATTCATTTGACACTAGCTATTGCTCTAGCTCATGGTTGGGTTGTCAATTAGATGGATGTGAAGAGTGCTTTTCTAAATGGGGATCTTCTTGAAGAGATTTATATAGAGCAACCATAGGGGTTCATACAAGATTCTACTATGGTTAGTAGGTTGAGTAATTCTATCTATGGACTTAAGCAGGATCTTAGGGCTTGGTATGCCAAGATGGATTCCTTCCTACTCATAGTAGGATTCACCAGGTGTCATTCATATTCGAATGTCCACATTCTTAAGAGGGATGAATCACACTTGATACTTGTGATTTATGTAGGTGACTTGACCATTACATGGAGTACTTCATCCACCATTGCCAATGTCAAGACTTCTTTGCAAGATAGATTTTCTATGACATAATTGGGTTTACTTCATTATTTCCTTGGTATTGAGATCACATAGTCTTAATCTAGGATCACAACTTCTCAACCCAAGTATTGTCTTGATTTACTTTCTTAGTTTTGCATGAGTAATTGAAAACTTACACCCACTCCTTTTCTTTCAAGTTTTAAGTTAGAGGCTAAGTGTTCCACTCCACTTGTTGATGCTACATTGTGTAGAAAGTTGGTTGGGAGTCTTATATTCTTGAAACATACATGCACTAACATAGTTTTCTCAATTGGCATAGCATCTCACTTCATGAAAGTGCCACATGAGCTTCATGAAATGGCCTCCAAACACATCTTGCACTGCATATAGGGTACACATACTCATGGGATACACTATGTAATGAATACTATACTTTAGTTGGTTAGATACACAAAACTCAAATTATGCAAGAGATATTGATTCCTGCAAGTCTACATTAGGTTACATGTTTCATCTTGGTTTTGGCCCCATTTTTTGGCAGAGAAAGGAAAAAAACACTATTTCTCTTTCCTTAACTGATGTTGAGTATTGAGGGCTTCTTCTTGTAGCTATAGAGGCTATATGTATATGACATATCTTGAAGAAGTTTGGGTTTAGCATTCCATGGTTTCCAGTCATTTATTGCAACAATTGACGTGCTAATGAGATCTCAAAACATCTAGTTTTGTTGGAAATATAGATGAAGTAACTGAGAGGGGAGGGGTGAATCAATTACCACAAAAATATTACCACAAATCCTTGAGATGTCTTAATATTTAATCACTGTTGATACTTGGTAGCCACATAGATAAATGCTGAAACCTTGTAGATGTGTTGTTAACTTATTAAACATTCAAAGTGATTAACATGTATGAATAAAAGAAATAACATGAACACAAGTGACACAAAATTTAACATGGAAACCCAATATGGGAAAAACCACCAAGTAACTAGTCACCAATTTTCACTCTTCTAAAGTGAGCCTTGTTAGCAGCCAACCCTATTAAAGGTTACAAATACACACTGTTAGGTGTGACCTTGTTAGAGGATTTAATCACCCTGTTAGGAGTGGCCTGGTTAGAGGTTTTTAGAACAATTCAACTGAACTATCATCTTGTTAGAGGATTTACAAAATGACTGTTAAACCAACGATGTAAAGAGATTTTGGATTCACTGTTACAATGATTAGAAAACAACAATGAAGTGACCTGAATGATATGCAACTTATCTTTTGCTGATTACAAATCTGTGTTATGCTTTGTTGGATCCTTATTGATTGAATACAACTTTGCAGCTCCTCCAGGATATCTAATCCTTCATCGAAATTCGCTCAATATTCGCTTATTCCATCCTCATCCATATATTCACTCTCATGCTTGAACTAACAACTTGAACATCTATATATACCTTTTAGATTATCAAGTCGGCTCAAATATAAGTTACAACAACTAAAAAAAATCATTACATCAGTCGACTACATTTATTACATGAAACAATTGAACTTAATATCAAAATAATAAAATCCTTCGCTGGCCGACCTAGTTTGGTAACCACTGCTCTAGAATGGTTTTCTAGTGTTAACCAAGTGAAGCTTGGTAAACACTGCAAACCTTGTAAAAATCCTTTGGAGATCGAGTGAACTCAGTTAGTACTGACTTTCCTTTGCTGACCTTGTGAGCTCGGTACAAGCTAACTTTTTGCCACATTTCCTTTGATGACCGAGTGATCTCGGTAGACATTAACTTTTCTTCGTTAACCTTGGGGTCACGATTAACACTAACTTTCTGCTACAAAATCCTTTGATGCCCGAGTGTTCTCGGTAGACATGAACTTTTCTTCATTAACCTTGGGAGCTTAGTTAACACTAACTTTCTGCTACACAATCCTTTGATGCCCAAGTGAGCTCGGTAAGAACTAAATTTATTGTGTAATGTTTAGGAATGTTCGATAGACACTATAAATTGCTTTGCTAATCATCTGAGCTTGGTAGACTCTATCTAATGACTGATATGAAATTTGTGTAACATCAAAGACAATACACAATTAATAATTGTATCTAACAATCTCCCTCTTTTCCATTGATGGCAACACAACATGTCATAGGAAAATGAAATTTGAAAACAAGTCTTTTTCTATTAGAAAAACTTTCTCTATTAGATAGCAAACTATCCGTCTTTCAGTAATCTCCCTCTATGAAGGAATTACATACCAAACTCTTCCTCTCAAACAAATTTCAGAAAGATATGACAGTAAAACTCTCCCTCTTTGACAACACATGCCAAAGACAACACAACTCAAATGAATTTTAATGTACCGTTAGTACTGATTCATATGCAATATTTCTTGATTATGCTGCATCAACTAATAGATCTTCAACTTGGTATGCATTGATGCATCACTAAAACTTCATTTTAGTGAACTTCAGATAGGGGAGTGACCCCTAACTTACCTCTTAGATACAAGAATGCATCCTTAGGTAATGATTTTGTGAATATGTCAGCAATTTGTTCCTTTGTATGGACATATTCAAATCTTATCTCCATATCTTGCACTAATTCTCTGAAAAAATGATATTTTATTGCAATGTGCTTTGTTTTGGAATGCATCACTGGATTCTTAGATATGTTGATTGCACTTGTATTATCACAGAACATAACAACTGGTTCTTTGATTTCCACCTTCATGCCTTGCAATAGTTGTTTAAACCAAACAATATTAGAATAGTTTACTATTGTAGCAACATAATCTGCTTCTGTTGTAGATTGGAATGTACAATTCTACTTTTTGCTTGTCCAAGAAACCAACCTCTTTCCAAGAAAGAATGCTCCTCCACTTGTGCTTTTTTTGTCATCAAGGTTTCCTGCCTAATCAACATCAGTAAACACTTTCAAATCCATATTACCTCCAAATTTGTACCATAAACCATAATCTTCAGTTCCTTTCAAATATCTCATTATTCTTTTGATTGCCATCATGTGATTTTCTCTTGGTTTTGCTAAAAATCTTGCTACAATACCAACTGCAAGGGCAATATCTGGCCTAATATGAGCTACATACTGCAACTTTCCAATCATAGATCTATACAATGTTTGATCTACTTCTTTTGATTCATCTTCCTTGGTAAGTTTTAATTCAGTACACATAGGAGTCCCAACTAGTTTACAGTCTTCCATACCAAACTTTTTCAATATCTCCTTGATGTATTTTGATTGATTGATGTAGATACCTTTTTTATTCTGCTGAATTTGAAGACTAGCAAAGAATTTGATCTCACCAAACATAGATATTTCAAATTCTTTGTTCATTTTTTCTAATTTTTTTTTACAAAGATCATCATTCCCTGTGAAAATAGTATCATTTACAAATATTTTTGCCAAGACAATCTTATTATCTGGTCCTTCTTTTATATACAAGCTACTGTTATCATTAGTTCTTTGAAAACCAATCTGAATAAGATAGCTATGCAATCTTTCATACCATGCTCTAGGGGCTTGTTTCAGACCATACAATGCCTTGTGTAATTTGTAGACCATGTTCTTCTTATCTGAATCAACAAAACCTTCAGGTTGTTCAATGTAAACTTCTTCATCCAGTATACCATTGAGGAATGCTGACTTGACATCGATCTGATAAACTTTGAATCTTTTGTGAGCAGCATATGCAAGTAAGGTTCTGACTCCTTCCAATCTTGCAACAGGAGCAAAAGTTTCTCCATAGTCTATTCCTTCTTCTTGAGCATATCCTTTGCATACTAGTCTAGCTTTGTTTCTTGATACCTTACCATCTTCAATCAACTTGTTTATGAATACCCACTTAGTTCCAATAACATTTTTATCTTTAGGCCTGGGTACAAGAGTCCATGTCTTGTTTTTCTCTATTTGCTCTATCTCTTCATTCATAGCCTCAATCCAACTATCATTTCCCAATGCATCTTTGATATTTCTAGGTTCAAAATTAGCAAGTAAACAAGTACCTTTCAACTTACTTGTTTTCATGGTTCCTTCAGATTTGTCTCCAATGATCTAATCTGCTGAATGATGTCTCTTGACATATTTTGCTAATACAGGTTCCTTGCCTTTTGAATGAATTTCGTTGTTATCCTCTTGCACTTCAACTTCAAGTTCTGGTTGTTCTGGCTTGGTAGATATTGGCTTGGGTTCTTCAAACTTGGTAGACACTTTCTCGATAGCATCTAAATGTAACTCGAGTTGTTGTAGCTCAGTTTGAACTTCCTATAACTTAGTTACTGATGACTCAGGAGTAGAAGATTCCTGATTGACTGGTACTATATCAGGTTCAATAAAAAAAAACCTTCTATAATCTTTTGGTTACCTTTTGCTTTCTTCTTCAGTCCTTTTTGCAAATTCATCAACTTTCACATGTGCACTTTCTATGACTTTTTAAGTAGACAAGTTCAAACATCTATATGCTTTACTTTTGCAAGAGTATCCCAAAAATATTCCTTCATCACTTTTCACATCAAATTTTCCTTTTCTAGATTCTTTCAAAATGTAACATTTACTTCCAAATACTTTTAGAAAACTTATATTAGGTTTATAGCCATACCATAGCTCATAGGGAGTTTTGAATGAGTCCTTTTTTAGTTGTACTCAGTTCAAGGTATGAACTACAGTGCTGATAGCTTCCTTCTAGTATTTGATAGCAATGTTCTTTTAAATCATTAAGGTTCTTGCACAATACATGATAGATCTATTCCTCCTTTCAGCTATTCCATTTTGCTTGGGAGTTCCAGGGGCTAATACCTATCTTTTGATTCCTCTTTCAATGCAAAAGTTATTGAACTCATGTGAAATGAATTCTCCACCTCTGTCTGACCTCAAGCATTTTAATCCTTTCCCTATTTCCTTTTCTACTCTAGCCAAATACCATTTGAATTTCTCAAATTCTTCTAATTTGTTCCTTAGATACATGACAGTCATCATTCTTGATTAATTATCAACAAAAAGAATGAAGAACTTTTCTCTAGTATAGCTTTCAAATCCAATGGGTCCACATAAATTAGTATGAACAATTTCTAATATATCTTCAGACTGATAGTTTTTACTTTTAAAACTAGTCTTTCCCATTTTACCAATCTGACAATTCTTGCATAGACTGACCGCAGGTTTCTTTATGTTAGGAATGCCTCTTACTTTCTTGAATTTTCTTATCTTTACCAAATTATCAAAATTGACATGACACAACCTTTTATGCCATAACCAACTTTCTGCAACTTGAGCAATAAAACATGAACATTCACCTAGTTCAAGATAGAACAAGTTACCTTTAGTTTAAGTGCCTGATCCAATCAACTTTCCTTGGTTATTCAACAGTCTTGCTTTTCCATGAATGAATTCCACCTTGAATCCAATATTGAGTAACTATGCCACGCTTAACAAATTATGTTTGAGACCTTCGACCCAATAGGAATTATCACATATAAGTTCTTTGGTTAGAGAGATTCTTCCTCTTTCTTTTATATAACGAGGTTCATTATTACCAAACCTTACACCACCACCATCATAGTCTTCAAAGTATTCAAACTTAGTTTTATCACTAGTCATGTGATGAGAACAACCACTATCTATGATCCATGTATCATTTTTGCTCATATGAGAAATGAGTGCCATTTCCTCATCATTATTAGACTCATCTTTCACAGCAATGTAGACAATTTCATCTTCTTCTTCATCATTAGAATCATTA
Source organism: Cupressus sempervirens (assembly GCA_028749045.1). Classification (NCBI taxonomy): domain Eukaryota; kingdom Viridiplantae; phylum Streptophyta; class Pinopsida; order Cupressales; family Cupressaceae; genus Cupressus; species Cupressus sempervirens. The sequence continues at coordinate 86,596,901 of CM053786.1, read as the reverse complement.
GAATCTTTATCCATAAAACATGTTTTCTTACCTTTATCCTTGAATGATTTGAAGTCTTTCTTGCCATTGTACTTGTAACCTTTCTTCTCATCTTTGTTCTGCTTGTTTAGGCACCTAGTAGCAATATGACCAACTTCTTCACATGAAAAATAGATTAGAGGAACTTTACCTTTATATTTTCCTCTACCTCTAGAATATTTCCTTGCTAGTAGAGCTTCAATCACCTCAAGATCACTGTCTGAACTTTGGTCTAATTCATCTTCACTTTCTGACTGAGACTCTTTTTTCTTTTTGCTTTTCTCCTTAAGTGAAAGCTTGGCTTCAAATTCTGATTCAATGTTCTTGGAATCTGGAACATAGTTGCCAAAGTTGTCTAGTTCAAATGTAGTTAATCTTCCAAGTATGACCTCTAGATTTATCTTATGATTTTCTTCACATCTTCTTTCTTGAATTGCAAAGACTCTAATTGCATAAATGGGTAGTAATGTTTTGAGAACTTTACTTATAATTTTCTCCTCTAGATGCTTTGATTGCACTAACACATGCTTTGACTCTTTCAACATATTTGGCAATGTTTTCATCCTCTCTCATTTTCATTTGATCAAACTATCTTCTCAGACTTTCTGCTTTGGCTCTTCTTACATTATCATCTCCTCCATGGATTTCTTTCAAATTTTCCCACATTTCAAAGGTAGTTTTGCAGTCATTGTTGTCATCAAATTCTTCATAACTCAGAGCAGATGCTATATCTATCATCATAATGTTATGGGTCTTCTTTTCAAAAATATCATTGACAGATAGTGTACCAACTGGTTCTGCATATATTTTTCATCAAGGTATTTTAGTCATGTATCTCCAATAGAAGCTAGATGAAGTCTCATCAACCCTTGCCATAATGAGAAGTTGTCCCTGTTAAGTCTTGGAATTTCCCTCTTATAAGACATCCTGATCTTTGGCTTAGATCCTTGAAATCTTATCCTGTAAGCACCAAAAGCTCTGATACCAATTGTTGAAAATATAGATGAAGTAACTGAGAGGGGAGGGGTGAATCAATTACCACAAAAATATTACCACAAATCCTTGAGATGTCTTAATATTTAATCACTGTTGATACTCGATAGCCACGTAGATAAATGTTGAAACCTTGTAGATGTGTTGTTAACTTATTAAGCATTCAAAGTGATTAACATGTATGAATAAAAGAAATAAAATGAACACAAGTGAAACCAGATTTAATGTGGAAACTCAATATGGGAAAAATCACCAAGTAACTAGTCACCAATTTTCACTCTTTTGAAGTGAGCCCTGTTAGGAGCCAACCCTGTTAAAGGTTACAAATACACACTGTTAGGTGTGACCTTGTTAGAGGATTTAATCACCCTATTAGGAGTGGCCTGGTTAGAGGTCTTTAGAACAATTCAACTGAACTATCACCTTGTTAGAGGATTTACAAAATGGCTATTAAACCAACTCTGTAAAGAGATTCTGGATTCACTATTACAATGATTAGAAGGGAAAAATGAAGTGACCTGAATGATATGCAACTTATCTTTTGCTAATTACAGATCTCTATTATGCTTTGCTGGATCCTTACTGATCGAATACAACTTTGCAGCTCCTCCAGGATATCTAATCCTTCATCAAAATTAGCTCAATATTCACTTATTCCATCCTCATCCATATATTCACTCTTATTCTTGAACTCACAAATTGAACATCTATATATACCTTTCAGATTATCAAGTTGGCTCAAATATAACTTACAACAACTAAAAAAAATCATTACATCAATTGGCTAGATTTATTGCATGAAACTATTGAACTTAATATCAAAACAATAAAATCCTTCATTGGCTGACCCAGTTCGGTAACCATTGCTCCAAAATTGTTTTCTAGTGTTAACCAAGTGAAGCTTGGTAAACACTGCAAACCCTGTAAAAATTCTTTGGAGACCGAGTGAACTTGGTTAGTACTGACCTTCCTTTGCTGACCTTGTGAGCTTTGTAGAAGCTAACCTTCTGCCACATTTCCTTTGATGACCGAGTGATCTCGGTAGACATTAACTTTTCTTTGTTAACCTTGGCGTCTCGGTTAACACTAAGTTTTTGCTACAAAATCTTTTGATGCCTGAGTGCTCTTGCTAGACATTAACTTTTCTTCATTAACCTTGGGAGCTCGGTTAACACTAACTTTCTACTACACAATCCTTTGATGCCCGAGTGAGCTTGGTAAGAACTGAATTTACTGTGTAATATTCAGGAACATTTGGTAGACATTGTAAATTGCTTTGCTGATCATGTGAGCTTGGTAGAATTTGTCTGATGACTGATAGGACATTTGTGTAACATCAAAGACAATACACAATTAACAATTGTATCCAACAAGTTTAGCATCAATAAATGAAACACATTAAGGTTCATATGCACTATATTAGAGATCTAATACAAGAGTAGGTCATTGAGTTGAGGTATTATCCTATAGAAAAGTAGGTTATAAACATCTTCACCAAATCCTTTACAGAGGTCAAGGATATTGATATACATGATCTCTTAGGAGTGCATGATATTTCAGCAGGGGGGGTCACTTGACTTCTCTCTTCTCTCTTATGGGAGGGATCCTTTACTCACAAGAGGTCTTCTCCTCTCTCATTTTCTCTTATTATACTTATCTATCTTTTTGGAGGGGGGATTTTCCTATGTGGTTTTCCCTCTTTCCCCACTTGATGAGAGATTGCATTGCATCCTTTTTTGCACTTCATTTCTTACATGGGTACCTCACATGGCCTAGTATCTAGGACCCATCTTGCATTATTATCTTCTTTTCTGAGCTTAAGTGCATTTTCCTAAGTATTTACTATTTACACTTTACTTAAGTTTACTTAGATTAATGCATTTTCATATTAGTTTTCTTGTAGACACCTAGGAGTTTGCATATTCATATGAGTTGTCATGTAGACAACACAATAGTTTGCACTCCTATTGAGCACATGTTGTCTACTACATCTCTTTACAAGATACTCCGTTGTATTCTTAGCCTCTCATTGTTGCACATACATTCATGCACAATCGAAGATAATCCACTCTTGGTGGACATGTGCTTAGTTGTTATGCTTATCTCTTGTATGACTCCTAGACATATTAATTGTCTTTATATATAGGTACTATTATAATGTATTCCTCCATTATCATTTTGATCATTATTGAGATTCTCATTTGATCATCTTTTCTCTCTCTTGTGCTATCTCATGTGCTTCTAGATCTTGGCATTGCCTTATTGCTTTAGGCAAATTCTTACAATATCATTTTGTAAAAAATATGAAACAAAATCTTTTCTACCAAACAACACATCAAGAAGCAAATCAAAATGAGAAAAATGTATAGAAAACATGAAAGATTATATCTTTTTGTAAAAATATGAAAAAGTAACTTTTGAAAATAAATAATATAATCAAAATCTTACTCTTATTCTTTAAATATTCCTCTTCAATAGTTGTTCACACTTGCAACCATTGAAGAATAGCTCACAAACAAGCTTAGATCATGCAACAATTACCCATTATTACTCCTTGGCCAATATTAACAAATGCACAAATTATATAAAATAATATTTTTGATCTTCTTATTGATCACTTCTAGGGTTGGACAATCCATTGGACCTAATTTGACATAAGCACTTTTTGAAAAAGTCAATGAAAATAGTTGTTTGAATCAAATCCACCTAAACATTGTCCCTATTCATACTTGTAATTAATTAATATTATGTGTTTAGTTCCAAGTTGCAATAGACTCAAACCCAATGCCTCCCACATGAGAGGCTCACAAGTTACCATTGTGCCTCAAACTTATATATTTTTACTTTTAAATATTTTAAAATATAATTTAAAATAAAATTTATAATTTTTTGTAAAATAATAAAAATATTAATTATAGATGATAAAAATTTAATTATGAAATTTAAAAGAATTTAAATCATTTTAATAATTTATTTTTATAATAATATAAATAATATTTAAACATCTATCCATATATTAATGAAATCATTTCTAATTAATATATATGATTTACTTATTTTTTGATCCCCAAATCTATCTATCTCATGTAACTACCTTTAACATATTCTAATATTCTAGTAATTTATTAAATTTATTATTTTAATTTTTGTTACTTAATTAAATAATAATCTTTATTATTTCTACTCATCCTTGTAGATTTAATCTTCATTTAATTGGACCACCATTACAACTATAATATTTTGTCTACATTCATTGATCTCACCTTTGTCAAGAAAGAAAATAATTTAATACGTATTCAATCTTAAAATAATACAAAATCTAATCATAGATAATAAAATTTAAATTATGAAATTAAATTCTTTCAAATTTCAATTTAATAATTCTTTTTAATGACAAATAATATTTAAACATCTATCTATATATCAAAGAAAATCTTTCTAAGTACTATATATGACTTTGATTTTTTTGACCCCAAATCTATCTCTTAACCGCCTTTAACATATTTTAATATTCTAGCAATATATTTAATTTATTGTTTCATTTTTAATTACTTCATTAATTAATATTCATTTTTGTCTTAGATTTAATCTTCATTTAATTGGACCCCATTACAACTATAAGATTTTTTTCTACATTAACGGATCTAACCTTTAGCATAAGAAAAAATAAATTTTCATCTAGTCCGTTCATTTTAAGTTAACCTTCTAATCTTAGCCATTCATTAAAGAATGTTGTTCTAAAGTCAAATGTTACCCTAATTTTTACCAGTATATGACATTTGTCAAGTAAATACAACTTTAAACCAAATCCCTAATACTTATTACAGTATCAGCTGTACATAAAAAGAGAGGCAAGAAGGAACAACAATCTAGCTGAGAACATCATAGTGAATGTCGACCCAGGCAGTCCAGCCTAAGAGACCGTCCATCCAAACAATACTTTTGTGCTCTTGTATCTGCGTTAGCAATCTTAGCAATCTTTTCTGACAATCCCATTTTATCTGATTTCTTTATTTAGCTTGCTACACACTTGCTCAAAAATATAAAAGTCATCCAATATTCTTCACCACTGGTACCCAAGGTCCTTGATTTCATAATAGACATTCTATAAATTAGAAGTTTTTCATCCATTTTAGACATCTCCTTCTGCTCTAGTTTTATCATATCATTTATAGCGTTGGTCTCAGAGGTTCATCAAAGGAGCAGATCAAGTAGAATATGGGTAAAACCTATATGGATTTTTTAAAAAAATATTTTCTTGTATTATTTGTTTCAATCATTAGTTAAAGAGCTTTTTGTCTTCTCTTACAGCATCATCCTCTATAGGATACTCCAGATCTGTCAAAGGAAAAGGTATGTCCTTAAATGATCTCCCAGATGACATTCTGATTAGGGTTCTCGGTAAAGTTCCCTTGAAGCAAGCAATGTGTTGTTCCGGCCTTTCTAAAAAATGAAAATTTCTTTGGACATCATTGCCAAACCTTAAATTTTCATGGCCGAATTTGTCTGTCTCATCACACGGTTACATTGTTGATCCTATATTTGAGTATCATTCAGGTTCTCTGAGAGAGAATAAAAATGAAGGGAACACCTTAAATGTATCTCGTTTTGAAGTACCTACATTCGTATTCTTATGCGAAAACCTCAGATTTTTGTCTTTAAAGCATTATATTATGAGAAATATACCCAACGCTTTTGTTGGCTTCACTGGCTTGGAAGCCCTCAATCTGGAGAACATTGTGTTGAATGACGATATCACTGAGCTCATGTTGTAGTTATGTCCAGCTCTGAAAATTTTAAGGATTTTTGATTGCCATGGTCTCGATATGTTAAATATATGTTCGGATAATCTGATTTCCCTCAACGTCTCCTCTCGAATCAAGGGAATAACAGTGAAGTGCCCAAGATTGGAGAATCTTGTATTGATAAAAAAATTTGGAAATCTTTATCAGAGGGAGTTCGATTTGCCGAGATGTTTACGCTTGTGTACGGATGTTGTGCAATTCAGAATGTTTACACCTCTAAAATCACTCAGAAAAATTACTTTGGTGGATATGATACATAAACACGATGTACCAGTTCTATGGGAATTTCCTAATTTAGAACAAATTTGCATAGACAACCCCTATGCTTATGAATTGGTGAGTTTTAGTCATATTTCATCACAAATATTTAAATTTGTATTTGTTAAAGGAAAGCTCATTTTGATCAGATCTGAAATCTTGAAACATCCAAAATCATTTGTTCTTATATTGCATTTTGATTTTTTATATTAGATATTAGTGGAAAAACTGATAGAAACATTAGAGTTACGTTTCTGATTGATTTTTTAATTTTTATTATATCTGACTCGATCTTTGAAAATTTTGCTTTTTTTTACTAATCATGCAATACAGAAGTTGTCAGATATTGCAATTCCAGAATCTCCATTGGGAAACCTAAAGCTGGTTCTTCTGAATCTAAATCTGGACCTACATCTGGTTCATCTGAACCATCTGAATATTGCATTTCCCGAACCTCTTCTTGACTATTTAGTTCCACGCGCTCCTGTTCTGGAAACATTATTATTTTCATCAAGCGGAGGCTTCACTCCATTGCTTGGTCGTGGAGAAGGAATAGCGATAGATGTTGGATTTTACAATCCTCTGAAGGAAAAGGGATGCCTCAACTGTGATCTTCAAGACTATATATGCTATTACAGAGGCAAGAGACGAGAGACGAGAGAGTGTGCGTAGAACTTTCTTCCGTGATTAATGCTACTCTTTGGTCGTCGTATTTTACCAACAATGATTCTATTGTCAAATAACTTATTCCATTTACTTTTGATCTCATGACGGTGGTGGATCTGTGTGCACTTTAAAGCTTTCATGATCTCTGTTAAAGCTTTCATGATCTACACGATCTCTATTGAATTATTAATGCAATTGAAAATTATGTAGGACTCTCTTGTTCTTTAGAAAGAGTTTCAATGTTAATCTTATTTTTCTTTCATAACTTTCTTCTTTTAACTTACAGTATAGTGTCTGATATTTCTTTTTAGCTAGTTCACATTTAGGAGTCTCTTAGATATATAAAAGATATGGACTGTACTCGTAATGATGAACTCCCAATTTTATGATAATCTAAGAATGAAGTTTCAATAAGCTAGGCCAAAACCTCCTAAATTTGCAAACCCAACCATGATAAGATAAAACAAAAGTGAAACCCTCAATTTTGCTAATTTTTCTTCATCTAGATCTATGAAAATATGATTGTGGATGGAAAAGAATCATGCACCACCAACTTCATAGATACCAAAAATTGACCCCATTCACCATGAGACACTAAAGAAGAGGATGATCCCCTAAGTAATGTGTAGGATTCATAGAAGATGCAATTAGAGCAGCCAAACTCATAGAAGGACCAATCTTTCCAAGGCCTCACTTGAGGGACAAACCTCAACTAGAGAAACCCCTAGACTGCCTCTATATTGCATAGAAATATTGGAGAAACTAGAGTGAGAGACACAAGGTGGGAGATTGGAGAAACCAATGACAGCTATCACTAGTCACTTGATGATTGATGCACTAATAGATAAATATTTAACCTAAAACGAAATCTGTTCTAGTAGATGGCTTCAAGACTATTTATTGATTCCAGAAAAATGATATGTATTTTATTTTCACAACTAGTCAAATGGTGAACTAATGCTAACATAAATTATATTGATTTTTCTCACAACACATTTGTTCATTTGCATTATTCCATAAATAGAAAATACAATTTGAAAATCACAACCACGTCTGAAAAATAAAGCACACTTCTTTGTGTAGTTGGCTTGGCCAAACAATTACTAGTTTGGTCTTCGGTGCATCAAATAGTCTCATACTTGTAGAGCTACCCTAGGATTTTTGTTTTATCATAAAGTTATTGTTGTTAAATTATTCTAATTTGTAAAGTTTAATCACTCTATTAAATGAATATTGTATGCAATTTTGTGATACCTAGCACATAACATCACACAAGTAGTCTAACTCTATAATGATTTGTTGGAGCTTTGAGGTTCTCTTTGTTGATTGCACAATCATATATATATCGTGTAGCATCTAAGCTTCCTTGTTCAATATAGACAGTAGTTGTTCATTCTAAAATACTTTTTTTTTTATCTTGCAAGTATGAGTGGTTACAACAACAGCAATAAAAATCAAATAGTTATAAAATATAATTATGTGTATAAAATTGTGTTAAACTATTATTTTTATTAAAAGGATGGAGTGAAATTTTTTAATTAGAATTGTCCATAGAGACTTCCAGCCATCCATAGTAGTTTTAAGGAAAGTGTGTTGTCAAGAAAGAGTCATTAGAATCTCCTACCACTCCCAACCTTCTAGAAACCCATTTTCCTTCAAAATATTAATCATAGAAGCTAACTTAAACTATAAAATTTTGAACTCTATTCCCTCTGATAAAAATTTTCCCCTTAAGAAAGACTTTGTGGCAGTATTTTATTCCTTAAATCTTTTGAAAATAGTGAACATTCTTTTTAGCCTCTAAAGTGTCATTTAAATATATTTTAGGAAGGACATTTTTATGAATACAAATTGCATTATTAATTGAGTTATAAAAGTCCTCCAGATGATTCATTAACTCTTGTTGGACTGGGTGATGGAGTGCATCACCAAGATACAATCTATGCATATGGGATACATCGTATAAATTAAATTATCTTATTTGACTAGGTTAATTGTTCAATTGAATATTTAGTATCAACTGTTGGGATTTGAAGCCCAACAACAATCACATTGTCCATTCTCCCTCTTGACTCTTTGTATTGAAGAGCTCTATATAATGGCTGTGTGCAGCTCATGTAATTTATTTAATTATTCTTTAATATAGTGATTTCCTACTTGAGTGTGAAAGTAGCCACTATTACCATAAATACCTGTGTATTGTGTTTTGTCTTCTGAATTTTCATTTCTTTGCTCAATTTTAATATTTACAATTGGTATCAAAGCTGAGGTGAGGTTAGAGCAAAGATGGAAGATGGTGAAGTTGATTTTATCATCAACAAATTTCTTGAAAATTTGGGCTTGTAGAGAATGAGGTTGTGCCTACTAAGAGGAGAAGATTTCGACATATGCATTGTTGGGATGGTTGGAAAAAAAAGCCTAAATCTGAACTAGAAGATTTAAAAGTTCTTAAATCCGACCTTAATGCAATTCTTGAGTGCATAGGAGTACATAAGGAAATTGTCATGGAAGATTTGAAAGTTCTTAAATCTGACCTTCATGCATGGTGTTGGCATATTATTAAATGACTTCTCTTATCTATGGTTCCAATCTCAATGATACAAATAATTTTGCATCTAGAGTTCATCGGATGCTACAGTTAAAATACTTTGAAATGCAGGAGAAATTTCTGGTAGTAAAGATGAAAGGGAAGACTGAGAAATGGCTCAAAGGTATATGCATGTGAAGTGGTCAAACACACAGGAGAGTTATAATTTGAAAACACCAGTGCTTGGAGGACTTGCTGAGCTGGATATATCAACACATGAAGGTAAGTGAAAGGAGTGCAATATTGTTCCCCATTCTCATTATAATGTGCAAACCATTATAGACTTGCTACAAGATTTTCATAATTCACCAGTTTGTGCCATGCAGACTGCTATCTTTGGTAGTTGGTTAGGAAGAGTGTTGCTTGAGGAACAGAGATTTGATGCGCTCATGAAAGACTACACATATATGAATTAGAAAGATAATATGTGGCAGCAGGAAGTAGTGAAGAAACAGGCCAAGCTGGCAATAAAGATAAGAGAATTGTATGGAAAGGGTGCCAACTTTTATAGGAAGACTTGTAAATGGATCGAGCACTCATTTAACTATGCTAAGCCCTAGGCCCACATCTTGTTGAAATATTAATTGTATAAACTCATTCATTTATGAAGTCAAACATCTAACTACCACTTCTGAACATTTAGAAAATTTATTATGGGTAGGTGAGTTTTCAAAATTGGAAATAAGAGGGAAATATTTTTGGCAGAAGACAAAAGGAATGATCTGTATTCATTTGACCAGCCAGTTGAGCATATTAGAAGTTGCAGAGAAGAGCAGAGAAGGAAGTTTCTTTCATGCCTGCAGTTACACGTGTTTCCTCCATTGTTGTTCTGTAAGTTGCTATTGTTATTTTGACCTGTTAAAGCAGTGATTGCTCTAGGTGTTATTATATGCAACCATTAGAGCTGCAAGGTTAAAGTTTTATGTTCTTTATCAGTTTAAAGTTTTAGGGTTATTTTAAGATTTTTCTGGTTGAAGCTGAATGCTCCCAAATTTGTAATGGTTTTATTCAAAATTGAATAGAAAGCAAGCAAACATACTTGAATATATTATTCTTCCTCTATTTATTATATTTAAGAAGTTCATTGTTGAAAGCTTCTCACTCCGACTCTCTAGTTTTAATGATGGAAACATTCACGTGAAAATATGGTATTTGTCTAAGTTATAATTTTTTCAATTTAAGCTAAGCTTACTTGGCATCCATTTGAACCAAGTTGCCCTTTGAGTGCCAAGTTCACTTAGCATCTTCTTATGTCGAGCTACCTAGACACCTTCTCCTGTCACTCAACATCTATTGGTGCTGAGCAAAATTGCCTCTTAGCACCTTCATGTGCCGAGAAAATTTAGCACTCAACAATAGTTAGTGCTGAGCAAATTATTAAAGTTGTGACTTAATATTTTACATGGTATTAGAGCTTTGAGGCCCCACATCTACAGTGAGTTAGGAAAAAAAAAATTGGGATATTTAACATGGCAGGAGATGCAGGAAAGATATGGCAATAGTCACTACCCTTCAATGGACAAAATTATGATACATGGGAAAAGAAGATGAAGACCATAATGGTTGCAAATGATTTATGGGAGTTTGTGATTAATGGGTTCAATGACATGATAGACCCAACTCAGTATGTTGCTCTCAAAAATCCACAGAAGACTCGGTTTAAAGAGTCAAGGAGAAAGGATGCTAAGGCATTAAATTTGACTGAGGCAGCAATGAAAGAGATATTTTTCTCAAAATTGTAACAGCAAATTATGAAAAGGAAGCATTGGATATCCTTCAGACGAACTTCAAGGGGATTGATCAAAGCTACAGAATATAAGGAGGGAGTTTGAGGACCTACAAATGAAAGAAAATGAATCAATTGCAGATTTCAATTCAAAGACCTCCAATGTGATTAACCAACTGAAGTCAAATGGAGAGGACTATCAAGAGTAGAGGATAGTGGAAAAGATATTAAGGATTTTACCCCATAAATATGACAATTTGGTCATGACCATAGAAGAGGCAAAAGACCTCACTGTTTTGACAATGGATGAGTTGATGGGTATTCTTCAAACCCATGAGCATAGGATCAACAAATCTGTATCTTCTTCTTCCCAAGAGCAAGCATTCAAGGCTCAAAAAAATCCAAGAGGAAGGGGGAGAGGAAGAAATGGCTCAGGTAGAAACTACAGAGACAAAGGCCGCAGTAATGGAGGACAAAGAAATACTATAGCAGAAAGCTCAAGAAGAGCAGAGGAAGCAAGCATTTTTCAAAACACTTCAAGAGGAGGTAGAAAAAACTACAACTCAAATAAGAGTAATGTAGAATGCTACTACTGTCATAAATATGGGCATTATGCAAGTGAATGCTAGAAGAAGCCAAATGATCAGTCAAGACAAGAAAATGTGGTTGATGTGACCATGGGAAGTGGAAACAATGCCACTGCCTTCATCATATGTAATGTTGGTGAAGAAGGGAGCCCTGAAGTTTGGTACCTCGATAGTGAATGTAGTAACCATATGAGTGGTAATGAAACTTTCTTTTCATTTATTGACAAGAGTTTCAAATCTAAGATGAAAATGGGTAACAATGGAACCCTACCAGTAGTGGGCAAAGGATCTATTATGGTCTGCACCAAGCAAGGTGAGAAGAAGAAAATACAAAAAATGTATTTTGCCCCTGGAATGAAGCACAATCTGATGAGCATTCGTTAGCTCATTCAAAATGGATACAAAGTGTTGATGGAGAATGACAGGTGTGCCATTCATGAAAAAGATGAGAGCAAGAACTTACTTGTAGCAATTCAAAGGACAAAGAATAGAATGTTTCCCTTGAGGATAGAGACATGTTTCTCATCTCAAGTTGGTGCCGCACCTCCCACACAATCAGCTCTAAGGAGTGTGATTGAAGACCCATCATGTCTATGGCACCTCAGGTATGGTCATCTTGGCTATGTTGGTTTAAATTTTTTGTCAAATAAAAGAATGGTAGAAGGATTGCCATGAATAAGAAATTCATTTGACAAGTGTGAGGCTTGTATTTTGGGTAAGCAACATAGGATTCTCTTTAATTTTGAAAATTCTAGGAGGGCTAGATATCCATTAGAGTTAGTGCATATTGATCTAGTTAGTCCTATGCAAGTTACTTCCATTGGAAAAAGTACTTATTTCATGACATTTATTAATGATTTCAATCGTAGGACATGGGTGTATTTTTTGAGATCTAAATCTGAAGCATTTGATAAGTTTTTTGAGTTCAAAGCCTAGGTTGAACGAGAATGTGGACACTATGTCAAGGTCCTAAGATCAGATAGAGGAGGGGAGTATACCTCCAATTCTATTATACATTTTTGTAAGAAATATGGCATAAAGAAAGAGCTCATAGCTAGCTATACACCACAGCAGAATGGAGTGGCTGAAAGAAATAATAGGACCATTGTTGAAATGGCAAGGAGCATGATGATAGAGAAAGGTCTACCAACTAATTTTTGGAGAGAGACTGTAGCAACAATAGTTTACCTAATTAATAGGTGTCCTACAAAGGCAGTCCGTGATAGAATTTCAATGGAAGCACAGTCATGAGGAAGATAGATAGTTGGACACCTAAGGGTGTTTAGATGTGTTGCATATGCATATGTGCCTAAAGAGAAAATGCAAAAATTGGATGACAAAGGTGTGAAATGCATCTTCATAGGGTACAACTTAGAATCAAAAGTATATAGATTGTATGACCCATTGAACAACAAGATGATTCTCTCAAGAGATGTGGAATTTTTTGAAAATTAGTCATGGTATGGATTGATTGATGAATCACCGAGCACCTCAAGTAAAGTGCCAATTATGAGTGAAGAGGATGCTAATGAATAGCAAGAAGGAATAGATCGAAGAAAAGGCAAGCAGCCTCAATCATTTTTGAGCTCCTCTAGGCATAACCGAGTGTTAGTGCCAAGTAATAGTGAAGATCGAGCTGGTTGGAAAAGTAGTAGTAGTGAAGATTCTAATCCCACACTCTCCTTCCTGTTACCAAGAAAGATCAAGAGTCTTAGAGAGATATACCAAGATGAAAGGTATGAAGATTATGATGAGAGTGTTAATTTTGTATTATTTTCTCATAGTAATCCAATATATTTTGAAGAGGCTATTAAGGAGAAGAAATGGTGTAAGGCCATGGATGAGGAGATAGATGCTATAAAAAGGAATGAGACATGAGAGTTAACTGAATTGCCTCCCAAAAAGAAAGTGATTGGAATGAAATGGGTCTACAAGACCAAATGCAATGCTGAAGGCAAAATTGATAGGCATAAGGCAATGCTAGTATTCAAGGGCTACAAATAATAGTATGGTAGAGATTATGATGAGACATATGCCCCAGTTGCAAGAATGGAAACCATGCATGTTGTCATAGAAATTGCAGCTCAGAAAAAATGGAAGGTATTTCAAATGGATGTGAAGTCCACTTTCTTGAATGGTGTATTAAAGAAAGAAGTCTATGTGGAGCAACCACCTAATTATGAAGTTGCAGGTGAAGAACACAAAGTATATAAATTAAAGAGAGATCTTTATGGGCTCAAGCAAGCTCTAAGGGCATGGTACAGTAAGATTGACTCATATTTGATGAGCAATGGCTTTAGCAAAAGTAATGGTGAGGCTACTCTTTACATCAAGGCAGCAAATAGAAATGTGTTGATTGTTGTCTTGTATGTAGATGATTTGATTTTTACTACTAATGACAAGGCTCTAATTGGTGAGTTCGAAAAGGCCATGAAAAATGATTTTGAGATGATAGACCTTGGTCTCTTGAAGTACTTCCTAGGCATAGAAGTAAAACAAATGCATGATGGCATCTTCATCTCTGAAGAAAAATATTTAGGGCAGATCTTGGAGAGATTCAAAATGCAGAATAGTAAGTCAACCCCCACACCAATAGTAATAGGTCTGAAGTTGAGCAAGGAAGACTCTAGCAAGAGAGTGGATCCAACACTATACAAGAGCATGGTTGGAAGTTTGATGTATTTGACTGCAACTCAGCCAGAAATAATGCATGCAATAAGTTTGATTTCTAGATTTATGAAAACATCAAAGAATTTTCATTGGCAAGCGAGAAAGAGGATCCTAAGATATGTGAAAGGTACTAAGGGATTTGAAATTTCGCATACTACAACAAATGAATTCAAGTTGGTAGGTTATATAGATAGTGATTGGGCTGGAAATATAGATGATAGGAACAACACTTCTTGATATGTATTTCATATGGGATCAGGTACAATTTCATGGGCATCCAAGAAGCAACTTATTGTTGCTCAATCTACAATAGAGGCTGAATACATAGTAGAAAATGCAGCAGCATGCCAAGCTATTTGGTTAAGAAAGATCTTGACAGACTTGAATGAAAGGCAAGAGGATGGAACCATAATTTATTGTGACAACATCTCATCAATTGCATTGTCCAAGAATCCAGTCTTCCATGGGAGAAGCAAGAATATAGAGATTAGATATCACTTCATTAGAGAGTTGGTGGAGAATGGGAATATCAAAATGGAATTTCGCAATTCTGAACAGCAGCTAGCAAACATATTTACTAAGCCATTAGGAATTGAAAGTTTTGTACACCTAAGAGAGTGTCTTGGTGTAGTTGATTTAAATTAGTAATAATCCTTGTTTGTTTGGCTCGAGACAAAGGGGGAGTGTTAAAATATTAATCGCATAAAGTTGTTTGCCCCTGGAGCCAAACACCCACCTACCACTTCTGAACGTTCAAAAAAATTATTATGGGCAAGTGAGTTTTCAAAATTGGAAATGAGAGGGAAATATTTTTGGCAGAAGACAAAAGGAATGATTTGTATTCATTCAACCAGCTAGTTGAGTAGATTAGAAGTTGTTTCCTTTATTGTTGTTCTGTAAGTTGCTATTGTTATTTTGACCTGTTGAAGCAGTGATTGCTCCAGCTGTTATTATATGCAGCCAATAGAGTTGCAAGTTTAAAGTTTTATGCTCTTTATCAGTTTGAAATTTTAGAGTTATTTTAGAGTTTTTCTGGTTGAAGCTAAATGCTCTCAGATTTATAATGGTTTTATTCAAAGTTGAATAGCAAGCAAGCAAGCATACTTGAATCTATTATTCTCCCTCTATTTATTGTATTTAATAAGTTCATTGTTGAAAGCTTCTCACTCCAGCTCTCTACTTTTAATGGTGGAAACATTCACATGAAAATATGGTATTTGTCTAAGTTATAATTTTTCCAATTTAAGCCGAGCTTACTTGGCATCTATTTCAGCCAAATTGCCCTTTGAGTGCCGAGTTCACTTGGCATCTTCTTGTGTCGAGCTAGATCGGCACCTTCTTCTGTCAATTGACATCTATTGGTGCCGAGCAAAACTATCTCTCAACACCTTGACGTGCCGAGCAATTCTGGCACTCAGCAATAGTTAGCGCCAACCAAATTATTAAAGTTGTGATTTAATATTTTAAGCATCCAACAGTGACCATACGGTGCGGGCTATTCTCCAGCCTGCATAGAACGTTACTAACAAGCACCACGCTTAATAATGTTTTGTTCTAGATAGCAAGGAGAGAGCACACTGGTCTAAGAGATCTAACTTTTGACACACAAGACAATTGGGGTGATATGTGGACAATAGATGTCGATTGTTTTAATTCTAGAGATCTCAAAAGGAAGTTGGACATGATGGGCATTGAAGGGCACAACGACAAATGCATGGTTGGAGCTTCATCCAACAAATTTCTAAAACTGTGCAGATCCTAAAGCTGTATTTAAAATGACAGAGAACATTTGCCTTTAAGATGGTTTGTTAAGGTTGTATTTAAAATGACGGAGAGCATTGGCCATTTATAAGGTTTGTTAAGGCTGTATTTAAAATAACAGAGAGCATTGGCCTTTTAGATGGTTTGTTAAGGCTGTATTTAGATGGTTTATTAAGGATTTCAGAGAAGGGGGGAGTACGTGGCTTTGTGATGAAAGAAGATATTAATAATTCTTAATGTGGAGAAGATATAATGTGTGTGCAGCTCATGTAATGTATTCAATTATTCTTTAATATAGTGATTCCTTGCTGGAGCGTGGACGTAGTCATTATTGTAATGAACCACGATAAATACCTATATATTATGTTTTGTCTTCTAAGTTTTCATTTTTTCAATTTTAATATGTGTGCATCAAGACTTTTCAAAAGAATCACTGGTAGTGGTCCTTCTCCATCACTGAAAAATTATGTTTTTAACCTTCTGTACCAATATTAGTTACATCAGTAGACACTCCCAAATCATTAATAGTGACATTGTCTATTTTACTATCGAGTTCATCAAATCCTCAAGGACTACTTGCACATCTTCTTTACTATTCTACTAGTCTAGTAGATGCAGTTAACATCTTCATAGAAAAGACCAAGTTGTCCTCCTTTTCATTATCAGTTTGTGATTCCAGTTTCTGTATCTGGAATCACAGCAGTAATATTTTTTCGAGAGTAATAACGAATTAGTTGTTATCTAAGTGTGAGACATAGTTGCATCCTTATTTATCTTTTAAATTATTCCTTAGCTTCAAGAGTGAGATGTTTTATTTAATCCTTAATCCTAGAGGAATCGTCTTCATTGTCTCTCATTAGAAGATTTATTCTTTATTTGGTTCTGAACTTGTTATTTGACGTATCCTTGACTCTCTCTATATATCTTCTTCTAGCAAACATTCATAGATTTTCTGAAGGTACAAGGTTTAAATATCTGAATCCTTGAGTAATGCATAGTGCCTTCTTAAACTTAAAGGCTTAGATATATTCTTAGTTAGTTTGGACCTCATGCCATCCATATATTCTTCTTAAAAAGTTCTTTTGTACCTTTTTCTCTAGCTCACTGAAATCAATGTTTAGGTTTTTTTTTTCTTTCCAGACGTTGTTACTCTTCAATTTCTTCTTTTTAATTCATCAACATTCATTGACCTGATTCCTTCATCTATTTTCTTTGTTCTAAACTTCTTAATATCTTCGTTGGTATCTATGACTACTATCATTCACAATATTACTTTTACTTTTAATGGCCTGTCTCTTTTTTCTATGCCTAATCGTTTCACTTGACAACCTTAATAGTTAGTTTAAAAGAATCTTTCTTTGTTGAAAGAATCAAATTAAGATCACATTATTCTGTAAGGACTGTTGCAGAGTACTCGTCTTAAAAATAGTAGAACGATAGATTTTCCTAATTTGTTTGAGATCTTAAGCTCATATTTGGATCTCTCCTTTATGGTTTCTCCTCCGTGCCTGGTGTCGGAAATAGTTTATACTCTTTTTCGACTTTTCCTTTTTCTATTTGAAAGAATCAACAGCGGCACCACTATTTTATTTTGGACAAATTGAATATAATATTAAGGTGTGCATCCAGTGTGAAAAATCAACTATTGCAGTCACTGATTATTAATCTCCTATCACAAACGATTATTAAATTGCTGAAAATAAATTCCCAACTAATATCGAAAAATAACACAATTGCAACTTCACTTATAAAATACGGAAAGAAATGCGCAACACAATGAACACAATATTTTTGGACAAATCGTCCCTGGAAAAACCCCTAAGGGAAAACCAGTTCTACAGATGAGAAATTATATTAAACTTCAGCAAATCAAAAGATATAAAATTCCTTGCCTCTCACTGGCAGAACTCCGACAACCTCCTAATTTCTCCCGCTAATATTCCCCACTGCTATCCCCACACTAACATTGCGCCCTTGCTAACACTGCAAGACTGTTTGCTAACACTGCAAACTTTTCTCTAAAACTTCTTTTCCAAATGACCCAATGACCCCTTTTTATGCTACTCTTGTTGGTAAACCAACGACCAAGATTAAATCAAACCAACGGTTGAGATTAAGACAACTCGACAACCAATAATAGAATTGGTTGCAAGGTGTCCAAAAGGGAATCTCTAAAATTAGTAAATAATAACCATTTACTAATTCTTGGTAAGTGGACAAACAGCTGTCCAAACCACCCATAAATATAACTGTTATTCATAGATAAGGACAAACAGCTATCCAAGCTACCCATAAATACTACTGCTATTTTCGGGTCAGAAATAACAGCTGTCCAACTAACAATAATTAACACTCCCTCTTAGCGAGGAAGCTATTCTGCATGACACTCATCTTATCTCTGAAGAAAATAGATTTGGCCTTTCCCAAAGCCTTCGCCAGAATGTCTACTACTTGCTCATTTGTAGGTATGTATTGTAGTCGAACAACTCCCCTTTGTACACAATCTCTGATGAAGTGATATTTGATATCTATATGTTTAGACCTATCATGAAACACTGGATTCTCAGACAATTTGATGCAACTCTGATTGTTACAATGTATCACAGTAGTCTCAACCTTCTGACCAAACAAGGCTACTAACAACCTCCGAAGTCATATACCTTCACATGTCGCCATGCTAGCTGCTATGTATTCTGCTTCTGCTGAACTTAGAGCCACAGACTTCTGCTTCCTGCTGAACCAAGATACAACTCCTAATCCCAAGCTGAAACAACACCCTGAAGTGCTCCTTTTGTCTGTTGTACTTCCTGCCCAATCTGCATTAGTATAGCCTATCAACCTGATACCTTCACCTCGAACATATCTGATTCCATACTCGACTGTACCACGCAAGTAACGTAGCACATGCTTAGTCGCTATCCAATGCATTCTCTTTGGTTCAACCATGAACTGACTAAGAGAGTTAACTGCAAATGCTATATATGGTCTAGTGTTGACCAAATACATAAGCAAACCAATCAACTATCTATATAAAGTGGGATCTACTTCTTTCTCCTTAGATGTATCTACATTCCTCCAATTTGTGATCATGGGTGTAGACATGGCTTTGCAATCCTCCATCCCGAATTTCTTCAAGATTTCAATGCAATATTTCCCTTGACCAAAGAAAATCTCCTCATTTGTCTGCCACACTTCCATGCCTAGAAAGTAGTGCATAAGTCCTAAATCCTTCATCTCGAACTCTTCTGCAAGGTTCCTCTTGCAATCCACTATGAGCCCTAGTGAACCTGTAAGAAATAGATCGTCCACATAAAGAAAAAGAATGAGAATCTCACCCCTAACCATCAAGTAGTAGAGGTTAGCATCTGCTTCACTCTTCACAAAGCTTATTTTCTGCAAGTATGTATCAATGCGCTCATACGATGCTCTAGGAGCTTGCTTGAGTCCGTATAATGCTTTCTTCAATCTGCACACGTGGGTCTCTTTTCTGTGCGCTACAAAGCCTTCTGGTTGTTCTATGTATACCTCCTCCTTCAACTCACCATTGAGGAATGTTGTCTTGACATCCATTTGATGGATTTTTCATCCCATCTATGCTGCAAGTGAGATTATAGCTTGTATAGAAGTATACCTGGCAACTGGAGCAAATGTCTCCTCATAGTCTATTCCCTCCTTCTGAGAGAACCCCTTTGCCATGAACCTAGCCTTGTATTTCTCAATGCTACCATCTACACCGTGCTTTATCTTATAGATCCAGCATGATCCAACTACAGCCCTATCTGTTGGTCTAGGTACTACCTTCCACACATCATTCTGCATTATTGAAGAATATTCCTCAACCATAGCATCTCGCCATACCTGATGTTCTGCAGCTTCCTGATAGCTAGAAGGCTCACTATCTACCAACTGACTAACTAATGCCACATAGTCATTAAACTTGGCTAGTTGTCTTCGCTATCTAGTACTCTTCCTAGGAGCTCCCACAAACTCCTGAGTATCCCTTTGTGTATCTGGAACCACATGGTTCCTGCTGCCAACTATAGAGGATGAAATGTCAACCTCTAAGTCTTCTAGATGCATTTCCTGTTGCACCCATTGCTCCATACTTTGTAAATCTTCACTAACTGAGTCTACACTCATACTAGTAACTGTACTTGAGCTTTGCTGGCCTTGATTTGGTCTTGGAGCTTCTGTTGGCTACTCACTCTGATCATCTGCTGGCAAATCTCTGGATCTCCTGAATGCCTTGTCCTTCATGAACTTGACATCCCATCTGACAATAATTCTTTTAATCCCTGGAATGAAAATCCTGTATGCCTTTGAGGTCTCACTGTACCCAACAAAGTACCCCCTCTCTGCAGTCTGATCTAACTTTGTACATGTATCTCCAGGAATATGGCAATATGCCAAACTCCTGAATATCCTAAAGTGACTAACATCTGGCTTCTTCCCTGTGAAAGCCTCCTCTAGTGTCATCTTCCCTAGCACCTTGTGTGGAACTCTATTCTGAATGTAGACTATTGTATTACATGCCTCTGCCCACAAGTAATGGGGCATGTCCTGGTCATGTAGCATAGCTCTTGCTGCCTCCAATATAGAATGGTTCTTCCTCTCAACAACTCCATTCTACTGTGGATTGTAAGGAACAGTCCATTCTCTCTTGATTCCTTCTTTGGTGCAGAACTCCTGGAAGACATTTCCTTTGTACTCGCCTCCATTGTCTGACCGAAGAACCTTTATCTTCTTTCCTATCGAGTTCTCCACAAGAGCCTTGAACTCTTGGAATCTACTGAAAACCTCATCCTTAGTCTTCAAGAAGTATATCCTGGTCTTTCTAGAGAAATCATCAATAAAAGTAACATAGTACTCATATCCTCTGAGAGATTTCGTCGACATTGGTCCACAAACATCTGAATGTACTAGATCAAAAACACCCTTAGATCTGGTGTCACTCCTTGGAAAAGATGCTTTCGCAAACTTCCCCAACACACATCCCTTACATACATCGTCATGCTCTGTGCTCACCTCTGGAACACCTGTCACGGTCTCACGAAGCAATCTAAGTGCTCCATGATGAATATGGCCCATCCTCCTATGCCATAGCTCTCCAAGATCTCTAGGATTACTGTTGCTCATAAGTGCCTTAGGAGTGTCAAATTGCAATCTATAAAGGCGACCACTCCTAACTCCAATTGTTATGGGTGATTTCCAATCCTTGTGCTTAATCAACACATGTGTCCCTCTAAAGAGTACATTATACCCCCTATCCTAAAGAATAGATACAAAAATCAAATTCATACCTAAGCCTGACACATATAACACATCATGAAGTGGAATTATCTTTCCATTCTCCCTCTGAAATTGAACAGTCCCTTTCCCAACAGGGTTGAGTTTGGACAAGTTTTCCATAGAAATCTGGATGTTGGTGTCCTCCTCCTTATAACTAGAGAAGTACTCTCTAACTCTTGTCATATGAAATGACGCCCCACTATCTATATACCAAACACACTGTGAGGTTGAGCTAACCATACAAGCTATGAGTGCAAACTCATTTTCCATTCTACTAGATAGTTCTTCTACACTTGCTGAAGTTGCCACCTACTTCTTACCCTTCTTCCTCTCTGGGAAATCACTGACATAGTGGCCAAACTCATGACATCCAAAGCACTTGACCTTAGAAAGGTCCTTCTTCTTCTTTTCACTTTGTAAATTTGATCCTTTGCTAGATCCCTTCTTTGCTCTCCCTTTACTCGCTAGGGCAATGTTCTCTTGTTCCACCTCATTTTTTTGACTCTTGTTGGCCCCATTGACAAGACTTAGTCTAAACTCCTCCTAAGTGAAATCAGTCCATAGTCGATCCCAACTCGGTAAAGTATCTCGTCCACTGACAACTTGAACAAAGACACTCCATTATTTAGTAAACCCATTCAAGGCTATTCTCACTAGCTCATCATCACTAGGGCTATCTCCAATAGCTGCTAACTCATCCTTGACAAGTCTGAGCCTGGTGAGGTAACTTGTGACGTGTTCTCCCTGATTCATCCAGGTATTCTTTAGCTTCTCTTTGAGAATCAACTTCCTATTGGTGGTAGCATTCTGGTACAGATTTAGAATGGCATCCCACATCTTCTTTGCTGTATCTAGCTCCGAGATATGTGGAACAATATGATCCTTGACACCATCAAGGATAATCCTCCTCGCTTTGGCATCATCCTTCCTATATGTTGCAATTTGTGTTGCATCCGTTGGTACAGGTACACCACTGATAGCATAATCCTTGATACCATTCTCTTCCAATAATAAAGAAATTCTGGCCTTCTAGACACCAAAATTTGAGGCACCATCCAATCTATCCTGATCTCTCAAACCAGCTGAAGCCATCTCAAGCGTTTAAAGCAATAATAAATCTAAAGAGATCAAAATTTCTTTCCTAGGGCAAAACTCTTCTACCCTTAACAATGCTCTGATACCATGTGAAAAATTAAACTATTGCAGTCACTGATTATTAATCTCCTATCACAAATGATTATTAAACTGCTGAAAATAAATTCCCACCTAATATCAAAAAATAACACTACTGCAACTTCACTTATAAAATACGGAAAGAAACGTGCAACACAATGAAAACAATATTTTTGGACAAATTGTCCCTGGAAAAACCCCCAAGGGAAAACCAGTTCTACAAATGAGGAATTATATTAAACTTCAGCAAATCAAGAGATACAAAATTCCTTGCCTCTCACTGGCAGAACTCCGACAACCTCCTAATTTCTCCCGCTGATATTCCCCACTGCTATCCCCACGCTAACACTGCGCCCTTGCTAACACTGCAAGACTGTTTTCTAACACTGCAAACTTTTCTCCAAAACTTCTTTTCCAAATGACCCAATGACCTCTTTTTATGCTACTCCTGTTGGTAAACCAACGACCGAGATTAAATCAAACCAACAGCTGAGATTAAGACAACTCGATAGCCAATAATAGAATTGGTTGCAAGGTGTCCAAAAGGGAATCTCTAAAATTAGTAAATAATAACCATTTACTAATTCTTGGCAAGTGGACAAACAGCTATCCAAACCACCCATAAATACAACTGCTATTCATAGATAAGGATGAACAGTTGTCCAAGCTACCCATAAATACTACTGCTATTTCTGGGTCAGAAATAATAGCTGTCCAACTAACAATAGTTAACATCCAGTTCCAAGTTAAACTAATATGATGATCATCTATCTTTACAGAAGCACAAAAAATGAAGAAGCTATCTTTATATTTTCCCACCAAGAAATAGGGAATTCAATATTTATTTGATAACATACATCTTTGACAGAAGAATTCCTTTTTTAAGATAATTCATGTCTAACATTGACTAACATGTCTAATCTTTGATAGCAGAGTTCATTCAAATTATCGAAACCATATTTAAAATAGACATTTTAAATCTTTAATCTTTAGATCTTTTCAAATTATTAAATGTTAGCATGAATGTTGATGCTATGGGGGAGCAGTGCAGAATAGTGTTATGACTATGTTTGTCATTGCTAACAAAATAGCAAGACTAATAGAGCAGTATACTGAGATCTATGTATTGATGACATTGTATTGCATATCTACCCATGCATAGCTAACATAATGTACCATAGCATGTACAAGTGGTCAAGTGTGCAGAACCTTATTCGATAGTGTACGAAAAATATTGTTGATTTACTAAGAAGCACAGGAAAATAGAGTATTGGAAAGACAATTTATGTTGTGTGATCAATATAACATGTTGTGCTTGGAATGAAAGGTTGCGTAGTCAACTGGAGAAAGTACACTAACACCTGATGATGTCATCAAGTGTGCAAGTGTAGAAGTTGCACGTGTGAAATTTTGTGTTTAACTAGAGTAGACAACTTCAATCAAAAATTAATGTTAAGTGTATGGAGCTGACTCAACTGATTAATGTTTGAGTATGGTATAAAAGAAAGATGTTTTCCAAGTTCTATACACCACCATTATTGTGATCAAGGAGTAGAGAAAACTTCCAAATTGTGAGGTAGACGAGTAGAGTAATCTGCTAATGTGTGTGATTGACCTTAAGGGTTACTGATGAGTTCTAGATCTATTTGCATGGTTTGAAGGCGAGGTCCGATGTACTGGATAGAGAAAGAAGAAAGAGATTGTTGATTCTAACTTAATAGTACCAAGATGAATTGGACAATGGGTTCATTGGTTTGATCCTAAAGCTATTTGGACAGTGGGTTCAAATGCCTTCTACAACTCCTAATAGGACTAGAATCTCCTAATAAGGATTCAAGGTCTCCTAACAAAGGCTCTTGTACTAAGTGTTGTAACATACTCTTAACTAGGTCCATCCTCTAACAAGGATTATTCATATTAGTACATTATTTTCTAAGCATCATTCCCACTAGGGTTTTCTCTCTAATCAAGGGTTTCCCTAGTCAACATATCTGATGTACTTGTGTATGCATATTTATTTATGATTGGTGTTTACTTTGGTTGATTAAGAATTATTTAAGATTGACATATAACTGATTCACGCCCCCCCCCTCTAGCCCCCGCCCCTCTCCCCCCCCACTCCTCCCCCCCAAGTTATATTGGTGAACTATTATTTCTAACAATTGGTATCAGAGCAACAGGTCCTTGAAGGCAAAGTTTAACAACTTTGGGAGATCCATGGCAAATATGTTCATAAAAGAAATCCCTAGACTTGATGGCACAAACTAAGATAGTTAGACGGATAAAATGAAGACTCATCTCCTATGCATGCAACTAGGGTATTGGCTTGTGACTAAGACATCCAAAACAATTGCAAAAGAAGATCAACTTGAAACTTATATTGAAGAATAGAGAGAAGTATTTATGTGCAACATAAGGGAAAGAGAAGCAATATTGTCAGCATTACCTGAAAGTGACTATAGTCAGGTAAAACTACTTAAACCATCTCATGAAATTTGGAAAACTCTAGAAGCCAACTATGAAGGAGATACTCATGCAAAAAGAGTTAGATTGCAAAATTTATATTGTGCATTTCAAGATGCTAGAACGATGGAAGATGAATCTATAAAAAGCTATCTTGGTAGAATATCTGAGATTGTTGTAGGAATCACATCTCATGATGGAAAGAAGTCTGATGATGAAGTGATATGGAAGATCTTAAAAAGCTCGACACCACCCTTCAAGACAGTAACACAAATGATTCAACTGATGGTACTTCCATTACAAATTTCACCAAAGAGACATTGCTTGGAAGATTGGAAGTTGTAGAATTTGATCTAAAATAGTCTGGAGAATTGGCAAAAGTTGAGACAACATTCAATGCCCTAAACATCAAACCTGGTTTGGAAAGAAGCACAAAAATACAAGGAGACATTGCTAGTAGAAATAGATCCATTGAAGAAAAGATCCAAGAAGGAGTGACTCTTCTTGTGGAAAGAGAAAAATATGGTAAGAATATTTTTAAACGTTGGACTTGTAATGAGTATGGAATTACGCATCTTAATGTCGTAAGAGAGAAAGAAAGTTTAAGGGAAGATTCAAATCTAGAAGACCTAGAAATTTGATGAAGGACCACAACACCCTACCAACTCATAACCAAGAACGCAACAATATGGAGATGAAAAAATGACAAAATGCTTCCCAAGAAATTTTATTATACTTGAGAATCCAATAACAATTACAATAACATTTTTGCAAGATCCCTCAAGATCCAATCCAAACCCAAGCTAGTCCAACTCGACTAGTCTAGATTTTTGAGGTTTCTACACTCTGGTAGAAACCTCAAAAATCTCAACTTGTGCTCGCAAGCCACCAAGCAACCTCCTTGTTTCTAAACTACAACCACTAGCTCTTCTCCAACTTTATCCAAGATCCAAGTGTAAACTACCTCACATTTGGCACTCTGTTCACACATTCACAACTCCACCACAATCCTACTATAAATTGCCTCACATTCAGTGCTCTGTCCATAGACTCAAGAAAACTAACTCCTCACTTCCTCCTCCTCTCCAAGCTTCTACTAAGAAGAGATCACACCTTGAAGCTTTCACACCTTCCAACTTTCTCCTTGAAGCTTTTCCTTCCAAAGCTTTCACAACTTCTACTTTGACCTTCCAAAGCTTGAATAAAAATGCTCATATGCCTTACTTAAATAGGCACTCACTACCCAATGCATGACTTATCCACAACCTTCTAGAATTCCACCTACACAATGTCTACAACGTTCTACAATATCCACAACTTTCTAGAATTTCACCTAAATACAACTAAGCACCACCATGTGGCCCAATTAGAAAATTACATGTCATTTGTGGATCACAACAAATATTAAATGCATGATTTAAGGAACTTTCCACCAAATTCTAAGATGCCAACTACACACCTCGATTAATGGAATGACAATTGTTTTTTAATTTATTTTTCTATTTATGTCAACTTTGCACCTTGAAAATAGAAATTCCTCTTTTCTCCCCTATTTTTCCATTTTCTATTTTTAAAAAAAATTCTTTCTATTTTCATCACTTTCTCTCTCCTCCACAATTTTTTATTTTTTATTTTTATTTTTAAATTTCCTCATGCAAGATGCTCCTGCATCAAAATTGTTTAAATGAGAATGAAGAAGAAGATGAAGAAGAATTTGATCAAAGGAGAAGTGGAGATGAATTAGGATTTGTGGCCATAAAAGAGGATGATCTTGATAGAGAAATCAGGGAAGAAAGTGTGCTGATTTCACAAGTTGAAAAGTAACTAGATCATTGATAGTGGTTGTTCACATCACATCACTGGTGATATGAGAAAAATTGTCAAATTTAGAAGCCATGATGGAGGAATTGTTAGAGTAGGAAACAATGTAGTCTATCGTATTGCAAGAATTGGGTCTATTACCCTTGATGGTAAACATATACTAATGATGTTTATTTTTTTGATGGACTAAAGCATAACTTTTTTAGTGTTGGACAACTTATGGAAAAAGGCTATCAACTGCAATTTGGTAATGATAAATGCATTATCAAGAACAAGGGAAACTACTTGGTACTGGCACAAAAACTAGAGGTAATGTATTTCAGTTAAACTCCTCTGAAATAACATGTTTAGTAGCAAAAATTGACAACAATTGCTTATGACACAAAAGATTTTGTCACATTAATTTTGGTAACATTATAAAGGCTAGTAACACACTTGTCATGAGAGATTTTTCCAAGATCTCTAAACCCACTGATACTATTTGCAAGGAATGTATCTTGGCCAAGTAGAAAAGGGTCTCATTCCCTAGCAAGTAATTTTGCATTACACAAAAGCTAGAATTGGTACATATAGATCTGAGTGGTCTTGCAAGAACAAGAGGTTTCTATGGAGAAAGGTACTTTATGATTTTTGTTGATGATTTCACTAGGATGATGTAGGTAGCTTTTCTTAAAGAGAAATTAGAAGCATTTGAGAAATTCAAGATATTTAAGTACAAAGTTGAGAATGAATCTAGACTTAAAATCAAAAGCTTAAGATTAGACAGAGGAGAAGAATTCACCTGTAGAGAATTCAATATCTATTGTGAAGAACATGGCATCAAGAGACAATTATCCTCACCCCATACACTTGAGTAGAATGAGATTGCTAAAAAGAGAAACAAATCAATTGCTGAAGCAACAAGAGCCATGCTATTTGAGAACGATGTACCAAAGGCCTTTTGGAGAGAAGTAGTCAATATAGCAGTATACACACTGAAAAAAGTACAAATTAGAAAAGGTATGGACAAAAAGCCCTATGAATTATGGTTTGGTCATTCACCATCAATTAAATACTTTAGGATATTTGGAAACAAATGTTACATTAGAAGCGATGATGATATTTGTAAATTTGATCCAAAAGCGATGAAGGTATGTTTCTTGGTTATTCATTGAAAAGTAAAGCTTACAAATGTCTCAACTATAGAACAAAAACCATAGTAGAGTGCACAAATGTTAAAATTGATGAAATGTTTGGTACCAAGGAAAAGATAATGGACTAGAACTCTGATGGAGATGATTACTTTGGAATGGCTAACAGAGGTAATGAATTATTTCTCAATACTAACAATGACTTGCAGAATAATGTACAAATTGAAGATATGAGAGAAGAATAGAGAACAATACTTGAGATAAGAACTAAAGCAACAACTCCTACTCCAAATAGGAACTTGACAAGAAATCATCATGTAGATTAGATAATAGGGAATAAAGAAAAATGGGTAATGACAAGGAGTAGACTTAACAAAAAACTATGTCTAATATCTCAAGTAGAGCCAAGAAGTGCAGATGAAGCAATCAAAGATAATTATTGGAAAGAAGCAATGAAGTAAGAACTCCAACAAATAGTTAAAAATAATGCATGGGAATTAGTCCCCAGACCCAAGGACAAAAATGTGATTGGCACTAAATGAGTATTTAGAAATAAAATAAATGAACATGGAGAAGTAGTAAGAAACAAGGAAAGACTTGAATGCAAAGGTTACTCTCACCAAGAAGGAATTAATTATGAAGAGACATATGCACCTATAGCAAGAATGGAAGCAGTCATAATGTTTCTAGCATATGCAACAAACAAGAACTTTAAGGTATATCAGATGGATGTTAAGTCAACATTCTTAAATGGAAAACTTGAAAAAGAAGTTTACATTGAGAAACCATAAGGTTTTTCTTTAACAAAAGAAATAGACATGTTTTGCAAATTAAAGAAAGCATTGTATGGATTAAAGCAAGCACCAAGAACTTGGCATGCAAGGTTGGACAAATACCTAGCAAAGCTTGCATATGCTAAAGGAACAATAGATAGTAACCTACACTTGAAGGAAATAGAAGATGGTTTGCTAATAATCATTGTATTTGTTGATGACATCATTTTTGATAGAAATGAAGAAGCTAGTAACAAATTCTCAGAAGACATGAAGAATAAGTTTGAAATGAGCATGATAGGTGAAATGGAATTTTTCTTGGGACTACAAATTGTTCAGAATAAAGAAGGTATCTTTATTTCTCAAACCAAGTATTTAAATGATTTACTAAAAAGATTTGGTTTCAAAAATTGCAAACCTATTGGAACTCCTATGGTAACTGGTCATAAGTTATCAAGCAAAGATGAGATGCCTACTGTTGAAAAAATGAAGTACAGATCTATGGTTAGTGGATTATAGTATCTGACTCATAGAAAGATGGACATAGCTAATGCAGTTGGAATTGTGGCAAGATTTCAAGCTGATCCTAAGGAGTATCACTATGCAGGAGTAAAAAAAAAAAATTTAAATATCTGAAAAAAACATCAGATTATGGTATTTGGTATGATAGAAATAGTGACTTTACTCTTTGCACTTATACAAATGTTGATTGGGTAGGAGATATGGATGATAGTAAAAGCACTAGTGGAGGAGCATTTTCCCATAGATGAAGGTTAGTTTCTTGGTTCAGCAAGAAGCAAGATTGTACCTCTCAAAATACTACAGAAGCAGAGTATGTTGCAGTAGAAAATAACTATAATCAAGTCATATGGATGAAGTAGATGATGAAGGATATTGGAATAACATTCACTGAACCTATTATCATTTATTGTGATAACAGAAGTATAGTCAACATGTCTAAGAATCTTGTTTTGCACTCTTCAACTAAGCACATAGCAATAAAGTATCACGTACTAAAAGAGAAAGTTATAGAGAAAGAAATCATATTGGAATACATCAGCACTAAGGAACAGATTGCAGACATTTTCATAAAGGCCTTTGCAAAGGATACATTTGAATACCTAAGAGGTATGCTTGGGGTTATGCCCCTACCTAGCTTAGAGTAGAAGATGCAAAAGTGCATTAGTCCAACGTACACAACATCGTTGTTAGACTAGATTGAATGATGATGCTTCTTTAATGGGGGAGTATCTGTGATGAACATAGTCAATCAAGGACTCCTGGAAGTAGGCAATTGGTATACAACAGTTACTTTAGATAATTGTGGTGTTTATAAAAGAATTGTAGAGCAAAAAACTAACTTGTAGTCATGCTAATAGGTTGATTTTTGTACTACCTTTGACATTGAGTCAATGGGGGAGAGTATCATGAAAAATATTGTAATGGGAGAGAAAAATATGTTAAAACATTGTAATGGGAGTAGTGTTGAATAGTGTTGAAGGATTTGATTGATTGGTATTCTTGGAACTAGATATTTTTCATCTCTGTTGCCATCAATGCCAAAGGTAGAGATTGTTAGCATGAATGTTGATGCTATGGGGGAGCAATGCAAAATAGTGTTATGACTATGTTTGTCATTGATGACAACTTAGCAAGACTAACAGAGCAGTATACTAAGATCTATGTATTGAGGACACCATATTTCATATCTGCCCATGTGCAGTTAACAGAATGTACTACAACATGTATTTGACATGTGATCAAGTGCACAAAACCTTATTCGATACTGTATAGAAGATATTGATGATTTACTAAGAAGCATAGGAAAACAGAGTATTGAAAAAATAGTTTCTATTGTATGATCATTATAACATATTGCACTTAGAATGAAGGGTTACATAGTCAACAAGACAAAGTACACTAACACCTGATGATGTTAGCAAGTGTGCAAGTATGGAAGTTGTATGTGTGAAAGTTTGTGTTTAACTGGAGCCGACAACTTCAATCAAATATGTATTTAATTTATGGAGCTGACTCAAATTAATGTTAAGAGTATGGAGTTGACTCAAATGATTAATGTTTGAGTATGGTATAAAGGAAATATTTTTTCCAAGTTCTATGCACAACCATTATTGCGATCAAGGAGCAAAGAAGACTTGCGAATTGTGAGGTAAAAGAGCAGAGTAATCTGCTAATGTGTGTAAGTGACCTTAAGGGTTATTGATGAGTTCTAGATCTATTTGCATGGTTTGAAGGTGTAGAGGTCAGACAAAGAAAGAGGAAAGAGATTGTTTATTTTGATTGAATAGTACCAAGATCAATTGGATAGTGGGTTCGTTGGTTTGATCCTGAAGCTGTTTGGACAGTGGGTTCAACTGCCTTCTACAACTCCTAATAGGGTTGGAATCTCCTAACAAGAATTCAAGGTCTTCTAATAGGGACTATTTTACTAAGTGTTGTAATAGACTCTTAACTGGGTCCATCCTCTAACAGTGATTATTTAGATGAGTACATTATTTTGTGGTCATCATTCCCACTAGGGTTTTCCATTTGATCAATGGTTTCCTAGTCAACATATCTGGTGTACTTGTCTATGCACATTTATTTATGATTGATGTTAACTTTGGCTAATTAAGTAAGAATTGTTTAGGATTGATCTATGACTGATTCACACCCCCTCCCCGCCCCCCACCCCTGTCAGTTATATTGGTGAACTATTATTTCTAATATTAAATAATGATGGACACAAGTGTTGGGCCCATTTATCGTTGCACCAAAAGCCATGACTACTAGTGAACATGGAACACCACATAATTAACCACCTGTGGGTAGGGGAGCACGTCGCATCACCCAATAATCTCCCCCTCGACGCGCATACCAGGTGCTTACGTGGGTCAGGAAGGCACCGGGGAGATTTGAACCCATGACCAGGCCAAAACCAGGCTCTGATACCACTTGTAAGGAAACTTGGCAACAAAGAATATAACCGTTTCCACATAACCCATAATAGATCTGAAATAAACATGAAATTGAAATCCACATGCAAGAGAATAGACAACATACCCACAAAATTGTGACACAAGATATACCCTGGGAAACCCTCATTGAGAAAAAAAACCCAGCCTCCAAAAGAATCCATCACCATGTATTATTCAGCAAAAATACCATTGCCCTACAACCATGGAAGCCTTCATGGCCATAGCCACAACCGAGCAAACTATGTGAACAAGCATAAATCCACACATCCCATGCCATGCTTTCAACCTTCACAAATGCTCCCTTGGCTAACCTGTCAAGCCTTGTCCCGCTCGACTCTTGCCTTTTGTCTTCTCCTTGTCACTCTCTCTCTCTACAACAACTACCCTTGTGGCTGCTTATATAGTAGCAAGTCCCACAAAACCACCAAGTGGTATTACATAAACCATGTGCTACCTAACCCACTGACCCCACATTTAATATTGGGCATTTAATTCTTTTCCCCAATATTAAATAATTACATGAAATATTATAACAATGTTACAATACAACTCATCAAGAATATCCCATGAGAATTTTTACATGTTGCACGTCCATCTAGGTACAAAATTACATAATAAAAAATAAAATAATAAAATAACAATATTATGCAATGTGTGCAACACCCATTATCTCAACAATCTCCCACTTGTTGTATACATTGCATAGGGTCAATCCGTAGCCACATAAATGAACAAGGGAACAATCCCTCCCAGCACATCCACCATCATGGATCAAAATACACCAAGTGCTCCATCCTGGTACCCGTGACAAAATCAAAGTATCCAGCATCTCAAACATGAATGATCTCACCTCTTATTATGCCACTCCCACTGGACATACATAGAAGCCATCCAAAGAGAAAACTACCCAACTTGTCACATTAGAATATCTTAAAATCCTGTACCAACTAAAATTCCAAGCACAAATAACTTGATCCAAAGGTAATCACATGTATCCGTAGTTGTCAAAATATCCATAGCTGAAATAGCACCCACAGCAAGTGCCAAACCCATCCAACTATCCATACCTCAAAGGTATAACAAGTGAATCTTATATCACCGACATATCCAATCTATAACCTGCAATCACAAGCCTCAAGAGCAATACCTACCACATATATACCAAGAAACTCCCACTGCAAAAGATAATGTCAAATCTATAACCAATCCACTCACAACATCTCAAAGAAGTGAATCCATGTAGTATCAAGGACATCCGCAATACATAAACCAATATTCTGCAAGAACAACTCTCATAACAAGTCTCCAATGCTCTCCCAAGTTCACCACAACCAACAAAGGAAAGAGATAAAGTAATAACCATGTCATCTCTCACATGACATACATGAGCACAAACCAGTGATCACAATCTCTAACCAATCTCAAATCCAATGTAGTCAAAACTGAACATTCAGGAAGATAACCAAGACCAGAGAAACCATGCAAATCATAACCTGTATCATGTCCTTCTACACACATCTCTAGATGTAAACTGTGCAAGTATGATCTCCTCCATAAAACCCCAACAAGAAGCCTCAACAACACCCAAACCATACCATATAACTAATCATGGATGTAAGCCTCTCACAAGAAGATCAAACTCAATAAACCATTCCTAACTCAAGGAATAACCATTCCTAATCCAAAGAATATGTCCAATATAAAACCATCTCCCAAACTCAACCAGCATAACAACATATGTAGATGGAGATAACCAATGCTAAACCATCTCTCAAATGAACCCTCCAGAACTAACTCATGTACCATAGCTCAAGATCCATATCCATGAAAGATAAGCATAAATATAATGCAACTGAGAGAAAATAATGGGCTATACCTCTCAAGTAGAAAACCACCGAGTAGACCAAGAGTGGGGAATGAGAATGCTCATCAAGATACCCAAGTCTCCAACCAAGACTCATCTAAGAACAATCTCCTTTCAAGTCCATATCAGGTGACTGCCCCTCAGACTTCCTGCTGAAACCATCAACCGTCCCAACAAATACTTCTCTAATCCAAGAGAAATCAGCGTCACCACCGTCTCTAAGTATCTATGAGCACCTATAACCAATCAATCCATGCCAACTCCAAATGCAATATAGCAATATCATGAAGTATCCAGCTTATGATTAGTGTACTCAATACCAAGAAACTAAACCAAGATCAATGTCAAAGTTCCAACTATGGCCTCAGGAATATAAACATGACAACATGATCTTACCATCTCAACCAAAGAGATAACATGCTCCATATGAACACACCATAACATGTCACAACTCTAAACGCGTATCAAGAGTATACCATGAAATAATTATGAAACCATCCTCACACCAAGGATAACATGCCAAATAAAAGCATAAACCACACCTTTGCCAAGAACCCTGTGAGTCCTCAAGATGCAACCATCTCGACACACCATGAAGAAAATCATCTCCACATACCAGGAAGAACCATCTCCACATACTATGAAGATAACCAAGAACTTCATGAGTCCTCAAGATCTAACCATCTTCAAACACCATGAAGATAACAAGTGCACCATGCAAATGTCAAAGACGCTTCTGCAGCAACAGGATCTAAGACAAACCTCCAACATTTGCAAACACTCAATAAATATATCAATGCCAACAACTCCCACTCAACTGTGGTACCAAGTCACCTATGGCATCATAAAATCCATTTCCTCCAAACCAAGAAGATATAAACCAAACCAAGAACTAATCCTGCACAGTCACCCCATCACTGTCACAAGCTCCCACTAAACCATGTATCCAAGCTATCCATGACATCATGATGAAAAACTATCCTCTAACCATGAGAATCAACCAAGGCATCAAACCATCAAAGAACTCAAAGTGCACATCATGAGCTCCTCAAAAGAAACCAAATAACCATGATCCTCAACCAAGAAGATATACCACCATAACCAAATCAGAAAATTCAAGCTAATGAACATCAAGGATGTACCTGTATAACCAATCATTTCATGCCAAAATCTATGGCACCGTGATCACATTCATGAACCGAGCATCTGGTTCTCAAAGTATGTCCAACCTGTCAGCATAGTCAACCACAATCCTCTGCCATGACTGTACCTGGTAACAACATCTCATCCCTTCAACATGAAGATAAAATCATGTGACTTAGGGCATAGACAACCCAAATCCAAGCCACCAATAACAAGCTCATATAAGTGTTGAGTGTTCAATGATGACCACCATTAGACATGTAGTACGAATAACCATTTGAGAAGCCTTTTCAATAGTACATTCTTTGCTAGTTAATGAGTTAAAATTTGACAAAATGTTTCCCATATCTTTGATAGTTATGGCCCTTTCGTTAAAATTTACAGTAAGTCTCTTTGCTACACTTTTTCCAAACCATCCTTAAAATGGAAGAGTGTGTATGCAGTGCGATCTAGTAAAAGCCCTAAGCACTTCTTTTCCAATTTGGTACATCCTTTCAATAAATATGTGATCTTCAGTGAGTCTGCTCAGAAAATTATCATGTAAGCTAAACTCTTGAAAACCTTTTCAAATATCCTATCTATATTCAGATATGCATCTTAACTCCGGTTTGTATTCAATATAGTCCTCTACGAGCACATTTTTCCAGAATATTTTATTCTGGAATGATGAATCTCTGAATAGGAGCATAAAATACATGACTTCACATATATTGTGGAAACCATGTTCAATGGTACATTAGAAAAGACTGACCAAAAAATTTATGTTTTTCAAAATAAATAAAACTAGAATAGGAATACTTATTCCAATTCAGGTAGAATTGCAAAAATCTTTTTCTGGGCTAAAACTGAAATACATATTCCTATTTTATTTCTTATTCCAATTCCAATTTGGTACATCCAAACAAAGAATTCAAAATTTTAAGAATTTATATATGCCTATTCTACGTTATTCCAAACCAATTAATTTAAAATTGAAATCATTCAATTTGTTTAACTTTTTAAAGTAATAAAAAATTTATTGAAATAAGTTTATTAATCTATTTTATAATATAATATTATAATAGGAGTAAAGACAAATAGAAGAATATTGTAATAAATAATAAAACTAAAGACTTTAAATTTATAAATGATTTCAATTTTCTTTTAGAATATTTAAAACATATGTTACAATTTTATTAGATAAATAATGTTATGAAAATTATGAAGTGAAAGATAGTTTTTAAGATCACAAAGTATTGTATAACATAAAATTAATGCTAAATAAAAAATGAGATTTAAAATCAAAAAAATCTATAAAAAAAATACTTACCAAAGTTTTTCGAAAGAAAGTAGTTTTTTTTTATAGCAGTTAAATTCTTATATGACTACCTTATTTATGTTATAAATCTTTTTCTGGGCTAAAACTGAAATACATATTCCTATTTTATTTCTTATTCCAATTCCAATTTGGTACATCCAAACAAAGAATTCAAAATTTTAAGAATTTATATATGCCTATTCTACATTATTCCAAACCAATTAATTTAAAATTGAAATCATTCAATTTGTTTAACTTTTTAAAGTAATAAAAAATTTATTGAAATAAGTTTATTAATCTATTTTATAATATAATATTATAATAAGAGTAAAGACAAATAGAAGAATATTGTAATAAATAGTAAAACTAAAGACTTTAAATTTATAAATGATTTCAATTTTCTTTTAGAATATTTAAAACATATGTTACAATTTTATTAGATAAATAATGTTATGAAAATTATGAAGTGAAAGATAGTTTTAAGATCACAAAGTATTGTATAACATAAAATTAAAGCTAAATAAAAAATGAGATTTAAAATCAAAAAAATCTATAAAAAAATACTTACTAAAGTCTTTCGAAAGAAAGTAGTTTTTTTATAGCAGTTAAATTCTTATATGACTATCTTATTTATGTTATAAATCTTGATGAATAAAAACAACAAAAGCTTTTATTTTCTTGTATTATATCATATTAGATTTTAAAGTCTAACAGTGGTAACAACAAGCCATTCTAAGTGTATGAAAATTAAGGGTCCAACATTTGTAGATATCATGATCCGCTTTAGAGTATTTTCATTATTTCCAAATCATATTTTCATTATGTCACATGTATTTGGTTTTACTTTTATGTTGGAGGCTATGCTATTTTGTTTCAATGGTGAATGTGAATCGAGTCAAATAATTTTTGTCACTTTCAGTTTATATTTGTTTCAAAATTCAGTTCAACAGATTGGTCTCTTTTTATTAGATGAAAGTCGATTCGTAGTTCTTTTGGTCGTCAGCTTTTAGTACTGTAATTTGACATTGATTCCCAAAAGTATATGTAACATTATTTGAATGAAATCAAGAATCAGTTGCGAGAAAGTTTTGTGCTATTTCTTTTTAGTCTCAATCAGAATTGAAAAGGTTTCAAAATCGATTATTTTGAGTCAATGGCTGTCGTAATTAAATCTTGGTCAGAAATCCCAATCTATGATAATGCCATGAAGTTAGTTTGAATTATTAGTCCCTGCCTCCAAAAGGCAGGCATTAAAGTTTTCAATTGCTTATTTCATATTAATGACCGCGTTGATAATGGTGCACACTCCCCTATTTCATGTTTAGCCTATAGTCTGTTAAAAGTAAATCATTAAATGCAATTATTATATTTTTATTTTTATTTTCTGATTGGATCTCTTACTTTTTTCGTGGAGTCTTTTTAATTTAGAACAGATTTTAAGACATTGTTCTGGAAGCCTTGTTTCTTTCCACTTGTTGTCTGCATGTGGTGAATATTTTGTAATCTCTTTCAATTTTCTACTAGGTTTGTATAGCCTACAACTTTGCAAAGAGGCAACACCTTCCGTGGTAGGGTTTTTTATATCAATTTATTTTCACGAAAGTTTTCAGAATATTAAATAAGTAATATGTCATGAGTTCTTCAAATTTCAAATCGAAAATTTGAGAGTCAAATATATTATTCTGAGCTAAATTTAAAATTTCAGTCTGGATATTGAAAAATATTTGACCAGTTTTACCAACATAAATTGCAAGTCTCTTGGATTTCGCTCAAATTTCTACTTGCCCCCTTGAACATAATTTCACTCAAATTTCTACTTTTCCAGCTTGATAGTTGGCTTTCAGTAAGAGCTATTTTCTGATTAATGCTTTTTTCCTACAATTTATAAATAGAGCAGAGCAAGCGTACTAAT
Organism: Cupressus sempervirens; assembly: GCA_028749045.1. Taxonomy (NCBI): domain Eukaryota; kingdom Viridiplantae; phylum Streptophyta; class Pinopsida; order Cupressales; family Cupressaceae; genus Cupressus; species Cupressus sempervirens. The sequence goes on along the minus strand of CM053786.1, from coordinate 86,558,987 downwards.
ACACAATGAAAGATGTGCAACTACAACACTTAGAGGCTTACAACTAGCCAATGATAAAACTTAGAATCACAAAAAACAGTAAATTGAAACAACATAAAAACACTTTTCACTATCTGGTTGAGTGAACTTTGCCAAAATGTCCTGAACATTTCATTTGATGCCATGTCCATCTTAGACAAATCAGTACTCTCCATATCTCATTCTCCTTCAAATGAAAATCTTCATAAGTAGCCATTGAGATAATTATGAATAGATCCAAACATCATAAAGGAAAATATGTTAAAACATAAGAAGTTGTAGAGAGCGTTGGGTCATTTTCAACTTTTTAGTTTATTTGCATCCAATGGCTCTAGAATTGGCGTCCTAACATTAATTTTCAAATTCATGTAGGAGTAATCCGTGATATGTTATAAGTAATCACAAATTTTGAAGACCAAGGCAATTCACATACCTAAAGGCGAGAATGGGGATCTCCTACTAAAGTTTTAGTGTTGCAACTTAGGCGACAAGGAAAATAGTTTTTGGAAAGAAATCAAAAATTGTGTGCTAACCCATTAATACTTCAATTTGTAAGAAAGACTACACATAAAAACAAATAAGCACTTGCCAATTTGCACAAACTAGCTCTCTGCATTGTCGCAAATGACAATTATTTGGGAAAACAAAAAGATTATGAAAGTTGCTTTCCATTTTCAGCAATGCCACCCAAATTTCACAATACATGGAATAAGGACTTTTGGCTAACAATCTAAAGTTCATGCATATATTTTTCATACTCCCCTACCAAAGGTAGTGTTGGTCTCAGATTGGTCTTGACAATTGAGTGACAACACACTTAACCAATTCTCAAGTTGATGCTGAGTATAATACAGATGCCAAGCTACAGTGTGTGCTAAGCCAGAGATTCAATAGGTCCCGAGTGAACTTTAAGTGCCAAGAAAAGTTCATGTATCAAGTCATAAGTGATGCCAAGTCACTATAGGTGCCGAGCAAAGTATAGATGCCGAGCAAAATAGAATTACTAAAGGAGCCGAGTTAAGCAGAATTCCTATATGTGCCAAGCATCAGCAACTAGTAAGTGCCGAGTAACACAGAATCAACGTATGATTTTGTATCTTCACAAAATTAGATGTAAACCATTTTTCAAGCCAACTTAGGATGAATCTCAAAGGATCTCGAAGATAAGATCAAATCTTTTGCATTACCTATGTAATCAAGATGCAGCCAATAAGAAAAATGGAGAAAGCATGTAACCAATAGGAAAGGTGAAAGAATTGAGAGGGAAATGAAGAATGAATAATGATTGTAGATTCATACCTAACCCTAAGTCTTTGAAGCCTTTAAAAAGATGACGAAACCCCGTTGTACGTGTGTGTATGAGAAGTGTATGGGTGAATTATAGCGAGGTTCAGAGGGGTGTAAAGACTTAGAAAAAGCAGAACAACATTGTAGAATTTAGTTGATCAAGAACAAAATATCAAAATTTTGAGGAGAGATATATTAGATCAAGCAAGGATCACAATAGACAAAGTAGAACAAGGATCTAGAATCAGAAATTAAAGATTGCAAGTCATCAGGTCAAGACTTTCTAATACTCTCTAGCCATTGTATTAGGAATGAAAATCCTATGATGATAGGTTGGTTTAATAGCCATGTTGTAAGCCTTTAAACAAGGTGTTAAATCCTTTAACTAGGTCACTTTTAACAAGGTGTAAAATCTTTAACAGGATAGGCCCTTCACAAGGCAGACCATTGGAAGTGGCCAAACTTTGTAACTTTAAATATTTACACATTTTTGTAGTAATACTTTGTGGGTATCATCCCCACTCCAATTTTTACCTTCTCATTTTGGAGGGTTTCTAGGTTACCACAATATTGTGTTATTTATTTTCATGCATGTTTTTATTTTCATGTTTATTAGATGAATTAGATGCATGTGAATGGTTTCAGCTAAAAGGATTTGAAAAGGTTAAAGTTAGTTACTTCTAATTCACCCCTCCTCTCGGAAGTAAACCTTCCCACTTGTAAATTTCAACAATTGGTATCAGAGCTTTGTTCTCACAAGAAGGAGCCTTACAACATGGAGAAAAGATCTGAAAATGGAAGTTTACAAACTTGGGAAGTTCATAGAGAATCAGGCAATTGATATACAACTTGCTCTACATACTTTGGAAGAAGCAAAAAAAAAACTAAGAAATTATTTAAAGAGAAGAAGAGAGATTGCCATAGCTGAAAATGATACACAATACAAGGAGATTGACACCTCAAAGTTGTTTGCAAATGGAGAAGAATAGAGCTCAAGCAAAAGAGATCAGAACACTCAAGCTTGAACAAGAATCACAAGCCATGATGCTTTGTTAGGTGATTGAACACAAGAAAAGATCCATTGAAGATAAGGCTATGCTTGAAGAGGACAAAAGAAATCTTGCTAACAGACTGGAAAAGAAGTCAATTGAGCTTACAAGAATTTCAAATGTGCAGCTAGACACCCTAAGCCAGATGATGAATGCACACCATGAACTAAATATCAAGGACATTGAGATTTCTACACTAAAGATGTAAAATGAACAATTGCATAATGACCTGAAAAGAGAGAAGGAGATTGCAAAGAGTTTCAAAAAACCAAACGAGGCCATCAAATACTTTGAGTAGCTACTAAAATCACCAAGGACTAGCAATGATACTTCAAGACTAGGATACACTAGCACTAAAAAAGGAGAGTCATCCAAGACTGCAGAAGAAATGAGTAATAAAGGTAAGAACACTAAACCTACTTGTCATTTCTGTGGTAAAAAGGGACATACCTCTAATGTATGCAAGAGCAAGAATGCCCATCAATATGACAAACATAAGAACGTGAATCACTTTCATAAGTGCAACAAGCAAGGACATCAAGCACATGACTACAGGAATTGGACCATTAGAACACCAAGATTTGAAGTTCATTGCTACAATTGCAAGAAGTATGGACATAGAGCTTTTGAGTGCAAATCAAAGCCTATGTGGACACCTAATTAGCTAGTAAGGGGAAACAATCATGGACATCACTACAATTGGGACTACAACACTAGGTATAGCTTCCATTATTGTCAGGAATATGGACACATTCTTGAAAATTGCATAAGAACACATTTCAGAGGAAACTACAGTAGATGGTTAAGTTAAACCACATGTTTTAGTTGTTTGGAGAATTGTCATATCAGTAGAAACTACTCAACAAGGTTAAAGGCACCCAACTTAGAGATTAGCAAAAGAAAAGAGAAAGTAAATTTTCGAACACATCAAAGGAGAAATGAATAAGACATGGAAGAAGAAAGATGGAAGCAACACATCAAATGAAGGGATCACTTCACCTAATAGGTCAAGTGGTCACACTACATCAACTAAGCACAATAAGGCATGAGGGACTAATTTACAAAAGCTTTATCATACATCAATTCCTAAACAAGCAAGTACTGAAAGGAAAAGACCAGCATGAATAAAGATGCAAAGTTAAAATTTTAAAGATTTCATAACAATTTCTCACTATCTACTCCAAATCTGTGCCTTTGCATGCAAGAGCAGGGTTTTTTGGGAATGAAGGATTTTGTCCTTTGTGAGATATTTCTCACCAACACCAAATCCCTCTCTAAGATTGTGGAATGTGCAGTTTTAATGCAATCAGGTACTTGACCGTTCCTTGAGTCTTGTTGACTTGCGCTCCATGGCATTCGAGAATAGCTGGCATATTACTTAAAATAAAAGGGGGTCCCAAGCTTGGGCATGTTGTGATTGGTGGTCACAACATCTGGCGACTCCATGGGTGAAATGTTACAAACATTTCAAGGATAAAACTTAATCCGAACTCAAAATCTCTAGTTTCTCAATCTTACGTCACCAATAAGAGAGAAAACAAGCTCAAAAAGGGAGAATAATCATATATTGGATCAAAACACATTTACTCTGTGACAACCTAAATGTGTGCAAATGTATTAATTCCAACTCGACAAGACCATTCAAAAATCCTAGGATTAATCATGACAAGTTATTGGTTCCTCTTGACTTCAAAAGCATCCAGGACATTGCCCCGCTACCAGTTAGGCATCCATAGCCCCGACGGAGTTGTCATTGTAAAACCAATGGAGATTGCTCCACTTCTGGAAAATTATTCTTTTCAACACCTATGGAGATTTCTGCATACCCCCAAAGTCAATCTTATTATTTCATCATTTTTATAAAAAAAATTAACTTTTGAATTGGTATTTCATTTCTTTCTTTTCTCTTGGCTTGTAAGCAATGAAGCTTATGATGGGTTTAGGAGTTATAGTGGCGCTGAAGCAAGATTTTAAAATTTTCACAAGTCATGACCTTTCCAAAGACACATAAATGGACTTAGAGCAATAGTTAAGAGTGTGAAATGTGTGGCAACCTCAGAGTTCATGTGTCAAGACACAATGTATGATTAACCTTCCAAGTCAAGTATGTTTTCTAACCCACTGAAAATATATGAAGGATAGCCGACATTCTAATGCTCTTCATAACAATTATCCAAGAATTGAAATAAACAAAACTTGGTGAAACCTTCAGATGAAGTAACCAAATCACCACACCACTCCACTTGCAAAAAGAGATTCTCACAGCTATTAGCCACCTAGAAAAAGCCAAAACCAAAAGAAGAGAGAAAACCAAACCACCTAAGGAAGACAACTCAGGAAAAAAAAAAAGAGCACAACAAACAAGGGAGAGAGACCTAAACTACACAAAGCCAAAACTACTGACCAGGAGAGGGGAGACAAACCAAAACCCCCACCTAACTAAAAGGGAAAAAAAAAACACACCACAAAAGAAAACCTAAACTAACTATGTATAGTTTAGGCTTCACAAAGAAAACCTAAGGGCAAAAATAATGCTTGAGAAATTGCCCATTGACGGGCAATTGGACTTCCTTTCCTGTTACAGTCTTAAGCTTGAATGCATTATCTCCCAAAATTTCAGAAATTTGATAAGGTCCTTTCCATAGATTATCAAACTTTTCATGTCCGCCTTTCTTTTCATGTGCCTTATCCCAGCAGAGTACCAGATCTGAAATTTGAAATTCCTTAACCTTTGCCATTTTGTCAAACCATCTCTTAACAACTCCTTGATGTTTAGTAAACTTTTCCAATGCTTCGTCTCTCTTTTCTTCCAAGTGCAATAATCAAGTTAAATGTGTTTGCACTCTATCTTCTCCTTCCATAAAATCTTACATGAATTGTAGTGTTCAAATCCTCAATTGGATAGGGAAAATTGGATCTTGTTCGTAGACCAAATGATATGGAGATGTCCCCAAATAACTCTTTATTTTAATCCTGTCCACCCAAAGTGTGAATCTCAACTGTGTATGCTAATCCCTAGGATTATTGCCTAATAACTTCTTCATTGCACTCAATAGATTTTTGTTTTTTGATTTTGCCAATCCATTCCCTTGTGGATAGCAGTTTGATGAAAAGTTTAGTGTGATCCCATAGTCAAATGCCCAATTTGAGAACTTTAAGGATCTAAATGCTGGCCCATTATCACATACAAATGCATGGGGACATCCAAACTTGGTAATGATATTTTCTTCAAGAAATTTGATAACAACCTCTGTTGTGCAATTTTTTAGCGATTGAGCCTCAGTCCATCTTGTGCAATAGTCTGTAGCAGTTAGGATATATTGGTGGTGTCCTGATGATGGCAGATTGATGGGACCAATGAAATCCAATCCCCATTTTGCGAATGATTTTACTTCAATAACAAGTTGTAATGGCATAGCAGGATTTCTTTCACATGTCACAGCTATCTGAAATGTGTGACAAGTCTTCACATGTTCATTAGTGTTTTTAAATAAGGTTGGCCAATAATACCCTGCTCTTCATATTTGATGAGCCATAGCCAAACCACTTCCATGACTGGTTCCATATTTACTATGAAAATGCTCAATGATGTGTCTAGCCTCTTCCTTTCCAACACATCTTAGATAAACATCATCATGGTTCTTTCTATATAGCATAGATCCTTGAAGCATAAAATTTTGACTCTTCATTCTCAATGAACGCTTTTGAATAGAGTTCAAGTGTGATGGAGACTTATGGTTTAGCAAATAATGAACCATATCATCATACCATTCATCCGAGGATACTTCTTCTAACACATATACTTGTTGTACTAACCCAGGACTGGTTGTGGATAGGGTTTGAGCTAGAGCTTGTCCGTGTACCAACTTCATTGGTTGTACCTCCATCTCACATTCTTGAATAATTACCATCCACTTTCCTCTTCTTTCTCCCAACTCATTCTGCATTAGCAAAGTCTTTACTACTACATCCAAAACTACTGTATAAACCTTGCTTCTTAGGATGTAATGTCAAAATTTCTTTATTGCTTTCACCAAAGCATAAGCTTGTTTTTCAACATTCGGATATCTCAATTCTACATATTTTAAGGGTGAACTCATGAATGCAATAGGATGTTCATCCTGATCATCTGCCTTCTGGGTGAGGATAGTTGTGCAAGTGTGTTCAGAGGCAAAATAATATATATAAAAAGGCTTGGTGTAGTAAGGACTCAACAAAATAGGGGCATCCATGATTGCTTGCTTGATTTCTTTGAATGCCTTTCTTGTTGTAGGTGTCCAATCTATCCTTGCTCCTTTCTTTAACATATCATTTAATGGCCTTACTATCTCTGCAAATCCAGTTATGAACTTCCTTACAAAGTTAATTTTACCAAAGAATGGCTTTAATTCTTTTTGACTAGCTGGAAATCCTATCTTTGATATTGCCTCGATGCGGTCAGGATCAATTGAGATTCCTCATTCTTATATTACATGTCCCAAAAATTTCCCTTTAGTGATATCAAACATGCATTTCTTTGGATTCAAGGAAATCCCATATCTTCTACATCTTTGGAAGATTCTCCTCAAATCAGTGATGTGATCTTCCCTATATTGAGAGAATATTGTGAGATCATCCATGTATATGATGATGCACTTCTTTACCAAGTCCTTGAAAGCATAATCCATGGCCCTTTGAAAAGTGGCTCCTGCATTAATCAAACCGAAAGACATTCTTCTATAAGAAAATGTACTCCATTTAGTTGTGAATGTCGTCTTTAGTTTATCTTCTTCTTCTACCATCACTTGGTTATATCTAGAATAACCATCTAAAAATGACATCATTTGAGAACCGTTAACAACTTGTATCACTTCATCTAATGACAGCATTGGATAATTATCCTTCTTTGAAGCTCTGTTGAGATTTCTAAAATCCATGCACAACCTTATCTCTCCATTCTTCTTTCTAATAGGTACAAGGTTGACGACCCATGTTGAGTGTCAAACTAGGAATATGATCCTTGTTGACAATAACTTCTTCACTTCTTGATGTATTATTTGTTCTATAAATGGATTTATTGGTCTCTTCCTTTGTCTAAATGGTTTATTGTTTGGCTTTAATGGAATAGTATGTGTAATAAGAGACGTATCATATGTCTTCAGATCTTCATATCCCCAAGCAATCACGTCAGGGAATTCCTTCATAAGCTTCAATATTTCCTCCTTTTCTGTGGGGGTACAAAATTTCCCAATAAATACATTCTTGACATTTTCTCTCGATCCCAAGTTCATCTTTTCACATTCCTCTCCTTCAGTACTTTGGTACTTGAGGGAACTCAGTCTGTCTGCATCAAAAATTCTCTCTAGTTCAATCATTCCTTTTGGAATGGTATTTGTCCTTAAATTCATAATCTCATCAATTTAAAATTGAGGTTGTTTTTGTTCTCCTTCATTTATGACTTGTGCTTCAAATACCCTCGAGCTTGTCAGAAAATCAAGAATATGCTTTACATCTTCAAACACTTGAAAATTTGTGATGTTGTCAGGAACTAATGGTACTGAAGTCAGCTCAACTATGAATTTCTTCACACAATCCATGGCTAATGGTTCTAATGAACTTGCAGATTGAGCCAAAGAGTTTGCTACGGGATTGCTTTTTTGACTTATCCTTTTAATATTGAAAGCATCAAAGCTTTTGATTAGGTCCCAAACTCTATTGCGATACCGACCCAATCTTTTATCATGGCATGTATATTTCTTGTGTACCTGTCCAATGACTATACCTGAATCTCCACATACATGTAGGATTTTGGCACCCTTTTGGATAGCGAGGAGCAATCTAATGACCAATGATTCATACTCAGCAACATTATTAGTACAAGGGAACTACAACCTATGTGTTGCCAAATATGTTTCTCTAGTTGGGCTGATGAGTTCAACACCAGCTCCACTACCTTTCTTTGATTTGGATCCATCAAAGGATAGAGTCCATACTTGATCATTTTCATATTCCATGGGTGATTTTATCTTTGAATTCTTGGATTCTTTTTGATGTTCTTCTTGTCCTATTTCACCTTCTCGAATTCTTTCCTGCTGTGGATCTAAAATTTTCATACAGGATGAGTTCATTTTGACCACATTTTCTGCTATCCATGCTTGTAGAACCATTTTGGAAACTTGTGCTTGTTTGCACATGGTGCATGATATCTCAGAATGAAAAGCATTATGTATTCTACACCAATTGGGTAACAACAAATTTTGAATGGATGCATCTTTTCCTAGTTCAACTTCCTACTTAATGCTTTTTAGTACGAAATTCCTGAAATTCTCAAACATTCCTTCATTCAGTGATGGTTCCAAATTATCCATAACTGGTACCTTAGTGAAAGTTGGAGTCACATCAGGACATCCCCCTTGATTGTAACCTTGTAACATTAAAACCTCTCCAGTTTTGGGAATATATGATCCCAAAGTGGTTTCCATAAATAGCATCTCATTATGTTTTCCATACTCAGTGATCAACAACCGGAGCCTTGGAGTGCTCTCTATCCATATCTAATTGGGAATTCCCTTCCATGGGAGCCACATGTGTGAAAATTCCATTGCAATATAACCATTCAATTTCCTTGCCCAATCTCTACTAAGAATTATGCCATACCCTTCAGGAATATCCACAACATATATGTCAATACAACTTTGAACACGTGGATCAGAGGCTAATTGTATGTGAATATTATTCAACTCTCCCATGACTGGGACTTCAGTTTTATCCAATTGTGTAACCTTCTTGTCAGTCTGAAGTGGAATCAATCCCAACTTTCTACATATGTCCAAAGGCATTACATTACTTGATGCGCCAGAGTCAATCAAACAATTATGTAACATTTTTCCAAACATTCTGATAGATACTAGGAAAGGTGTAGGCTCCTCCTTCCCTTGATAAAAGACCACTGGCTTCTGCCCTTTTGAATCAAATGTCTCATTGTTATGCATAGAATTTCTCCCATTTTGAGTTGTCATGGAACTTTCCACTATAGGAGAATTATCTTTGATCATTTCTAGTGATGGATCTATTGAAGATACTTGTCTATTTGATGTAACCTTCTGATCATCCTGAGGGTTTTGCACCATTCCAATGAAACTTGAAGGATTCTAAGCAAGCTTAGATGCATATGGTGATACATCATCTACAACATTGGTGTTTTGCACAAAATTTTATTGTTGGACATTGGATACCCCTCTTGGAGGATGTGATACATTTTGAGAAACAATCTTTGTTGGGGTGTCATTGAAACTTTCCAATAATGTATCTCTAATTTCTGAAATCTTCATCAATTCATATAGTGGAAGACTCACTTTAATTTTTTTGAATTCCTCTAGTACATAAGAATTCAATCTCTTCAATTCCTCTCTAGAAGGACTTCCTTTCTGCTTTTGTCCTAGATTTTCACATTGCCTTTGTTGTCCTTGTTGAGCAGAGGATTGAAGATTATTCTTTCCTTTATCACTTTGTGAAGAATTTGTCATGGGAGATTGGCCTCTATCTCCTTGAGAGCTCATGAGTTGTTGAAATTCAGGGGAGTCTCTGAGAGGCTCAGGATTATTGTTCGCATTTGGATGCAGGGGAGTTGAAAAGTTATTTGGAGGAACTGATGATGTTAATGGCTCAAGGTTCGTATAATTCCTTTGATATGTCTTTATTGGAGTATTACTTGATGTTTTTTGAAAGGCTTGCACTTCACTTGTCCCTTCCACCAAGACACTATTATATAGAGGAGGGAATAAAAATCCATCCTTATGTAGTGATTCATTCAGGGATACTGGTGGAGGTTGATTTTCTAGTGGGACTTGATAACGTGGCATCTCTATAGGACCATTTGCTGAAGCTAGTGGGAATTTTTGATTAGCTTCTATGGGCATGTAATCATAAGAATCAGGAGGAGGAAACTTAAAATATCAAAAACCAATGCTTGGTCGTATCTTGGTGAGGGTACCATCTCATATCTCGTAGGAGGAGGATTCTCAGATGTGGTAGTGTTCCTCACTTCTCCCTTGAAAATATCTTCTGCATTTTGAAATTTGTGACACTGTAATTTAGAATGTTGACTAGTCTCATGTAATCTACACCATACAAGTAGTGCAGCTTCTACTAAGAAAACTTTATCAGTTAGGCAATTCTTAGATGGAGGATTATCCAATGGTGACGGTATGCCCCCATTATTTGGATTAGTGTTCCATGATCTTCTTTGATGACCTTGGTTATTATTATGATATCCTTGATTACCTTCATTGAATCCTTGATTGTGTCCTTGATTACTATCATGATGTGGAGGGGTATTCCCTTGATAACCTCGATTGCTACCTTGATATGACTGATAATTCCTCTGTGCATTTTGCAATTGATTATTTTGATTTCTAAGGTGAGGGACCTCAGTGGACAACTTTTTCACTTGTTCAATCAAATCTCTCATCTCATCCTTTTCCTCTTGGGTCCTTGTAGAATTTGTTGTGTTTTAGAGATAAATTGGTTGTGTGGGCATTTCCTGTGACATAGGTGCTCCAGGGTGCAACACCAACTGGCTCGGAGGGGCAGGAACTAGATTGATAGTCAGAGCATAATTTAAAGCTCCTTGATTCAATGCATTTTCATTTCCAAAATAGCTAGGTGCTCCATTCGTAGTTTTTGATGATTGTAAACTAACTTTCTCCACCTCAGCATATGCTTGGATCAAACTTGTAGGAGCCGGATGAGTTTTTTGAACAAACATAGATGTTAAACAGTCTAGGGCTACATAGTAGATAGGTCGTGTTGCATCATCTCCTATGTGATATGGATCATGCAATCTTGAATAAGCCCTTTGAAATTGATTATTGGAAGCACCAATTGATTCACGTTCTTGTCTCCTTATCTCGATAAACTGCCTATACAATTCTGCAGGGGTGATAGGCAATCTAAACTTCCCAAGGAATGCATCCTTCAATTGTTTCCAAGTTTGTATTGAATTTGAAGGTAGGTTGATATACCAGTAAAATGCTTCCTCACCCAATGAATAAGGGAATAGTCTACATGCAACATCCTCATCTTGCACATTTCTATTCTGGAGGACATCCTCAAAAATTTTAATGTGTTCATTAGCAGTGCGGTTCACATCATCCACAATGAATTTAGAACAAAAGTGTTCATGATTCTTTGGAATATTATTGTATGTGGCAAACATTGCAAGGGGTGATGCATTCTGTGGACGCCACTGCTAGGCCATTGCTAGAACTTGTTGTTGGATAATTGCAGGTGAAACAACTTGTATAGGTATTTGCACAAATAACTATTGAATTTGTGTAGCTCCTGGTGGAACTCCTCCTTGGATTGATCCTTGTGCTTGATGTTGAGGTGGTGGAGTTTGGAATATCCTTATGAGATCAGCTACACTTGGTGAATTCTAGCTCGTAGATGCTTGTTTATTTCCTTGCCTAGGCTTTGGATCAAAACTCAACTCTTGTAATCCATGTGCTCCTGGGGTGAATCTCAAGGATCTTCGATGTACCTCCAGTGAGGATGAATTAATGTGCTCTAGTATGTGAAACTGCTATAAAATCTTCAAGGTTCCTTTAATGTTAGGTCTTGACTGTTGATAAGATTAATGGTTGATGTGATTTGTTGATGATCACAAGGGGCCTTACATTTTAATTCATATTCATTTGAAGTCATACTAGATGTATGAGCTATCTTAAGGTTTTTCAATGAAGCACTTTTTTGGATTTTTCACAGAATATGCAGAAATTCAATAGGATGGGCTTTAGGAATTCTATTCTAATCCTAAGGGTGGTGATAACAACAAATAGTATTCTAGTGGAAAAATTACTCAATTTACTGAATTCCACTTCGCCAAGTTATACTATAACTAAGCATGAACAAGCGCAATCTTCAAGGGTTATGCCAAAGATTTTCATATCACCGCATACACCATCATAAAGAACAATGTATACAAATGATAGAAGTTGGGCATATGCATGAAAGGGGTTCAGGCTAACTTTACACAACGAATTAGAATCACCAAAATGTTAAAAGTATGAACCAAAGGAATTCATCAATACACCATCATATTCTCCATTGTAATCACCACACATTGACTATGCTAAACTTAATCTAATTGAAAAAATTTAGGAGAACAAGCAAGCACTAAGACATGTCAAGTATTCACCAAAATCCAATGAAAACTTTATTATCTCAGCAGCTCATAGCAAAAATCTCATAAAAATCTCCCTTTATAAATGAGAAATGAGGCCTTTATACAGGTCCTTGATTACAATGGGTGGCCTGGATGATCACAATAACCAATGGCCAAGATCATGCCATACTAGCCCTAATTAGGATTAGGGCAATGGAAAGGAATCTACATTAATGCCACAAGGAATCCACTACTATAGTGGGTAATAGATGCCCACTATGCATGCTCGTTTAAGAAGGAGTGGGGTGTAATAAATGATCCCTATGCACACCCACTATGCATTTAATGCATCTATCCTTGATTTCTTTGTCTGAAAGATAAAAATTGATCTAACACAATTTCCAACTCCTCTATACTGATGCTTGGTATAGATTCTTGCTTGAATTCTAGAATTGCAATTGCTCTTTCTGCTTTTCCCAAGCTTTCATCCCAATCTGGTAGTAAGTCCTTAGTAGTGTGCATTGTATTTGAGAATATGGATAAGTTCTCAAAATCATCTCTTCCATATACATTTAGCTGAAATAATTCCTCTAACTTGACTTTCAGATTATCAGTTGTCATTTCTTCTTCCCCCAATCTTTGTGATAAAAAGGATGCAACTGCATTTGATATTCCTTGCTTGATGTTATCAACAATCTTTTTCCATCGACTAGATTCCCTAGTAAAGCTCTCAAACATTTCCTTAGCCATGATCACTGCACTGTACCATCGAATAAAATCATAGACATCCCCCTCACTGATAACTCAACCATCAATCAATTCTTTCTTTGGGGTATCCATCAGATTCTGAATGTCGGCAATCACCTCTTCTTGGTAAATATGCTCATCCACCCATAATTCCTCCATGCACTGGATCCTAGAGATTGCAGCCAATGCCCTATTATGCACTTGCACTAACTCTTCTGCATGTTTGAATGCTACCTCCTGAATTCCTTCAATCCAAATCTTTGCATCTTGAGCAATCCACTTGATTCTATCAATATCACCTACCACTTCATTGGAAACACCTGTTGGAGGGACAAATGATGGACCTTACTCTCTTACTAGATGAGGCAAGCTATTGATGTAATGACATAAGGACCAAATTTCTCTTTTTTTCTTTTCATACCCTTCTTCTACTTTCTTCGGCCTATCCTTAGAGGCTTGTGTGGAGTCATCAAATTCTTCCAATATTTTCTCTTGGGAGGCATGACCAAGATTTACCTCATAACATGATATTCATCTGGAGCAATCTGATTTTTTCCTTTGTTAACTGTGGGAGTCGCAATTTGTAAGATTTTGGATCCTAATTCTCCTCTGATGAATTTAGTATATCTTTTTGATTTCCCTTGTTCTTCTGATCAGTTTGATCGGCCCAAAATTTCCTATAATTCAATTGCTAGATCTACCTCCCTTTGTTGACGCAATTGAATTTGTTTCCTCAACCATTCTAGAATGGGTATACTTTGGTACCCCAAAATTACCAATTGTTCTTTCCTTTGGACCAATTGAATTTCATCCTCTTCACCTCCTAGACTATCCATTGTAACCTCAAGAACTACAACTTCGGCGCTTGGAAGATGTATTACTACTCCTAGAGTTTCTTCCTCTAGTAGACCATCTCCATCATTAATCATTTCTCACTCTAAGATAGTAGCAAGATTTTTCACTGTAGCCATATCTTGATCTCTCCCTCTTTCGTGCATGGACTTTTCATAAGAATTTAAACTCAACCTATCATGAATTGGCCTATCCAAATTCTCTTCTTGCTCAAATCTCCTTATACTTGTCCCTACATCCTACCTTTCAAAAGTTTCTATCTCTTGGACACTTGGAGTTTGACTCAGAGAAGAGGGAGCATCTCCATGTTTTTACTTCTTTATTTGAGATTCTTGGATAACTTCCTCAATCCTAGGATGCTTTTCTCGAGGTACCTCCTTCACTTTCTTGGTTCCTACATCTTCGGATGGAGTTCCTCTTTCCTCAATAGTCCCTTTAGATATTTTTCCTGATCTTTCATCCCTAAGTGGTCTATGGCCAAGCAACCTATATGTGAATCCATTAGCTAGGGCAACTAATTTTTCAAGCTTACGCTCGATCCACCACTTTGTAAAATCTAAGACTGGTTTTGAAGGGGCTTCCAGATCTGTAATTTCTTTCTTCTTCCAATCAAATGTTTGAGCTATCATTTCGAGATTGAAACCCTTTTACATCATGTTTGGGTCCTCCTCCATTTGATCAGGAACCTTTAATATGTTGCATGTTCTAATAATGTTCAATGGTAGTCTTGAATGCAACCTTTTTCTAATCTCATTCTCATCTGCTACATTTGCCAAAAAGTCTTCAAGGAGAACCTTGTGTTGGTACTTTGATCCTCCTTTTGATGAGATCTTGTTGTAAGGATCAAAATCATTCCTCTTTGGATAAAGCAGAAGGCGAAAGAAGTGGAGCTCATCTAATGATTTCTCTGCAGCTTTTAGACATGGGCATACCCCAATTTTCCCTTCTCCTATGGAAATTGCAAACTGCAATCCCAACTTCTTCTTCCCTTTCTGAATCTTGTCATAGACAATAAGTTGTTGAGTAAGCTCTAACAAGACCATCTTATCCGTTGGAAACTTGGGAAGTTTGTATGGCTCCGTGGAGAATCCTTGAACTCGGATGTATGAAAAGGTAGGAAATTGAATAACCCAGGCACCATATTCCTCAACCAACTTCATAGCACCCATTGACATTCTTATATGTGGCCTCTTTTTTGGTGTTCTCACTATGTGCATGGAAAATATATCATTAACCCTCATGTAATCATCCTTTGAATAAAAATGTAGCTGCGGGTAACATTCATGGATTTTGAGGTGTTGGCTTCCGCTTCCAATTGGTCCTTTGCATTGTAGTCCATCATAACTTGTCCTTCATGCTAGCATGTAGATGACATAGGAGCTCAAGTAAAATTTCCTTGTATGCTCTAGATTCATCAACTGTTCATTTAGATTATCACTTATGAGCCCAACCCAATCTATTTTGTCGCCTTCCTCCATCACCTGCTCAACAAAATACCACATCCAAGATTCAAACCTATAAGAATAAGGCATGCCAAATATGTGACTCAACATCATGACCATATCACTATATTCCCTCTACAAGTCGAGTAGTACTATTTCTTTAGGAATCTTGGAATGATGCAGTCTATTCTTTTTCAACCATCTTTTGTTAATTATTTCTTCACAAAAATTGATTCCAGATGTATAGATTCTCAGTGCTTTCTCTTGTGTTTTTGTGACCATCCTTGGATTTGAAGGAATTCCAAATGCTTCAGAAATGGATGCCAGAGAAAAATCTGCCAAAATATTTTAGTTAGAATCCTAGATGGTTATGTCTCTAGGACTGTAGTGCTTGGTACATTCCACGATTAACTTTGGATACTGAAAAGAAGGAGAAAAACTAGCTGTAGCAAAAATTCCACTTCTCACAATTTTTGTAGCCAGGTGTGTTGGGTGATAGTCATTATATCCGAGCATTCTTTGGTTAAAATCTTTCAAATCAAGGCTGCTAAGACTTGTATCTCCAATTTTTTCCCACTTTGACACAATTTTGGATTCAGGATAGAATCTGTTGGATAATGTTGTCCTTAATGTCACACAAATGTCATATCAGTTATTAGTCTCAGCTAACCGAGCTCAGCTACAGTGTCAACCGAGATCACTCGGTGATTGAAGAAAATGAGGCACATAGTGTCAATCGAGTTCACTCGGTCATCGAAGAAAATGAAGCAGTCAGTATCAACCGAGCTCGCTCGATCATCGAAGAAAATGAGGCAGACAGTGTCAATCGAGCTCACTCGATCATCGAAGAAAATGAAGCAGTCAATATTAATCGAGCTTACTCAGTCATCAAAGAAAATAAGGCAGACAAGTGTTAACTGAGCTTACTCAGTCATCAAATAAAATAAGGTAGACAAGTGTTAACTGAGCTCACTCAATTATCAAAGAAAATGAGGCAAACAGTGTTAACCGAGATCACTCAGTCAACAAAGGAATTTGGCAAAGACAGTTTCCACCGAGCTCACTCGGTCATCTATGGAAACTCAGTACTTACCGAGTTCTCCTGGCAATTGAAGGGTTGTCACGGAGTTCACTGTATTAACCGAGCTCAGTCGGTTAACACGGGAATTATTTTCTGAATAGTATTAACCAAGCAGGGTTGGCCAGTAAAGGGATTTGTTAGTTTGTAATTTTAATTATTTCTAGCCGACTATTATACTTGTTTGATTATTGGTCAGTGATTTGAGCAGACTAAGATAATCTAAAATGTATATATGGTCACTCAAGTTGTAAATCAAAATAGAAGTGTGAAAAAGTTATGAAGGTGCATTATAGTGTGAAATGAAAAGGCAAATGTTGAGAAAAGTCTGATGAAGGATCAAATGCATTGAAGGAGCTAAAAAATTGTATTTGATCAGTAAGGATTCGGTCAAGAATAATAGAGATCTATAATCAGCAAAGATAAGTTGCATATTGTATCAGATCACTTCATTGTTGCTTTCTAACCATTGTAACAGTGAACTCAAAATCTCTTAACAGAGTTGGTTTAACAGTCATTCTATAAATCCTCTAACAAGGTGAAAGTTTAGTTGAATTGTTCTAAAGACCTCTAGCAAGGCCACTCCTAACAGGGTGATTAAATCCTCTAACAGTGTCACACCTAATAGTGTATTTTGTAACCTTTAACAGGGTTGGCTCCTAATAGGGCTCACTTCAAAAGAGTGAAAAATAGTAACTAGTTACATTGGTGGTTTTTCCCATATTGGGTTTCCACGTTAAATCTGGTGTCTCTAGTGTTCATGATTGCTGAATTGTTTTTGGTTATCAGTTCTTAATAATTATTATTATTTGCTGCATTATCAAGTTTCAGTAATTTGTAACTAAGATCAAGCTTTTAGACATCTAAGGGACTGTGAAATGTTTTTGTGGTAACTGATTCACCCCCTCCCCCTCTCAGTTACTCCATTCTCATTTCCAACAATTGGTATTAGAGCTTTTGGTGCTTGCAGGAAAAGATTTCAAGGTTCTAAGCCAAAGATCAAGATGTCTTACAAAAGAAAAATTTCAAAACTTAACAGAGATAACTTCTCAGCATGGCAAAGATTGATGAAACTTCATCTGGCTACTGTTGGTGATACTGGACTGAAATACCTTGAAGAAGAATATGAAGAACCTTCTGGCACATTCTCAGTTAATGATATTTCTGAAAAGAAGACTCACAACAATATGATGATAGACATAGCATTTGCTTTTAGCTATGAAGAATTTGATGACATTAAGGACTGCAAAACTTCCTTTGACATGTGGAACAAGCTAAAAGAGATCTATGAAGGAGATGATAATGTGAGAAGAGCAAAAGCAGAAAGACTAAGAGGATAATTTGATCAAATGAGGATGAGAGAGGATGAAATCATTGCAAAGTATGTTGAAAGAGTTAAAGCATGTGTAAGTGCAATCAGGGCAGCTGGAGGTGACATCAAAGGAGAAACAGTTGTAAGCAAAGTTCTCAAAACCTTGCTTCTCATTTATGCAATCAAAGTCTCTGCAATTCAGGAAAAAAGGTGTGAACCAAATCATAAGATAAATCTTGAGGCTATAGTCAAAAGACTAACTGCATTTGAACTAGATAACTTTGACAACTATGTTCCAGCCTCCAAAAACATTGAATCAACATTTCAAGCCAAGCTCTCACTCAAAGAGAAAAACAAAAAGAAGATAGAATCATAGTTAGAAAGTGAAAATAAATCAAGCCAAAGTTCAGACGGTGATCTCGAAGTGATTGAAGCTCTACTAGCAAGGAAATATTCTAGAGGCAGAGGAAAATGCAAAGGTAAAGTTCCTCTAATCTATTTTTCTTGTGATGAAATTGGTCATATTGCAGCAAGGTGCCCAAACAAGCAAAACAATGATGAAAAGAAAGATCACAAATGGAATGGCAAGAAAGACTTTAAATCATCCAAGAACAAAGGTAAGAAATCATGTTTCATGGCTGAAAATTCTAAGGATTCTAATAATAGTGAGGATGAAATTGTTTATATTGTTGTTAAAGATGACTCTGACAGTGATGACGAAGATAAAATGGCTCTTATCTCTCATGTAAGTAAGAATGATACATGGATTATAGACAGTGGTTGCTCACATCATATGACTGGTGATAAAACTAAGTTTGATCAGTTTGAAGACTATGATGGTGGCAGTGTAAGATTTGGTAATAATGAACCTCGTTTCATAAAAGGAAGAGGAAGAATCTATCTATCCAAAGAACTTATATGTAATAATGCCTATTGGGTTGAAGCTCTCAAACATAATTTGCTAAGTGTTGCACAGTTACTAAATACTGGATTCAAGGTGGAATTCATGCATGGAAAGGAAAGACTGTTGAATGAGCAAGGAAAACTGATAGGATCTGGCACCCAAACTAAAGGTAACTTGTTCTATCTAGAACTTGGTAAATGCTCATGTTTTATTGCTCAAATTGAAGAGATTTGGTTATGGCATAAAAGGTTGTGTCATGTCAATTTTGATAATTTGGTAAAAATAAGCAAATTCAAGAAAGTAAGAGGCATTCCTAACATTAAGAAACCTGAGGTTGGTCTATGCAAGAATTGTTAGATTGGTAAAATGGGAAAGACTAGTTTTAAAGGTAAAAACTATTAGTCTGAAGATATATTAGAAATTGTGCATACTGATTTATGTGGACCCATTGGAGAAAAGTTTTTCATTCTTTTTGTTGATGACTATTCAAGAATGATGACTGTCATGTATCTAAGGAATAAATCAGAAGCATTTGAGAAATTCAAATGGTATTTGGCAAGAGTAGAAAAAGAAACAGGGAAAAGGCTGAAATGTTTAAGGTCAAACAGAGGTGGTGAATTCATTTCACATGAATTCAATAACTTCTGCATTGAAAGAGGTATTAAAAGAAAAGTTTCAGCACTAGGAACTCCAGAACAAAATGGAATAGCTGAAAGAAGAAACAGATCCATTATGGATTGTGCAAGAACCCTGATGATAGAAAAAAACATTGCTATCAAATACTGGAAGGAATCCATTAGCACTGCAGTTCATACCTTAAATCGAATACAGTTGAAGAAGGACTCATTCAAGACTCTCTATGAATTATGGTATGGCTACAAACCCAATGTAAGTTATCTGAAAGTATTTGGAAGCAAATGTTATATTTTGAAAGAATCTAGAAAAGGAAAATTTGATGTAAAAGGTGATGAAAGAATATTTTTGGGATATTCTTGCAAAAGCAAAGTATATAGATGTTTAAATCTATCCACTCACAAAGTCATAGAAAGTGCACATGTGAAAGTTGATGAGTTTGCAGACAAATCAGAAGAAGAAAGCAAAAAGATACTTGAAGACTACAAGAGATTTGTTTACATTGAACCAGATACTATACCAAGTATATTGTTCACTCAAGAATCCTCAACTCCTGAGTCTTCAGTAACCAAGTTGCAAATAGTTCAAACCGAGCCACAGCAACATTCAGACACTACCGAGCAAGTATCTATCGAGTCTGAAGCAACCAAGCCAAAACAGCCTGAACATGAAATTGAAGCACAAGCAGATATCAATGAAACTCATTCAAGAGGTAAAGAACCTATATTAGCTAAATATGTCAGAAGACATCATACACCAGATCAGATCATTGAAGACAAATCTGAAGGAACCCTGACAAGAAGTAAGTTGAAAATTACTTGTTTACTTGTTGATTTTGAACCTAGAAGTATTAAAGATGCATTGGCAAATGATAGTTGGATTGAGGCAATGAATGAAGAAATAGAACAGATAGAGAAGAACAAGACATGGACTCTTGTACCCAGGCCTAAAGATAAGAATATAATTGGAACCAAGTGGGTATTCAGAAACAAGTTGATTGAAGATGGTAAGGTATCCAGAAACAAAGTTAGATTGGTATGCAAAGGATACTCTCAAGAAGAAGGCATAGATTATGGGGAAACTTTTTCTCCTGTTGCAAGATTGGAAGGAGTTAGAACCTTACTTGCATATGCTACTCACAAAGGATTCAAAGTTTATCAGATGGATGTCAAGTTAGCATTCCTCAATGGAATACTGGATGAAGAGGTTTACATTGAACAACCTGAAGGTTTTGTTGATCCAGATAAAAGGAACATGGTCTGCAAATTACACAAGGCACTATATGGTCTGAAACAAGCCCCTAGAGCATGGTATGAAAGATTGCATAACTATCTTATTCAGATTGGTTTTCAAAGAACTAATGATAATAGTAGCTTGTATATAAAGGAAGGACTAAATAATAAGATTGTCTTGGCAGAAATATTTGTAGATGATACTATTTTCATAGGGAATGATGATCTTTGCAAAGAATTTTCAGAACAAATGAACAAGGAATTTGAAATGTCTATGTTTGGTGAAATAAAATTCTTTGTTGGTCTTCAAATTCAACAAAATAAGAATGGCATCTTCATTACTCAATCAAAATACATCGAGGAGATATTGAAAAAGTTTGGTATGGAGGACTGTAAACCTGTTGGAACTCCTATGTGTACTGGATTGAAACTTACCAAAGATGATGAATCCAAAGAAGTAGATCAAACATTGTATAGATCTATGATTGGAAAGTTGCAGTATGTAGTTCATACCAGGCCAGATATTGCTCTTGCAGTTGGTATTGTTGCAAGATTTTTAGCAAAACCAAGAGAAACTCACCTAATGGCAATCAAGAGAATAATGAGATATTTGAAAGGAACTGAAGATTATGGAGTATGGTACAACTTTGGAGGTAATTTGGATTTGAAAGTTTTTACTGATGCTGATTGGGCAGGGAATCTTGATGACAGAAAAAGCACAAGTGGAGGAGCATTCTTTCTTGGAAAGAGATTGGTTTCTTGGACAAGCAAAAAGCAAAATTGTACATCCCAATCTACAGCAGAGGTAGAGTATGTTGCTGCAATAGTAAACTGTTCCAACATTGTTTGGTTTAGGTAGTTATTACAAGGAATGAAGATGGAAATCAAAGAACCAGTTGTTATGTTCTGTGACAATACTAGTACAATCAACATATCCAAGAATCCAGTGATGCATTCCAAGACCAAGCATATTGCAATCAAATATCATTTTGTCAGAGAATTGGTGCAAGACAAGGAGATCAGATTGGAATATGTTCACACAAAGGAACAAATTGCCGATATGTTCACAAAGCCCTTATCTAAGGATGCATTTTTGTATCTTAGAGGTAAGTTAGGGGTCATTCCCCTATCTGAAGTTCACTAAAATAAGTTTTAGTGATGCATCAACGCATATAAGATTGAAGATCTATCTGTTGATGCAGTTTAATCAGAAATCCTTGCATATGAATCAGTACTAAAGGTACATTGCAATTCATTTTACTTCTGTCATCTTTGGCATGTGTTGTCAAAGAGGGAGAGATCTACTGTCATATCCTTCTGAAATTTGTGAAATTTGAAAAATCTGCTATGAAGTTCCTTAAAAGAGGGAGATTATTAAAAGAGGGAGAAGTATGTTATCTTGTTGGACTTATTTCAAAATTTCATTCTGTTATGACATGTTGTGTTGCCATCAATGCCAAAGAGGGAGATTGTTGGATAATGTTGTCCTTAATGTCACACAAATTTCATATCAGTTATTAGTCTCAGCTAACTGAGCTCAGCTATAGTGTCAACCGAGATCACTCAATCATCGAAGAAAATGAGGCAGATAGTGTCAACCGAGCTCACTCGGTCATCGAAGAAAATGAAGCAGTCAGTATCAACTGAGCTCACCCGGTCATCGAAGAAAATGAGGCAGATAGTGTTAACCGAGCTCACTCGGTCATCGAAGAAAATGAAGCAGTCAGTATTGACCAAGCTTACTCGGTCATCAAAGAAAATAAGGCAGACAAGTGTTAACCGAGCTTACTTGGTCATCAAAGAAAATAAGGCAGACAAGTGTTAACCGAGCTCACTCAGTTATCGAAGAAAATGAGGCAGACAGTGTTAACCGAGATCACTCGGTCAACAAAGGAATTTGGCAAAGATAGTTTCCATCGAGCTCACTTGGTCATCTATGGAAACTCAATACTTACCGAGTTCTCCTGGCGATTGAAGGGTTGTCACGGAGTTCGTTGTATTAACCGAGCTCAATCGGTTAACACAGGAATTATTTTTTGAACAGTATTAACCGAGCAGGGTCGGCCAGTAAAGGGATTTGTTAGTTTGTAATTTTAATTATTTCTAGCAGACTATTGTATTTTTTTTATTATTGGTCAGTGATTTGAGCCGACTAAGATAATCTGAAAGGTATATATGGTCACTCAAGTTGTAAATCAAAATAGAAGTGTGAAAAAGTTATGAAGGTGCATTATAGTGTGAAATGAAAAGGCGAATATTGAGAAAAGTCTGATGAAGGATCAGATGCGTTGAAGGAGCTGAAAAGTTGTATTTGATCAGCAAGGATTCGGTCAAGAATAACAAAGATCTATAATTAGCAAAGATAAGTTGCATATTGTATCAGATCACTTCATTGTTTCTTTCTAACCATTGTAACAGTGAACTCAAAATCTCTTAACACAGTTGGTTTAATAGCCATTCTATAAATCCTCTAACAAGGTGACAGTTTAGTTGAATTGTTCTAAAGACCTCTAGCAAGGCCACTCCTAACAGGGTGATTAAATCCTCTAATAGGGTCACACCTAACAGTGTGTTTTGTAACCTTTAATAGGGTTGGCTCCTAACAGGGCTCACTTCAGAAGAGTAAAAAATAGTAACTAGTTACATTGGTGGTTTTTCCCATATTGGGTTTCCATGTTAAATCTGGTGTCTGTAGTGTTCATGATTGCTGAATTGTTTTTGGTTATCAGTTCTTAATAATAATTATTATTTGCTACATTATCAAGTTTCAGTAATTTGTAACTAAGATCAAGCTTTTAGACATCTAAGGGACTGTGAAATGTTTTTGTGGTAACTGATTCACCCCCTCCCCCTCTCAGTTACTCCATTCTCATTTCCAACAGAATCCTCTCCTTTCATTCTTTATCAGTTGTCCTCACATTTCTCCTATTCCCTTGGGCTCTACCATTTTCCTTTCCTACAAAATTTAAAAAAAAATGTACACACATAAGACTATGCAAGGACATTATTTAAAAACAATGGATACAACTTGTCCATAGGACAAAGATGTTTTGATTTTCCCCAAAATTTCCATACTCCTTTCAAGATTCACTTTTTAACACTTCCGTGAGAAATATGAAATTTCACAACTCACT
Source organism: Cupressus sempervirens (assembly GCA_028749045.1). Classification (NCBI taxonomy): domain Eukaryota; kingdom Viridiplantae; phylum Streptophyta; class Pinopsida; order Cupressales; family Cupressaceae; genus Cupressus; species Cupressus sempervirens. The sequence goes on along the minus strand of CM053786.1, from coordinate 86,535,155 downwards.
GCAAAGAAAATTCCTTTATGATAGGATTCAAAATATTCTGTCATGAATTCCCAAAAAACTCCTCAATAATTTCAGAAAATTTCTCAAAAAATTGCTTCCTTGAACTCCTCTAATCTTACTCCTATTCTCAATTTGCTCTTCAAATTTCTGTGTGAGCCTGAATTAATGAGAGGTTTGATCCTTAGACTAAAATTAGGCAGTTGCTTTACTTAGCCATCAAAGTTTCCATCTTTTGTGTCACTTGTCACTTTTTGTTGTTTGTTTCAAAAAGTTGCTATTTTGATGCTCTTAGCTTCAATATGAAACTAAGTATTTCTTATCCCTTTTTGATTTTATTTTTCACTTTTATTAATTAAATATCAATTAGAAAATTAATATTTAATTAATTTCCATATTTAAATGAAAAAATCAAATTCATTTCCAACTTTTCTCCATCTTTTATTTTTTTGGATTATTATTCAAAAAAATCAAATTAAATATTAGTAAAACTAATAGTTAATTTTTTAATGTAAATCCAAAAAAAACTTTTTTTGAAGGAACATTGCTTTTTTCGCTTTTCTCTTAACCCAATTTTTCACTTCTCAAGGAATTTCACCCTCTTCCTCTAAATTTTGGATTTTTCCTCAAAATTTTCAATTTTCCCACTTTTTGTTGGATGTCTGTTGCTTCAATGATAATATTTCTCTGCCACAACTACATTTCGTAGTCTTGAAGTAGCCAGTTTTTGGCTCTTACAGACAACACTATCCGAGCTTCCTTCTCCATACTAGGCAAAATGTAGTTGCATATGGCATCCTTCAATATCAGTTTACGATGTTCCTTTCAAAGTTACGTTGATCTACTCACTCCATCACTAAGATAGAAAACTTCAAATTCATTCATTAAAGTGCCATCTAAGCCATCTTAGACAATCTGATAGTAACCTGAAGAAGTTTCTCTTCTCTATTTTTCTGAATAAGAAGCCACTGTGCATCGTCGAACTTACTTATTTGCTTGTTACTCAACCACTTTATCCTAGCATACTGATTGAATGGACCTATAGCATTATTTCCATCAGCAGTAGGCTTAGTAGTTACCACTGCCTCTTCATGTAAAAATTATGGGCATATTCCTTAACAGCTAGCTCACAAATGATTTCTACTACTGCCATTTGCCTAGCAACTTTGAGCACTGAGTGTGGGTCCATAAATTCTCCAGCAGAAAATCTGGCTGCTACATCCTCCTCCTGCATTCCATAGTCCAAAGTGGGCTTTTGAAGAATTTTGTCTTTTTCAAATTATTCCACGACTCTTGCTAATTTGCGCTCCATGATTTGCGGGTCAGGATTTTCACGGAATGAAAGATTTTATCCTTTTCAAAAACATTCCCTCACTAATTTAAAACTATGCTCCATGCTTTTCGGGGTCGAGCTTTTTCTCAGATGAAGGATTTTATATTTTGCAAAACATCCTTCACTACCTTGAAACTGTGATCCATGATTTGCAGGGTCGGGCTTTCAGAATGATAAAGGATTCTATTTTGAACTCTTCTGTTTCTCACACTTGCTTGACTGCTAGACTTTCACTCCATGCTTTATGGAAAGTGGGATTTTGGTGGAATGAAGGATTTAATCTTTTTGAAACAACCCTCCACTTTCCCAATTTTGTGCTTCCACACTTTAGGGAGCGGGCTTTTGATGGAATGAAGGATTTTATCCTTCTCAAACAATTTTTCACTATCTACTCCAAATCTGCGCCTCTGCATGCAAGAGCAGGGTTTTTTGGAATGAAGGATTTTGTCCTTTGTGAGATATTTGTTACCAACGCCAAATCCCTCTCTAAGATTGTGGAAGGCACAGTTTTAATGTAGTCATGGATTTAACCATTCCTTGAGTCCTACTGACTTGTGCTCCATGGCATTCAGGAACAGCTGGCATATTACTTAAAATAAAAGGGGGTCTTAGGCTTGGGCGTGTTGTGACTAGTGGTCACAACAAGACTCTCTTGTTCTTTAGAAAGAGTTTCAATGTTAATCATATTTTTCTTCATAACTTTCTTCTTTTAACTTTCAATATAGTTTCTGATATTTCTTTTTAGCTAGCTCACATTTAGGAGTCTCTTAGATATATAAAAGATATGGACTGTACTCATAATGATGAACTCCCAATTTTATGATAATCCAAGAATGAAGTTTCAATATGCTAGGCCAAAACCTTCTAAATTTGCAAACCCAACCATGATAAGATAAAACAAAAGTGAAACATTCAATTTTGCTAATTTTTCTTCATCTAGATCTATGAAAATATGACTGTGGATGGAAAGAATCATGTACCACCAACTTCATAGATACCAAAAATTCACCCCATTCATCATGAGACACTAAACAAGAGGGTGATCCCCTAAGTAATGTGTAGGATTCATAGAAGATGCAATTAGAGCAGCCAAACTCATAGAAGGACCAATCTTTCTGAGGCCTCACTTGAGGGATAAACCTCAACTAGAGAAACCCCTAGACTGCCTCTATATTGCATAGAAATATTGGAGAAACTAGAGTGAGAGACACAAGGTGGGAGATTAGAGAAACCAATGACAACTATCACTAGAATCTTGATGATTGATGCACTAATAGATAAATATTTAACCTAAAATGAAATCTGTTCTAGTAGATGGCTTCAAGACTATTTATTGATTCCAGAAAAATGATATGTATTTTATTTTCACAACTAGTCAAATGGTGAACTAATGCTAACATAAATTATACTGATTTTTCTCACAACACATTTGTTCATTTTTATTATTCCATAAATAGAAAATACAATTTGAAAATCACAACCACATCTAAAAAATCAAGCACACTTCTTTGTGTAATTGGCTTGGCCAAACAATTAAGCTAGTTTGGTCTTCGGTGCATCAAATAGTCTCATACTTATAGAGCTACCCTAGCATTATAAAACCTTTTTTTTTTTGGATTTTTATTTTATTATAAAGTCATTATTGTTAAATTATTCTAATTTATAAAGTTTAAACACTCTATTAAATGAATAGTGTATGTAATTTTGTGATACCTAGCACACAACATCACACAAGTAGTCTAACTCTATAATGATTTGTTGGAGCTTTGAAGTTCTCTTTGTTGATTGCACAATCATATATATATTGTGTAGCATCTAAGCTTCCTTGTTCAATATAGACAGTAGTTGTTCATTCTAAAATACTTTGCTTTTATCTTGCAAGTATGAGGATGGAGTGAAAATTTATTATTAGAATTGTCCATAGACACTTCCAGCCATCCATAGTAGTTTTAAGGAAAGTTTGTTGTCAAGAAAGAGTCATTAGAATCTCCTGCTACTCCCAACCTTCAAGAAACCCATTTTCCTTCAAAATATTAATCATAGAAGCTAACTTAAACTATAAAATTTTGAACTCTGTTTCCTTTGATAAAAATTTTCCCCTTAAGAAAGACTTTGTGGCAGTATTTTATTCCTTAAATCTTTTGAAAATAGTGAACATTCTTTTTAGCCTCTAAAGTCTCATTTAAATATATTTTAGGAAGGACATTTTTACAAATGTAGATTGCATTATTAATTGAGTTATAAAAGTCCTCTAGATGATTCATTAACTCTTGTTGGACTGGGGGATGGAGTGCATCACCAAGATACAATCTATGCATATGGGATACATCGTATAAATTAAATTACCTTATTTGACTGGGTTAATTGTTCAATTGAATATTTAGTATCAAATGTTGGGATTTGAAGCCCAACAATAGTCACATTGTCCATTCTCCCTCTTGACTCTTTGTATTGAAGAGCTTTATATAATGGCTGTGTGTAGCTCATGTAATTTATTTAATTATTTTTTAATATAGTGATTTCCTACTCGAGTGTGAAAGTAGCCACTATTACCATAAACCACGATAAATACCTTTGAATTGTGTTTTGTCTTCTAAATTTTCATTTCTTTGCTCAATTTTAATATTTACAATTGGTATCAGAGCTGAGGTGAGGTTAGAGTAAAGATGGAAGATGGTGAAGTTGGTTTTATCATCAACAAATTTCTTAGAAATCTGGGCTCCGTAGAGGATAAGGTTGTATCTACTAAGAGCAGAAGATTCTGACATGTGCATTGTTGGGATGACTAGAAAAATAAGCCTAAATTTGAACTAGAAGCTTTAAAAGCTCTTAAATCTGACCCTAATGCAATTCTTGAGTGCATAGGAGTACATAAGGAAATTTTCATGGAATATTTGAAAGTTCTTAAATTTGACCTTCATGCATGGTGTTGGCATATTATTAAATGACTTCTCTTATTTATGGTTCCAATCTCAATGATACAAATAATTTTGCATCTAGAGTTCATAGGATGCTATAGTTAAAATACTTTGAAATGCACAGGAAATTTTTGGTAGTAAAGATGCAAGGGAAGATGAGAAATGGCTCAAAGGTATACGCATGTGAAGTGGTCAAACACACAAGAGAGTTATAATTTGAAAACACTAGTGCTTGGAGGACTTGCTGAGCTGGATATATCAACACACCAAGATAAGTGAAACGAGTGCAATATTGTTCCCCATTCTCATTACAATGTGCAAACCATTATAGACTTGCTACAAGATTTTAATAATTCACCAGTTTGTGCCATGCAGATCGTTGTCTTTGAAGCATATTGCTTGAGGAATAGAGTTTTGATGCACTTAGGAAAGACTACACATATATGAATTTGAAAGATAATATGTGGTAGCAAGAAGTAGTAAAGAAACAAGCCAAGCTCGCAATAAAGATGAGAGAATTGTATGGCAAGGGTACCAACTTTTATAGGAAGACTTGTAAATGTATCGAGCACTCATTTAACTATGCTAGGCTCACATCCTATTGAAATATTAATTGCATAAAGTCATTTGTCCCTATAGCAAAACTCCCACCTACCACTTTTGAACGTTTAGAAAATTTATTATAGGTAGGTGAGTTTTCAAAATTGGAAATAAGAGGAAAATATTTTTGACAGAAGACAAAAGGAATGATCTGTATTCATTCAACTAGCCGATTGAGCATATTAGAAGTTGCAGAGAAGAGCAGAGAAGGAAGTTTGTGTCGTGCCTGTAATTGCACGTTTTTTCTCCATTGTTGTTCTGTAAGTTTCTATTATTATTTTGACTTGTTGAAGCAGTGATTGCTCTAGGTGTTATTATATGCAGCCATTAGAGTTGCAAGTTTAAAGTTTTATGTTCTTTATTAGTTTGAAGTTTTAGGGTTATTTTACAATTTTTCTGGTTGAAGCCGAATGCTCCCAGATTTGTAATGGTTTAATTCAAAATTAAATAGAAAGCAAGCAAGCATACTTGAATCTATTATTCTTCCTCTATTTATTATATTTAAGAAGTTCATTATTGAAAGCTTCTCACTCTAGCTCTCTAGTTTTAATGGGGGAAGCATTCATTTGAAAATATGGTATTTGTCTAAGTTATAATTTTTTCAGTTTAAGCTATGCTTACTTGGCATCCATTTGAACCAAGTTTCCCTTTGAGTGCCAAGTTCACTCTGCATCTTCTTGTGTTGAGCTAGCTTGACACCTTCTTCTATCACTCAGCATCTATTGGTGCCGAATAAAACTACCTCTCAGCACCTTCAAGTGTCGATAAAATTTGGCATTCGGCAATAGTTAGTGCCGAACAAATTATTAAAGTATTGATTTAATATTTTACATGGTATCAGAGCTTTGAGTCAACACATCCATAGTGAGTTAAGGAAATTTTTTCTAAGATATTTAACATGGCAGGAGATGTAGGAAAGATATGGCAGCAACCACTACCCTTCAATGGACAAAATTATGATACATGGGTAAAGAAGATGAAGACAATAATGGTTGCAAATGATTTATGGGAGTTTTTGATTAATGGTTTCAATGACATAAAATACCCAACTCAGTATGTTGCTCTCACAAATTCACGAAAGACTTAGTTGAAAGAGTCAAGGAGAAAGGATGCTAAGGCATTAAGTTTGATTGAGGCAGCAATGACAGAGACAATTTTTTCTAAAATTGCAGCAACAAATTATGAAAAGGAAGCATGGGATATCTTGAGATTAACTTCAAGGGGATTGATAAAGTCTGTAGCATAAAGCTATAGAATATAAGGAGGGAGTTTGAGAACCTTTAGATGAAGGAAAATGAACCAATTGCAGATTTCAATTCAAAGACCTCCAATGTGATTAACCAACTGAAGTCAAATGGAGAGGACTATCAAGAGTAGAGGATAGTGGAAAAGATATTGACAATTTGGTCATGACTATAAAAGAGGCATAAGACCTCACTATTTTGACAATGGATGATTTGATGGGTATTCTTCAAACCCATGAGCATAGGATCAACAGATCTACATCTTTTCTTTCCCAAGAGCAAGCATTAAAGGCTCAAACAAATCCAAGAGGAAGGGGGAGAGGAAGAAATAGCTTAGGTAGAAACTATAGAGGCAGAGGCCAAGGTAATGGAGGACAAAGAAATGCTACAACAGAAAGCTCAAGAAGAGCAGAGGGAGCAAGAACTTCTCAAAACACTTCAAGAGGAGGTAAGAAAAACTACAAATCAAATTAGAGTAATATAGAATGCTACTACTATCATAAATATGGGCATTATGAAAGTGAATGTTGGAAGAATCAAAATGATCAGTCAAGACAAGAAAATATGGCTGATGTGAACATGGGAAGTGGAAACAATGCCACTGCTTTCATCATGTGTAATGTTGGTAAAGAAAGAAGCCCTAAATTTTGGTACCTTGACAGTGAATGTAACAACCACATGAGTGGTAATGAAACCTTCTATTCATTAAGAGTTTCAAATCTAAGATTAAAATGGGTAACAATGGAACCCTCCTAGTAGTGGGCAAAGGTTCTATTATGGTCCACACCAAGCAAGGTGAGAAGAAATAAATACAAAATGTGTATTTTGCCCCTAGTATGAAGCACAATCTAATGAGCATTTGTCATCTCATTCAAAATGGATACAAAGTGCTGATGGAGAATGATAGGTGTGTCATTAATGAAAAGGATGGGAGCAAGAACTTACTTGTAGCAGTTCAAATGACAAAGAACATAATCTTTCCCTTGAGGATAGAGACATGTTTCTCATCTCAAGTTGGTGTTGCACCTCCCACACAATTAGCTCTAAGGAGTGTGATTGAAGACCCATCATGGCTATGGTACCTCAGGTATGGTCATCTTGGCTATGTTGGTTTAAATTTGTTGTCAAATAAAAGAATGGTAGAAGGATTGCCATGAATAAGAAATTCATGTGACAAGTGTGAGGCTCGTATTTTGGGTAAGCAACATAAGATTCCCTTTAATTCTAAAAATTCTAGGAGGGCTAAATATCCATTAAAGTTAGTGCATATTGATCTAGTCAGTCCTATGCAAGTTACTTCCATTGGGGAAAGTACTTATTTCATGACATTTATTGATGATTTCAGTCGTAGGACATGGGTGTGATTTTTGAGATCTAAATCTAAAGAATTTGATAAGTTTCTTGAGTTCAAAGCCTAGGTTGAAAGAAAATGTGGACACTATATCAAGGTCCTAAGATCAGATAGAGGAGGGGAGTATAACTCTAAGTTAAAATGGAGAGGCTGAAAGAAATAATAGGACCATTTTTAAAATGGCAAGGAGCATTATGAAAGAGAAAGGTCTCCAACTTGATTTTTGGGGAGAGGCTGTGGCAATAACAATTTACCTAATTAATAGGTGTCCTACAAAGGCAGTCCATGATAGAATTTCAATGGAAGCATGGTCATGAGGAAGATAGATAGTTGGACACCTAAGGGTGTTTGAATGTGTTGCATATGCACATGTGCCTAAAGAGAAAAGGCAGAAATTGGATGACAAAGGTGTGAAATGCATCTTTATAGGGTACAACTTAGAATCAAAGGTATATAGATTCTATGACCCATTGAACAACAAGATGATTCTCTCAAGAGATGTGGAATTTTTTGAAAATTAGTCATGGTATGGACCGATTGATGAATCACCAAGCACCTCAAGTAAAGTGCCAATTATGAGTGAAGAGGATGCTAATGAACAGCAAGAAGAAGGAACAGATCGAAGAAAAGGCAAGTAGCCTCAGTCATGTTTGAGCTCCTCTAGGCATGACTGAGTGTTAGTGCCAAGTAACAGTGAAGACTGAGCTGGTTGGAAAAGCAGTAGTAGTGAAGATTCTGATCCCACACTCTCCTTCCTATTACCAAGAAAGATCAAGAGTCTTAGAGAGATATACCAAGATGAAAGGTATGAAGATTATGATGAGAGTGTTAATTTTGCATTATTTTCTCATAGTAATCCAATATTTTTTGAAGAGGTTGTTAAGGAGAAGAAATGGTGTAAGGCCATGGATAAGGAGATAGATGCTATAGAAAGGAATGAGACATGGGAGTTAACTGAATTGCCTCCCAAAAAGAAAGTGATTGGAATGAAATGGGTCTACAAGACCAAATGCAATGCTAAAGGCAAAATTGATAGGCATAAGGCAAGGCTAGTAGTCAAGGGCTACAAACAATAGTATGGTAGAGATTATGATGAGATATATGCCCTAGTTGCAAGAATGGAGACCGTACATGCTATCATAGCAATTGTACCTCAGAACAAATAGAAGGCATTTCAAATGGATGTGAAGTCTTCTTTCTTGAATGGTGTATTAAAGAAAGAAGTCTATGTGGAGCAACCACCTAGTTATGAAGTTGTAGGTGAAGAACACAAAGTATATAGATTGAAGAGATCTCTTTATGGGCTCAAGCAAGCTCCAAGGCATGGTACAGTAGGATTGACTCATATTTGATGAGCAATGGCTTTAACAAAAGTAATGGTGAGCCTACTCTTTACATCGAGGCAGCAAATAGAAATGTGTTGATTGTTGTCTTGTATGTAGATGATTTGATTTTTACTAGTAATGACAAGGCTTTAATTGGTGAGTTCAAAGAGGCCATAAAAAATGAATTTGAGATGATAGACCTTGGTCTCTTGAAGTACTTCCTAGGCATAGAAGTAAAATAAATGCATGATGGCATCTTCATCTTTTAAGAAAAATATTTAGGGAAGATCTTAGAGAGATTCAAAATGTAGAACAGTAAGCCAACCCCCACACCAACAGTAATAGGTTTGAAGTTGGGCAAGGAAGACTCTAGCAAGAGAGTGGATCCAACACTATACAAGAGCATGGTTGGAAGTTTGATGTATTTGACTGCAACTCAGCCAGACATAATGCATGCAATAAGTTTAATTTCTAGATTTATGAAAACACCAAAGGATTTCCATTGGCAAGCAAGAAAGAGGATCCTAAGATATGTGAAAGGTACTAAGGGATTTGGAATTTTGCATACTACAGAAAATGAATTCAAGTTGGTAGGTTATATAGATAGTGATTGGGCTAGAAGTATAGATGATAGGAAGAGCACTTCTGGATATGTATTTCATATGAGATCAGGTACAATTTCATTGGCATCCAAGAAGCAACCTATTGTTGCTCAATCTACAATAGAGGCTGAATACATAGTAGAAAATGTTGCAACATGCCAAACTATTTGGTTAAGAAGGATCTTGACAAACTTGAATGAAAGGCAAGAGGATGGAACCACAATTTATTGTGACAACATCTCATCAATTGCATTTTCCAACAATCCAGTCTTCCATGGGAGAAGCAAGCATATAGAGATTAGATATCACTTCATTAGAGAGTTGGTGGAGAATGGGGATATCAAAATAGAATTTCACAATTCTGAACAGCAGCTAGCAAACATATTTACTAAGCCATTAGGAATTGGAAGTTTTGTACACCTAAGAGAGTCTCTTGGTGTAGTTGATTTGGATTAGCAATAATCCTTGTTTGTTTAGCTCAGGACAAAGGGGGAGTGTTAAAATATTAATTGCATAAAGTCTCTTTCCCCTAGAACCAAACACCCACCTACCACTTCCGAATGGTCAAAAAAATTATTATGGGCAGGTGAGTTTTCAAAACTGGAAATGAGAGGGAAATATTTTTGGCAGAAGACAAAAGGAATGATTTGTATTCATTCAACCAGCTAGTTGAGTAGAGAAGGAAGTTTGTGTTGTGCCTGCAGTTGCACATGTTTTCTCCATTCTCGTTCTATAAGTTGCTCTTGTTATTTTGACCTGTTGAAGTAGTGATTACTCTAGGTGTTATTATATGCAGCCATTAGAGTTGCAAGTTTAAAGTTTTATGTTCTTTATTAGTTTGAAATTTTAGAGTTATTTTAGAGTTTTTCTGGTTGAAGTTGAATGCTCCCATATTTGTAATGGTTTTACTCAAAGTTGAATAGCTCATATTTGCATCTCTCCCCTATGATTTCTCCTCTATGCGTAGTGTGGGAAATACTTTATACTCCTTTTTGACTTTTCCTTTTTCTATTTGAAAGAATCAACAATGGCACCACTATTTTATTTTATTTTGGACAAATTGAATATAATATTAAGGTGTGCATCCAGTTCCAAGTTAAACTAATATGATGATTATCTATCTTTACAAACACACAAAAAAAGAAGAAGTTATCTTTATATTTTCTCACCAAGAAATAGGGAATTTGATATTTATTTGATAACATACATCTTTGAAAGAAGAATTCCTTTTTTAAGATAATTCATGTCTGACATTGACTAACATGTCTAATCTTTGATAGCAAAGTACATTCAAATTATCGAAATCATACTTAAAATAGACATTTTTAATCTTTAATCTTTAGATCTTTTCAAATTATTAATGTTAGCATGAATGTTGATGCTATGGGGGACTAGTGTAGAATAGTGTTATGACTATGTTTGTCATTGCTGACAAAATAGCTAGACTAACAGAGCAGTAGACTAAGATATATGTATTTAGGATAATGTATTGTGTATCTACCCATGCACAGTTAACATAATATACCATAGCATGAATTTGACATGTGGTCAAGTCAGTAAAACCTTATTCGATAGCGTATGAAAGATATTAATGATTTACTAAGAAGTGCAGGAAAATAGAGCATTGGAAAAATAATTTATCTTGTGTGATCAACATAACATAATGTGCTTGGAATGAAAGATTGTGCAATCAACCAGAGAAAGTAAACTGACACTTGATGATGTTAGCAAGTGTGTACGTGTAGAAGTCACATGTGTGAAAGTTTGTGTTTAACTGGAGTAGACAACTTCAATCAAATATTAATGTTAAGTGTATGGAGCCAACTCAACTAATTAATGTTTGAGTATGGTATAAAAGAAAGATCTTTTCCAAGTTCTATACACCACCATTATTACAATCAAGGAGCAAAGAAGACTTGTGAATTGTCAGGTAGATGACTAGAGTAATCTACTAATGTGTGTGATTGACCTTAATGGTTACTAATGAGTTCTATATCTATTTGCATGGTTTGAAGGTAAGGTCTAATGTACAGGATAGAGAAAGAAGAAAGAGATTGTTTATTCTAACTTAATAGTACCAAGATCAATTGGACAATGGGCTCATTGGTCTAATCCTAAAGCTATTTGGATAGTGGGTTCAGCTACCTTCTACAACTCCTAATAGGACTGGAATCTCCTAACAAGGATTCAAGGTCTCCAAACTCTTGTACTAAGTTTTGCAACAGACTCTTAACTAGGTCCATCCTCTAACAAGGATTATTCATATTAGTACATTATTTTCTAAGCATCATTCCCACTAAGGTTTTCCCTCTAATCAAGGGTTTCCCTAGTCAACATATTTGGTGTACTTGTGTATACACATTTATTTATGATTGATGTTTACTTTGGTTGATTAAGTAAGAATTATTTAAGATTGATATATAATTGATTGACCCCCCTAGTTATATTGGTGAACTATTATTTCTAATAATTGGTATCAGAGCAACAGGTCCTTGAAGGAAAGTTTAACAACTTTGGGAGATCCACGGCGAATATGTTCATAAAAGAAATCCCTAGACTCGATGGCACAAACTAAGATAGCTAGAAGGATAAAATGAAGACTCATCTCCTGTGCATGGGACTAGGGTATTGGCATTGAAGAATAGAGAGAAGTATTTATGTGCAACATAAGGGCAAGAGAAGCAATATTGTCAGCATTACCTGAAAGTGAGTATAGTAAGGTAAAACTACTTAAAACATATCATGAAATTTGGAAAACTTTAGAAGCCAATTATGAAGGAGATACTCATGCAAAAAGAGAGATTGGAAAATTTATATTGTGCATTTCAAGATGCTAGAATAATGGAAGATGAATCTATAAAAAGCTATCTTGGGAGAATATTTGAGATTGTTGTAGGAATCACATCTCATGATGGAAAGAAGTTTGATGATGAAGTGATATGGAAGATCTTGAAAAGCTTGACACCACCCTTCAAGGTAGTAACACAAATGATTCAACTAACGATACCTTGCATTACTAATTTCACCAAAGAGATATCGCTTCGAAGATTGGAAGTTACAAAATTTGATCTGAAATAGTCTGGAGAATTGGCAAAATTTAAGACAACATTTAAAACCCTAAACATCAAACCTGGTTTAGAAAGAAGCACAAAAACACAAGGAGACATTACTAGTAGCAACAGATCCATTGAAGAAAAGATCCAAGAAGGAGTGGCTCTTCTTGTGGAAAGAGAAAAATATGGTAAGAATATTTTTAAATGTTGGACTTGTAATGAATATGGAATTATGCATCTAAATGTCATAAGAGAGAAAGAAATTTTAAGGGAAGATTCAAATCTAGAAGACCTAGAAATATTATGAAGGACCACAACACCCTACCAACTCATAACCAAGAACGCAACAATATGGAGACATAGAAATGACAAAATGCTTCCCAAGCAATTTTATTATACTTGAGAATCCAATAGCAATTACAATAACATTTCTGCAAGATCCAATCCAAACCCAAGCTAGTCCAGCTCGACACTCTGGTAGAAACCTCAAAGATCTCAACTTGTGCTCACAAGCCACCAAGCAACCTCCTTGTTTCTAAACCACAACCACTAGCTCTTCTCCAACTTTATCCATGATCCAAGTGTAAACCCCCTCACATTCGGTGCTCTATCCATAGACTGAAGAAAACTCACTCCTCACTTCCTCCTCCTCTCCAAGCTTCTACTAAGAAGAGATCACACCTTGAAGCCTTCACACCTTCTAGCTTTCACCTAGAAGCTTTTCCTTCCAAAGATTGCACACCTTCCAGTTTGACCTTCCAAAGCTTGATTAAAAATGTTCATATGCCTTGCTTAAATAGGCACTTACCACCCAATGCATGACTTATCCACAACCTTCTAGAATTCCACCTAGACAATATCCACAACATTCTACAATATCCACAACTTTCTAGAATTTCACCTAAATACAACTAAGCACCACCATGTGGCCCAATTAGAAAATTAGATTTCATTTGTGGATCACAACAAATATTAAATGCATGATTTAAGGAACTTTCCAAAAAATTGTAAGATGCCAACTACACACCTCAATTAATCGAATGACAACTATTTTTATTTTTATTTTTCTATTTATGCCACCTTTGCACCTTGAAAATAGAAATTCCTCTTTTCTCCCCTTGTTTTTCCATTTTCTATATTTTAATTATTTTTCTTTCTATTTTCATCACTTTCTCTCTCCTCCACAATTTTTTTTTTAAATTTTTTTTATAAATTTCCCCATGCAAGATGCTCTTGCATCAAAATTGTTTATATGCGAATGAAGAAGAAGATAAAGAAGAATCTGATCAAAGTAGAAGTGGAGATGAATTAAGATTTGTGGCCATAAAAGAGGATGAACTTGATAGAGAAATCAGGGAAGAAAGTGTGCTGATTTCACAAGTTGAAAAGAAAAACTAGATCATTGATAGTGGTTGTTCACATCACATGACTGGTGATATGAGAAAATTTGTCAAATTTAGAAGCCATGATGGAGGAATTGTCAAAGTAGGAAACAATGTAGCCTATCGTATCGTAGGAATTGGGTCTATTACACTTGATGGTAAAGCATGTACTGATGATGTTTATTTTGTTGATGGACTAAAGCATAACTTGTTGAGTGTTGGACAACTTATGGACAAAGGCTATCAACTACAATTTGGTAATGATACATGCATTATCAAGAAAAAAGAAGGGAAACTGATTGGTACTAGCACAAAAACTAGAGGTAATGTATTTCAATTAAACTCCACTAAAATAACATGTTTAGTAGAAAAAATTGACAAGAGTTTCTTATGACACAAAAGATTTTGTCACATTAATTTTGATAACATTATAAAGGCTAGTAACACACTTGTCGTGAGAGATTTTCCCAAGATCTCTAGACCCACTAATACTGTTTGCAAGGAATGTATTTTGGCCAAGTAGAAAAGGGTCTCATTCCCTTGCAAGCAGTTCTGCACTACAAAAAAGTTGGAATTGGTACATACATATCTAAGTGGTCCTGCAAAAACAAGAGGTTTCTATGGAGAAAGGTACTTTATGATTTTTGTTGATGATTTCACTAGGATGATGTGGGTAGCTTTTCTTAAAGAGAAATCAAAAGAATTTGAGAAATTCAAGATATTTAAGTACAAAGTTGAGAATGAATCTAGACTTAAAATCAAAAGCTTAAGATCAGACAAAGGAGGAGAATTCATCTCTAGAAAGTTAAATATCTATTGTGAAGAACATGGCATCAGGAGACAATTATACTCACCCCATACACTTGAGTAGAATGGGATTGCTAAAAGGAGAAACAAATCAATTGTTGAAGTAGCAAGAGCCAAGCTATTTGAGAACGATGTACCAAAGACCTTTTGGAGAGAAGTAGTCAATATAGCAGTATACACACTAAACAAAGTCCAAATTAGAAAAGGTGTGGATAAAACAACCTATGAATTATGGTTTAGTCATTCACCATTAGTTAAATACTTTAGGATATTTGGAAGAAAATGTTACATTAGAAGAGATGATGATATTTGTAAATTTGATCTAAAAAGCGATGAAGGTATGTTTCTTGTTTATTCATTGAAAAGTAAAGCTTACAGATGTCTCAACTATAGAACAAAAACCATAGTAGAGTGCACAAACGTTAAAATTGATGAAAAGTTTAGTACCAAGGAAAAGATAATGGACTATAACTTTGATGGAGATGTTTACTTTGGAATGGCTAATAGAGGTAATGAATTATTTTTCAATACTAACAATGACTTGCAGAATAATGTACAAATTGAAGATATGAGAGAAGAATAAAGCACAATACCTAAGATAAGAACTAAAGCAACAACTCCTACTCCAAACAAGAACTTGACAAGAAAATGGGGTAATGACAAGGAGTAGAATTAACAAAGAACTATATATACTATCTCAAGTAGAACCAAGAAGTGTAGATGAAGCAATCAAAGATAATTATTGGAAAGAAGCAATGAAGTAAGAACTCCAACAGGTAATTAAAAATAACACATGGGAACTAGTTCCCAGACCCAAGGACAAAAATGTGATTGGCACTAAATGAGTATTTAGAAATAAAATAAATGAACATGGAGAAGTAGTAAGAAACAAGGAAAGACTTGTATGCAAAGGTTACTCTCACCAAGAAGGAATTGATTATGAAGAGACATATGCACCTATAGCAAGAATGGAAGCAGTCATAATGTTTCTAGCATATGCAACAAACAAGAACTTTAAGATATTTCAGATGGATGTTAAGTCAACATTCTTAAATGGAGAACTTGAAAAAGAAGTTTACATTGAGCAACCAGACGATTTTTCTTTAACAAAAGAAATAGACATGTTTTGTAAATTAAAGAAAGCATTGTATGGATTAAAGCAAGCACCAAGAACATGGTATGCAAGGTTGGACCAATACCTAGCAAAGCTTAGATTTGCTAAAGGAACAATAGATAGTAACCTACACTTGAAGGAAATAGAAGATGGTTTGCTAATAATCATTGTATTCGTTGATGACATCATTTTTGGTAGAAATGAAGAAGACAGTAACACATTCTTAGAAGAAATGAAGAATAAGTTTGAAATGAGCATGATAGGTGAAATGGAATTTTTTGTGGGACTACAAATTGTTCAGAATAAAGAAGGTATCTTTATTTCTCAAACCAAGTATTTAAATGATTTACTAAAAAGATCTGGTTTCAAAAATTGCAAACCTGTTGGAACTCCTATGGTAACTGGTCATAAGTTATCAAGCAAAGATGAGATGCCTATTGTTGAACAAAAGAAGTATAGATCTATGGTTGGTGGATTATAGTATCTAACTCATAGCAAACTAGACATAGCTAATGTAGTTGAAATTGTGGCAAGATTTCAAGCTAATCCTAAGGAGTATCACTATGCAGTAGTAAAAAGAATATTTAGATATCTGAAAAGAACATCAAATTATGGTATTTGGTATTATAGAAATAGTGACTTTACTCTTTGCACTTATATAGATGTTGATTGGGCAGGAGATACAGATGACAGTAAAAGCACTAGTGGAGGAGCATTTTTCCTTAGAGAAAGATTAGTTTCTTGGCTCAGCAAGAAGCAAGATTGTACCTCTCAAAGTACTACAAAAGAAAAGTATGTTGCAGTAGCAAATAACTGTAATCAAGTCATATGGATGAAGCAGATGATGAAGGATATTGCAATAACATTCACAGAACCTATAATCATTTATTGTGATAACACAAGTACAATCAACCTGTCTAAGAATCTTGTTTTGCACTCATAAACTAAGCACATAGCAATAAAGTATCATGTACTAAAAGAGAAAGTTGCAAAGAAAGAAATCAGATTGGAATACATCAGCACTAAGGAACAGATTGCAGACATTTTCACAAAGGCCTTACCAAAGGATACATTTGAATACCTAAGAGGTATGCTTGGGGTTATGCCCCTACCTAGCTTAGAGTAGAAGATGCAGAAGTGCATAGTCCAGGGTACACAACGCCGTTGTTAGACTAGATTGAATGCTGATGCTTCTTCAATGGGGGAGTATCTGTAATGAACAGAGTCAATCAAGGACTCCTAGAAATAGGTAATTGGTATACAATAGTAGCTTTAGATAATTGTGGTGTTTATAAAAGAATTCTAGAGCAATAGACTGACTAATAGTCATGCTAATTAATTTAAAATTGAAATCATTCAATTTGTTTAACTTTTTAAAGTAATCAAAAATTTATTGAAATAAGTTTATTAATCTATTTTATAATATAATATTATAATAGGAATAAAGACAAATAGAAGAATATTGTAATAAATAATAAAACTAAAGACTTAAAATTTATAAATGATTTCAATTTTCTTTTAGAATATTTAAAACATATGTTCTAATTTTATTAGATAAATAATGTTATGAAAATTATAAAGTGAAAGATAGTTTTTAGGATCACAAAGTATTGTATAACATAAAATTAATGCTAAATAAAAAATGAGATTTAAAATCAAAAAAATCTATTAAAAAATACTTACCAAAGTCTTACGAAAGGAAGTAGTTTTTTATAGCAGTTAAATTCTTTTATGACTACCTTATTTATGTTATGTTATGAATCTTGATGAATAAAAACAACAAAGTTCTCATTTTCTTGTATTATATTAGATTTTAAGGTCTAACGGTGGTAACAACAAGCCATTCCTGAATGTATGAAAATTAAGGATCCAACATTTGTAGATATGATATAGACTCGTTATCCTCTTTACATATTTTCATTTTTTTCAAATGAGCCACATGTATTTGGTTTTACTTTTATGTTAGAGGCTATGCTATTTTGTTTCAATGGTGAATGTGAATCGAGCCAAATAATTTTTGTTACTTTCAGTTTCTATTTGTTTCAAAATTCAATTCAACAGATTGGTCCCTTTTTATTAGATGAAAGTTGATTCATAGTTCTTTTGGTCATCAGCTTTTAGTACTGTAATTTGACATTAATTCCCAAAAGTATATGTGACATTATTTGAATGAAACCATGAATCAGTTACGAGAAATTTTTGTGTTATTTCTTTTTAGTTTCAATCAGTCAATGGCCGCCGTAATTAAATCTATGATAATACCATGAAGTTAGTTTGAATTATTAGTCCCTGCCTCCAAAAGGCAGGCATTGAAGTTTTCAATTGCTTATTTCATATTAATGACCGCGTTGATAATGGTGCACACTCCCCTATTTCATGTTTAGCCTATATTCTGTTAAAAGTAAATCATCAAATGTAATTATTATATTTTTATTTTTATTTTCTGATTGGATCTCTTACTTTTTTCGTGGAGTCTTTTTAATTTAGAACAGATTTTAAGACATTGTTCTGGAAGACAAGTGTCTGGGAAAAAGATGTTTCTACTCTCTCCCTCTCCGCTTTGCAATGTCTTTCAATTTTCTCTATTTTGTAATCTCTTTCAATTTTCTACTAGGTTTGTATAGCCTACAACTTTGCAAAGAGGCAACACCTTCCGTGGTAGGTTTTTTATATCAATTTATTTTCACGAAAGTTTTCAAAATATTAAATAAGTAATATGTCATGATTTCTTCAAATTTCAAATTGAAAATTTGAGAGTCAAATATATTATTCTGAGCTAAATTTAAAATTTCAGTCCGGATATTGAAAAATATTTTACCAGTTTTACCCACATAAATTGCAAGTCTCTTGCATTTCGCTCAAATTTCTACTTGCCCCCTTGAACATAATTTCACTCAAATTTCTACTTTTCCAACTTGATAGTTGGCTTGCAGTAAGAGCTATTTTCTGATTAATGCTTTTTTCCTACAATTTATAAATAGAGTAGAGAAAGCGTACTAATACACAATGAAAGATGTGCAACTACAACACTTAGAGGCTTACAACTAGCCAATGATAGAACTTAGAATCACAAAAAATGGTAAATTGAAACAACATAAAAACACTTTTTGCTAGAGTTTGAGTGAACTTTGCCAAAAATGTCCTAAACATTTCATTTGAAGCCATGTCCATCTTAGACAAATCAATACTCTCCATATCTCATTCTCCTTCAAATCACGATCTTCATAAGTAGTCGTTGAGAGAATTATGAACAAATCTAAACATCAAAAAGGCAAATATGTTAAAACATAAGAAGTTGCAAAGAGCATTGGATTGTTTTAAAGTTTTGAGTTTATTTGCATCCAATGGCTCTAGAATCGGCGTCCTAACATTAATTTTCAAATTCATGTAGGATTTATCCCTAATAAGTTATAAGTAATCACAACTTTTGGAGGTCAAGGCAATTCACATACCTAAAGGCGAGATTGGGGATTGCCTACTAAAGTTTTAGTGTTGCATCTTAGGTGACAAGATAAAGAGTGTTTGGAAAGAAATAAAAAATTGCGAGCTAACCCTTCGAAACTTCAATTGGTAAGAAAGACTACACATAACAGCAAATAAGCACTTGCCAATTTGCACAAACTAGCTCTCTTCATTGTCACAAATGACAATTGTGTGGGAAAAGGAAAAGATTAAAAAAGTTGCTTTCCATTTTTAGCAATGCCACCCACATTTCACAAGACATGGAATAAGGATTTTTGGCTAACAATCTAAAGTCCATGCATATATTGATCGCATATTTTTCATATGCCCCCACGAAAGGCAGTTTTGGTCTTGGATTGGTTTTGACAATTAAGTGAAAACACACTTAACCAATTCTCAAGTTGATGCTAAGTATAATATAGATGTCGAGCTACAATGTGTGCCGAGCCAAAGATTCAATAGGTGTAGAGTGAACTTCAAGTGTCAAGCAAAGTTCATGTGTCGAGTGTTAAGTGATGTCAAGTCACTGTAGGTGCTGAGAAAAGTATAGATGTCGAGTAAAATAAAGTTACAATAGGAGCTGAGTGAAGCATAATTCCTATATGTGCCGAGCATCAGCAACTAGTAAGTGCTGAGTAAGACAGAATCAACATATCAGTTTGTATCTTCACAAACTTAGACGTAAGCCATTTTTGAAGTTGACTTAGGATGAATCTTGAAGGATCTTGAAGATAAGATTTAATCTTTTTCATTACCTATGTAATCAACATGCAGCCAATAAGAAAAATGGAGAAAGCATGCAACCAATAGGAGAGGTGAAAGAATTGAGTTGGAAATGAAGAATGAAGAATGATTGTAGATTCATACCTAACACTAAGTCTTTGAAGCCTTTAAAAAGAGGATGAAACGCCATTGTATGCGCGTGTATGAAAAGTGCATGGGTGAATTATAGCAAAGTTCAAAGGGGTGTAAAGACTTAGAAAAAGTAGAACAACATTGTAGAATTCAATTGATCAAGAACAGAATATCAAAATTTTGAGGAGAGACATATCAGATCAAGCAAGGATCACAATAGACAAAGTAGAACAAGCATCTGGAATCAGCAATTGAAGATTGCAAGTCATCAAGTCAAGACTTTTTAATACTCTCTAGCCATTGTATTAGGAATGAAAATCCTATGATGATAGATTGGTTTAATAGCTATGTTGTAAGCCTTTAAACAAGGTGCTAAATCCTTTAATAGGGTAACATTCCGACTGAGTGTTTGCAAATCCTTTAACTATGTCACTTTTAATAGGGTGTATAGTCTTTAATAGAACAAATCTATCATAGGGTAGACCATTGGAAGTGTTCAAACTTTGTAACCTTAAACAGTTACACATTGCTACAGTAATACTTTGTGGGTATCATCCCCACCCCAATTTTTACCTTCTCATTATGGAGGGTTTCTGGGTTACAAAATCTTATCTTATTTATTTTCATGCATGTCTTTATTTTCATGTTTATTAGATGAATTGGATGCATATGAATGGTTTCAACTAAAAGGATTTGAAAAGGTTAAAGTTAGTTACTTCTAATTCACCCCCCCTCTCATAAGTAAACCTTCCCACTTGTAAATTCCAACAATTGGTATCAGAGCCTTGTTCTCACAAGAAGGAGCCTTACAGCTTGGAGAAAAGATCTAGAAATAGATGTCTACTAACTTGGGAAGATCAAAGAGAATCAGACAATTGAGTCAATGGCCATAGTAATTAAATCTTGGTTAGAAATCCCAATCTATGATAATGTCATGAAGTTAGTTTGAATTATTAGTCCCTACCTCCAAAAGGCAGGGATTAAAGTTTACAATTTCTTATTTCATATTAATGACCACATTGATAATGGTGCACACTCCCCTATTTCATGTTTAGCCTATAGTCTATTAAAAGTAAATCATTAAACGTAATCATTATATTTTTATTTTTATCTTCTGATTGGATCTCTTGCTTTTTTTGTGGAGTCTTTTTAATTTAGAATGAGAAAAAATAAAAATTTTAAGACATTATTCTGTAAGCCTTGTTTATTTCAACTTGTTGTCTACATGTGGTGAATAGAAGGAAATGCTTTCTATAGACAAGTATCTGGGAAAAACATTTGAGGATACAAAGCAGCCCCATCACTCTCTCCCTCTTTGCTATATAATGTCATTCAATTTTCTCTGCTTTGTAATCTCTTTCAATTTTCTATTGGGTTTGTACAGCCTACATCTTTGCAAAGAGACACCACCTTCCATGGTAGGGTTTCTTATATCAATTTATTTTCACCCTAGCTTTCAAAATATTAGATAAGTAATACATCATGATTTATACAAATTTCAAATGGAAATTTTGAGAGTTGAACGTATTATTTGAGCTAAATTAAAAATTTCAGTTTGGATATTAAAAAATATTTTACCAGTTTTACCCACATAAATTGCAAGTCTCCTAGATTTAACTCAAATTTCTACTTTTCCCCCTTGAACATAATTTCACTCAAATTTCTACTTTTCCACCTTGATAGTTGGCTTGTAGGAAGAGCTTCTTTTTTATTAATGTTGTATTCCTACAATTTATAAATAGAACAGAGCAAGCGTACTAATACACCATGAAAGATGTGCAACTACAACACTTAGAGGCTTACAACTAGCCAATGATAGAACTTAGAATCACAAAAAATGGTAAATTGAAACAACATAAAAACACTTTTCACTATTTGGTTGAGTGAAATTTGCCAAGATGTCTATAAAATTTCATTTGATGCCATGTCCATCTTAGACAAATTAGTACTCTCCATATCTCATTCTTCTTCAAATGAAAATCTTCATAACTAGTCGTTGAGACAATTATGAACAAATCCAAACATCATAAAGGAAAATATGTTAAAACATAAGAAGTTGTAGAGAGCATTGGGTTATTTTCAAGTTTTGATTTTATTTGCATCCAATAGCTCAAGAATTGGCATCCTAACATTAATTTTCAAATTCATGTAGGAGTTATCCCTGATAAGTTGTAAGTAATCACAACTTCTAAAGATCAAGGCAATTCACATACCTAAAGGCAAGAATGGGGATCTCCTACTAAAGTTTTAGTGTTGCAACTTAGGCAAAAAACAAAAGAGTTTTTGGAAAGAAATCAAAAATTGTGGCCTAACCCATTAATACTTCAATTTGTAAGCAAGACTACACATAACAACAAATAAGAACTTGCCAATTTACACAAACCAGCTCTCTTCATTGTCGCAAATGACAATTATTTGGGAAAACAAAAGGATTATGAAAGTTGTTTTCCATTTTCAGCAATGCCACCCAAATGTCACAATCTAAAGTTCATGCATATATTGATCGTATCTTTTTCATACTCTCCCACTAAAGGTAGTGTTGGTCTCAGATTGGTTTTCACAATTGAGTGACAACACACTTAACCAATTCTCAAGCTAATGTTGAGTATAATACAGATGCCATGCTACAGTGTGTGCTAAGCTAGAGATTCAATAGGTGCCAAGTGAACTTTAGGTGCTAAGAAAAGTTCATGTGTCAAGTGATAAGTGATGCCGAGTCACTATAGGTGCTGAGAAAAGTATAGATACCAAGCAAAATAGAATTACTAAAGGAGCCGAGTTAAGAAAAATTCCTATATGTGCCAAGCATCAGCAACTATTAAGTGTCGAGTAACACAGAATCAACGCATGAGTTTGTATCTTCACAAAATCAGATGTAAACCATTTTTGAAGCCAACTTAGGATGAATCTCAAAGGATCTTGAAGATAAGATCGAATCTTTTGCATTACCTATGTAATCAGCATGCAACCAATAAGAAAAATGGCGAAAGCATGTAACCAATAGGAAAGGTGAAATAATTGAGAGGGAAATGAAGAATGAATAATGATCATAGATTCATACCTAACCCTAAGTCTTTGAAGCCTTTAAAAAGATAATGAAACCCCATTGTATGTGTGTGTATGAGAAGTGTATGGGTGAATTATAGTGAGGTTCAGAGGGGTGTAAAGACTTAGAAAAAGTAGAACAACATTGTAGAATTTAGTTGATCAAGAACAAAACATTAGAATTTTGAGGATAGATATATCATATCAAGCAAGGATCACAAAAGAAAAAGTAGAACAAGGATCTGGAATCAGCAATTGAAGATTGTAAGTCATTAGGTCAAGACTTTCTAATACTCTCTAGCCATTGTATTAGGAATTAAAATTCTATGATGATAGGTTGGTTTAATATCCATGTTGTAAGCCTTTAAACAATGTGATAAATCTTTTAACCAGGTCACTTTTAATAGGGTACAAAGTCTTTAACAGGATAGGCCTTTCATAGGGCATACCATTAGAAGTGGTCAAACTTTGTAACTTTAAATAGTTACACATTGTTGTAGTAATACTTTGTGGGCATCATCCCCACTCCAATTTTTACCTTCTCATTTTGGAGGGTTTCTAGGTTACCACAATCTTGTGTTATCTGTTTTCATGCATGTCTTTATTTTCATGTTTATTAGATGAATTAAATGCATGTGAATGGTTTCAACTAAAAGGATTTGAAAAGGTTTAAATTAGTTACTTCTATTTCACACCCCTCCCCCCTCTTAGAAGTAAACCTTCCCATCTATAAATTTCAACAATTGGTATCAGATCCTTGTTCTCACAAGAAGGAGCCTTATTGCTTGGAGAAAAGATCTAAAAATGGAAGTCTACAAACTTGGGAAGTTCATAGAGAATCGGGCAATTGATATACAACTTGCTCTACACACTTTGGAAAAGGCAACAAAAGAACTAAGAATTTTTTTAAAGAGAAGAAGAGAGATTGCCATAGCTAAAAATGATACACAATACAAGGATATTGACACCTCAAAGTTGTTTGCAAATGGAGAAGAATAGAGCTCAAGCAGACATAAAGGAGAAGAATAGAGCTCAAGAAAAAGAGATCAGAACACTCAAGCTTGAACAAGAATCACAAGCCATGATGCTTTGTTAGGTGATTGAACACAAGAAAAGATCCATTGAAGATAAGGCTCTTCTTGAAGAGGACAAAATAAATCTTGTTAATAGATTGGAAGAGAAGTCAATTGAGCTTGCAAGAATTTCAATTGCGCAGCTAGACACCCTAAGCCAAATGATGAATGCACACCATGAACTAAATATCAAGGACATTGAGATTTCTACACTGAAGATGCAAAATGAACAACTGCATAATGACCTAAAAAGAGAGAAGGAGATTGCAGAGAGTTTCAAAAAACCAAGCGAGGCCATCAACTACTTTGAGTAGCTACTAAAATCACCAAGAACTAGCAATGATAATTCAAGACTAGGATACACTAGCATTGAAAAACGAGAGTCATCCAAGACTGCAGAAGAAAGGAGTAATAAAGGTAAGAACACTAAACCTACTTTTCATTTCTGTGGGAAAAAGGGACATACCTCTAATGTATGCAGGAGCAAGAATGCCCATCAATATGACAAACCTAAGAATGTGAGTCACTGTCATAAGTGCAACAAGCAAGGACATCAAGCACATGACTACACGACTAGGACTATCAGAATGCCAAGATTTGAAGGTCACTGCTACAATTGCAAGAAGTATGGACATAGAGCTTTTGAGTGCAAATCAAAGCCCATGTGGACACCTAATCAGCTAGTAAGGGGAAACAATCATGGACATCACTACAATTGGAACTACAACACCAGGTATAGCTGCCATTATTGTCAAGAATATGGATACATTCCTGAAAATTGCATAAGAACACATTTTAGAGGAAACTATAGTAGATGGTTAAGTAAAACCACATGTTTTAGTTGTTTGAAGACTTGTCATATGAGTAGAAACTCCTCAACAAGGTCAAAGGAACCCAACTCAGAGATCAACAAAGGAAAAGAGAAAGTAAATTTTGAACACATCAAAAGAGAAATGAATAAGACATGGAAGAAGAAAGATGGAAGCAACACATCAAATGAAGAGATCACTTCACCTAATAGGTCAAGTGGTCACACTTCATCAAACTAAGCACAATAAGGCATGAGGGACTAATTTACAAAAGCTTTATCATACATAAATTCCTAAACAAGCAAATACTGAAAGGAAAAGACTAGCATGAATAAAGATGCAAAGTTGAAATTTCAAAGATTTCATAAGTATTGCCGAGTTGCCCTCAAATGCTGAGTAAAATTCTAATACAAGCTAAGTTGATTGCCAAAGACAATAGAATATGAATGATTAGTTGCAACCAAGTTGGTAGAGGAAGCTGAGTAAAGAGAAATTTTAGTTGAATCCAAGTGAAGAATACTTCTATAGATGCCAAGTGGTGAAAAGACAATGGAAGTTGAGTAATGCAGAAATGTTTAAGAAGTTGAGTGGATAGTTGTAAATGCTATAAAAATAGGGTATATTATCACATTTTAATCATTTTTCTTCATCAAGAACAAAAAGCAAAGATAAAAAGGAGTGCAGAATGACTTCAAAGTAGAGAATCTAGCATTTGAGCCAGTTTCAACATCGATTCAACACAAATTCATCTAATTTGAGGTATTTACATTTGTGTTGAGCTATGCAGTTTCACATTTTCTTTGTGTTCAAACCCTAGATCGCACAAACAGCTTCTAGCTCTAGGAAAACACAAGATAAAGAGCCATTTTAGGTTCAACTAGTATCAAATGAAGTAAAACAACTAGATTTTTGGCCAATACCAGAAGTGGCATATAAAAATGACCCAGCTGAAGCCCTATCTGTCATACCCCCTAAGGTAGTTATGGTCCAATTGTTAGAAGATGTTACAACTATAAAATTGGAACCATAGGAGATATGGAGATGAGGGAGACATATGAAATATTTTGCAAAATTAGAGTTTTTAAAGAGGAGCACCGAATTGTTCAGAAGAAGGGTTTGATGCGTGCCCTAGAATTTCTCACAATTTTTAAAACTAAATGGATCAGGATAGTACTTTGTAGAATTCATGATGGAAGGCTATGGTTGGAGGACGGCCTAGTAAAACTTACAAAAAGGATTGTACATAAAATGATAGGGCACCTAACCCTAGATTGGCCAAAGACCCTTAGGAATTATTCCAAGGAAGCAATTGAAAAAATAATGGTTCCAAGTGGAACAAGAGAGGAATGACAATAGACTCCATACAAGACCTTCTTGTTGATTTTTCTATTAGAGTTATTGCACACAAATTTTAAAAATCCAGCAGACTTAGTAGTGTACCATGCATTGTAGTGGATGTGGGTTATAAATTAGTGACGAAGGATCATACTTATGATCTTGTAAAATTGCAACTACAACAAATTAATAAAAATTTAATAGAAATAAGGAGAACCAAGGGAGCACAATGCAAGTTTGCTGCAATTTTGATTTGCATATTCTTCTATGTACAGAATGAGTTTCAATCTTTTGGCAAAGTTGTGTGGAAAGGAAATAGGTCAATAGCAGCTTAAGTAAATGAGTATATTGAACAAATGGGAGCTAATTTTGAGACCCTAATGACTAGCTATTTTGAAGACTTCAAGAAGAACATGAAGTAGAGGCCAAGAAGACCATGAAGTAGAGCCTAAGAATACCAGTTTCATTGGTAGAAAAGCATGTAAATGATGTATGCTTTCTTGTAGGTATTGACTACACTTATATACAAGCTGTCATACCAAGAGTTAGATGGCTAAGACCTGTTGCCGATGAAATAAATATATATGAGGCATTCGCAGCTATAATTGTATTATTCGCTGAGGAAGTGGACAAAAATGAACCACAGTTTGGAACTTTTCATGTGGTAAGGTCAAAGGTGGATATGGAGATGAAGATTTCCTCCATGCTAAAGAAGAAGGACAAAACTTGTGAAGAAACTTAAAGCCAAATTTGGTGAGGGCACTACAGAAGAAGAAGAAGAAAGTGAAGAAGCTGAGGATGATGAAGAAGAACAAGGACGGGAAACACTTGCTTTGACCCAAGGCATGGGTGAGGATGCAAAAGAAGAGGAAGATGTCAAGCAAGAAGCACCAAAACTAGAGCCTAAGAAGACAAAGGCACAGAAAAAGCCAGCTACACAACCCAAGGGGAAGAAGAAAGCAAAAAAGCCAAGTCCAACCAAGCCAACTACAAGGGTAGACAATAGGGCAACAATACAAGTGGCAAAGGAATAGGGGAAGAAAAAAGCCATAGAGCAAGGAGGTCTTGTAGAACAAAAGAAAAGAAGAAAACATGTTGCACCCCCAAAGTCAGATGAAGAAAAGATAGAATCTGACAATGATCATTTCAAATTGGTAATACATTCTACCAAGTCTAAATTGGAAAATGTTTGTAATAACATTAGAGGTAATGCAGATTTAACTAGTTTAAAGATCATTGATTTTAATAAATTTTCAAGGGAAGAACAAAACATAGTAGAAGATTCTATCTACACTATGATAACCAAGTTCAAGAATACCCCACTTGAACTTGACAATTCTATGCCTAAGGAGCTAAGCTCCATTGTAGAAAATAAATAGCACTATTGTTTAAAGATGGAGAAGGAAAAAAAGCAGTCAACATTGGCTCATGTAATGCTAGACCTTAAAAAAGGTCAAATAAACAAGACTAATAAGAAACATGATCGGAGTAAGTGCATGATCATGGTGGACCAAACTATGGCCTTAAGTGGTAGTGAAAAATTAGCAAATCAAGGTTAAGTCAACTTGACACATAATTTTAAAGTGGTTATGTACTTTATATCAAAAAATTTTAAGAAAATAATCTATAGAAAATTGAATTTAGTTTCTAAACTACTAGGCCTTATTAGGAGAAAAAAATAATTGATTGGTCAAAAGTTCTGATTTTAATGCAGTACTACAAAAATTTCAGGGCGAAAATAAAAAGTAGGTATATGTCTAACCAGCTTAATCAAAATCAAATGATAATATTTTTTAAATATAAGTATAGATAT
Source organism: Cupressus sempervirens (assembly GCA_028749045.1). Taxonomy (NCBI): domain Eukaryota; kingdom Viridiplantae; phylum Streptophyta; class Pinopsida; order Cupressales; family Cupressaceae; genus Cupressus; species Cupressus sempervirens. Next base: position 86,507,037 of record CM053786.1, on the reverse strand, counting down.
AAAAAGTAGACTCATGCTCGGATGTGATGCATATTTTTTGGTATTTTTATTCCAAATAAATAATTAAATATGAATTTTCTACCAAAACTTTTTCGAAAAAAAAACTCATGTGTCTGACCACCTTAACTAATAGAGTATTTTACCAATTTTTATTTTTATTTTATTTTTCTTAGACTAGGCGGAGCATAGAATGTGACACAAATTTTAGATTTAAAAAATGTTATACCGTTTGAAAGTTATAGCTATTTTTCAATCAGTATGTCAATCAGCACTTTACAATAATCTTCATTTAAAATTAACTAATAAATACTTATCAAACTCATAATTTGATAGCAATTATATTGATGGAATCTCGAGAGTGATATTAAAAAACCCTTTTCATTTCAATCAATTTTGATCAAAATAACATTGTCAAATGGCTACTCGAAGTCTGAGTGTCATTGAAACCCTCCTCAAACACATTTTTTGGGTTGACTGGGCAGGCATGGTAAATGCCAGATCTGATCGGATATCCAATTTCAAATTGGATATCCAATTAGCCACGGTAATTTCAAACTCATTTTTGGTGGGAAATTCCAAAAGGGAATTTTTTTTAAAAAAAATTTGGAGGGAGACAAATTTAAGAGAATAACTTTAGACAATTTTAAAGGAAAGAATATTTCGTGAATGTGTGAACATTAATATTATTATTATAATCATTATTACATTATAGTAATATGTATGATTATTATTATTAAATATAATATAGTTCTAAATATAATATAGTCATATATATGATATATATTATTATTAAATATATATAGTAGTATTATATGAAAAAGTTATTCTATATAATAATATATATTATTATTATTATTAAATCTATAATTTAGTAACATATATGATTATTATTGTTATATAAACTAATAATATATTATTATTATATAAAAATATACAATATAATATAATTATTTAATATAATATTGTCTCTTCGACCCATATGAAGCATTCTAATATGTCCCTAGCCTAGGAACCCTAGGGACATATGTCATCATGTAATGGGTCGAAGGGGTTCATAGGTCAACCTATGATCCCCTTCAACCAATACGAAACATTCTAATATGTCCCTAGGGGTTTGAGAACCCTTAGGGACATATGTCATAACGTAATGGGTCGAAGGGGGTCATAAGTCCCTATGAACCCCTTCGACCCATATGAACAATTCTAATATGTCTCTAGGGGTCCTAGGACCCCTAATGACATATGTCATAATGTAATGGGTCAAAGGGGGTCATAAGTCAACCTATCACCCCCTTCGACCTATATGAAGTATTCTAATATGTCCCTATGGGTCCTAGGACCCCTGGGGACATATGTCATCAATTAATTGATCAACCTATGACCCCCTTCGACCCATACGAAAGATTCTAATATGTCCCTAGGGGTTCCTAGGACCCCTAGGGACATATGTTGTCATTTAATGGGTCGAAGAGGGTCATAGGTCAACCTATGACCCCCTTCGACCCATATGAACAATTCTAATATGTCTTTAGGGGTCCTAGGACCCCTAGGTATATATGTTGTCATGTAAAGGGTCAAAGGGGGTCATAGATCAACCTATGACCCCCTTCGACCCATATTAAGTCTTCTAATATGTCCCTAGGGGTCTTAGGACCCCTAGGGACATATGTCATCATTTAATGACTTGAAGGGGGTCATAGGTCAACCTATGGCCCCTTTCAACTCATATAAAGCATTCTAATATGTCCTTAGGGGTCTTAGGACCCTTAGGAACATATGTCATCATGTAATGGGTCGAAGGGGGTCATAAGTCACCCTATGACCCCTTTCGACCCATACGAACAATTCTAATATGTCCCTAGGGGTCCTAGGGACATATGTCATCATGTAAAGGGTTGAAGGGGGTCATAGGTCACCCTATGAACCTCTTCAACCCATACAAATGATTCTAATATGTCCTTAGGGGTCCTAGGACATCTAAGGACATATGTCATCATGTTATGGGTCAAAAGGACCTATGACCCCTTTTGACCCATACGAAGTATTCTAATATGTCTGTAGGGGTTCTAGGACCCCTAGGGACATATGTCATCATGTAATGGATTGAAGGGGGTCATAGATAAAGCTATGACCCCTTTCAACCCATACGAAGCATTCTAATATATTCCTAGGGATCCTAGGACCCCTATGGTCATATGTCATCATTTAATGGGTCAAAGGGGGTCATAAGTCAACCAATGACCTCCTTTGACCCATACGAAGGATTTTAATATGTCCCTAGGGACATATGTCATCATGTAATGGGTTGAAGGGGGTCATAGGTCACCCTATGACCCCATTCAATCTATACGAACAATTATAATATGTCCCTAGGGGTCCTACGACCCCTAGGGATATATGTCGTCAGGTAATGAGTCGAAAGGGGTCATAGGTCACCCTATGACCCCCTTCGACATATACAAATGATTCTAATATGTTCCTAGGAACCCTAGAGACATATGTTATCATGTAATAGGTCGCAGAAGGTCATAGGTCACCCTATGACTCCCTTCCACCCATACAAACAATTCTAATATGTCCCTAAGGGTCCTAGGACCCTTAGTGACATATGTCATCATGTAATGGGTCGAAGGGGGTCATAGGTCACCCTATGACCTATGACCCCATTCAACTTATATGAAGGATTCTAATGTGTCCCTAAGGGTCCTAGGACCCCTAGGGACATATGTCATCATGTAATGGGTCAAAAGGGGTCATAGGTCACCCTATGACCCCCTTCGATCCATACGAAGGATTCTAATATGTCCATAGGGGTCTTAGGATGCCTAGGGACATATGTCATCATTTAATGGGTTGAAGGGGGTAATAGGTCACCCTATGCTCCCCTTCAACCCATACAAAAGATTCTAATATGTCCCTAGGGGTCCTAGGACCCCTAGGGACATATGTCATCATGTAATGGGTCGAAGGGGGTCATAGGTCACCCTATGACCCCCTTCGACCCATATGAAGGATTCTAATATGTCCCTAGGGGTCCTAACACCCCTAGAGACATATGTTTTCATTTAATGGGTTGAAGGGGAAAAATTCTAATATGTCCCTAGGGGTCCTAGGACCCCTAGGGACATATGTCATCATTTAATGGGTCAAAGGGGGTCATAGGTCAACCTATGACCCCCTTTGACCCATATGAATGATTCTAATATTTTCTCAAGGGTTCTAGGACCCATAGAGACATATGTCATCATGTAATGGGTTGAAGGCAGTCATAGGTCAACCTATGACCTCCTTTGATCCATACAAAGCATTCTAATATGTTCTTAGGAGTCTTATGACCCCTAGGGACATATGTCATCATTTAATGGGTCGAAGGGGGTCATAGGTTACCGTATGACCCCCTTCGACCCATATGAAGCATTCTAATATGTTCCTAAGGGTCCTAGGACCCCTAGGGACATATATATATATATATATATATATTAATAACATAGCTCATAATAATAATAATATATTATAGATTATAATAATAATAATATATATTAATATTATATATATATTACATTATTATATTTAATAAAAATATAAGACAAATAATAATAATATATATTATATTTATAGATTATAATAAGAATAACATAATATATTATTATATATTAATAGATTATATGTTATATCTTTATGTTATGTTATATATATATATATATGTAGATATACATATATATATATATATGTATATCTACATATATATATATATGTAGATATACATATATGTATACATATATGTATATCTACATATATATATATATATGTAGATATACATATATATATACATATATGTATATCTACATATATATATATGTATATATATATATATATATACATATATATATATACATATATATATATATATATACATATGTATATATATGTAGATATATATATATACATATATATATATATATGTAGATATACATATATATATATATATATGTATATCTACATATATATATATATATATGTATATATATGTACATATATATACATATATATATATATATATATATATATATATATATATAAATTATAAAATATCTTTACATAGTAATATAACTCAAATAATTGATAACTCTCCCATCGGATCTCATGTGCACTAGGGGGCATATTGGATATCTAATTTGAAATCAGATATCTAATTTGATATCGGATATCCAATTTTACTGGCATCATTTTCCAAAATATTCCCTATCCCTGCAGACCCGACAACATCACTTTTTGAGGTTTTTTTCACAGGTTTTACAAAAAGTTGCATTTTGGGGCCCAACCAATCAAAAAAGGTTCTAAAATATAACCCTAGGTGTCTGATATTGTCATCTAAATGGGGAGCAGCAGTCGTCAAAAGGCTAAATGCAAAAGGAAGGTATCCAATGAAGACATTGCAGCATATAGCGAAAGGTACAAAATGGAACACAGAAGAAAAATAAAAGATATGTTAAATATCAGTCAAGTTGATGATGAATTAGTTGAAGGTGAGATCATAGAGTTAGATAATGAATATGTACAGTTGGGGAATGAAAATGTACCTATTGAAAATGATAATGCCGAAATTGAAAATTTAGAGAATGAAAATTTTGAGGACGAAATGCTACCAAGTTATAATCCAAATTGCATAGTTGAGCATGTCCAACATGACAATGCACAGGAACCTAATGCACAAAAACCTTTACATATCTCCTAATTATAATCGACATGAAGGTTCTAAAACACCAAAATGGATAATTGAAATTGATGAAATGATTATTACTTGTTTGAAAGGGAAAAAATCAGAAAGAACCATTTGGTTATGGGCTTCAAGATTATATAAGATGCTTTTCAGCAACAAGACAATGGTAGAGCAATGTCAGCTTTTCATGCACTTATTAAAGATGCAAAAGATGATACTTATGCTTTCCAAATTGAAGATTCATGTCAATCAAAAGTTGGAAAGAAATGCCATTATTGTGAAGAATCTTTTCAATGCTCTCAATAGCATTGGGAAAAATAGCAAGGAGAAGGATAACAAAGCTGCTCGAAGGGTTATTACAACATCTTTGGTAAGTAATCATTTGAGAAAGGGAAGATATATGAGACAAACTTGTATTGATTTGGATCTAAATTGTACTACTTTGAGAAGAGCACTTAGTCGATGAGATAAAATGTATGATCCTCTTCAAAATGAAACATGGGCATTTAGTGGGAGACTTCCACATTTTGAAAAAAAGCTATCCGATGATGTGAAGGAAGAAATTATACAATTTTGGCACTCTAGCTCACGATTATCACCCAATGCTAAATATGTGTTAAAGTTGAGAATTGGCATCAGAGACCACACGCCACATCCTAAACACTATTTGGAGGTAAGTCAAACTATGTTGTTCAAACAATTTAGAGAGAGTCATCCAAGTCTTCGTATATCACAAAGGGATTTTTAATCTTTGAAGCCATTTTATTGTGTGTCACTCAAAATTTGAAATACATGTTGCTGCAAATTTCATATTGAGTTTTCTATGCACCATGAACTATTACGCTCCATCCATTCTACTTTGCATAGTAAAGAAATGTTGGAGGATTGTGGTGCTAGTGGGCTTCCAAAATCATCAAGAGACTTGCTAGATCAACTTTTATGTCGTAGAGTTGATGGTTGTTTCTTTTATAGAAATGCTTGCTTAAATGAGAAGTTTTTATAATGTGGTGGCTTATCCAAGTTCGACACATGTTTCCATGAGGGGTGTGAACAAGATCTTGGAAAGAAAATAGTGAAAAAAAAAGGTATATGAAATGGTGAAATACACATTGAAGAGTGGGGGTGAGAGCTCTAGATGTGAATTGGTTGGAAAAGATATCATCGTAGCTAGTTTTATTTCAGATTTCAAGGCAAATCTTCTTTAAAAGTATGCAAGACATAGTCACAAGTATCAGTGGTTGGATCAACAATTTAGAATGTGTAAGGAGACTTCTCCCATTGGCACTATTATATCAGTTGTTTATTTTGCTGAGAACTACACATTGCAACCTCAAAATGAGACATAATATTAGCATTACAACTCTATTCAGATTGCTATTTTCATTAACATAACATATAGACATGCCCTTGATAGTGTGGAAGATAATCAAAAGATTATTAGAGAGTATCATTTTTATATGAGTGATGATAGATCTCACTCTCACGAGTTTGTGCAACATTGTTTCAAAAATTATTTTGATTTCTTACATGATAGACATATCATTTGGTCAGATAACTATACAGGTCAATTAAAGAATGCTCGCATGTTTTATTGGTTGTGTAGGATGCACATAGAGAGAGGAGTGCCTCGTATTTGGATTTTTTTGAGTCTGACCATGGAAAAGGGGAACATGATGGAGTAGGGGCATGTGTGAAGAGAGCTCTATTTAAGGAGCAACTAAAGATTTTAGCAACAAAGTTCTTGATGCTTGTAGCATTGTTGATTGGTGTAGTTTAGCATTATCACAGGGGTGGACTCTTGATTTAGTGGTACACAGGTTCTTTTGGTTGGTTGAGGAAGGGTCCATAGCTGATAGATCAGATTGTGCTACAATGAGAGACTCATAAAAAATGCATTCATTTTGAAGCTCTGATTCTAGTACATGGACCATTTGGGCACGACAGCTAGCTTGCTTTTGTCCTAGTTGTTTTCAATGTGATTGGGATCACTATGAGTCAAGTGAGTGGGTGGACACATGGGCTCTACATTATCTTACTCCATTGTCTATCATACCCTTTATTAGAAATGATGAAATGGAAAGTTCACTTGAGCATAACCATCTATTAGATCTACTTCAGCCAGGACATGTCTTTGCATTGGTTGCACCATAGGGGAATGATGAGAAATCTGATTATTGGTTAGCACATTGTGTAAGAGGTAAAAAAAAACTTGCACAACCGATCACAAATTATGATGGATTTACATATCCTACTAGTTTAGTGGTTGTTGTTGGAACATGGTTGCATACATACATGCGTAGAAGGAATGGAATTCCTACATTCGAAGACTATCAAAAGCACAAAATAATTCTCATATATTTGCATCTTATTATAGCAACAAATGTAAAGTTGTTGAAGCATCAAGGAAGACCAAAAGTAAAATAAATTTTTACTATTACTAATGTTGATCATGAAGCCCTGTTGGAGACCCTCAAATAGAGAGAGGACCCTACTAGAATACTTGACTAGGTATATTTACTTCTTATGTTATTTTCTTCATAATTCAATGAACTGATGATTATCTTGTTTAATATAATAAGTTACTAATTTTTTTATGATATTGGAATATAGGTACATCATGAAGAGTTTGGGCCGAGGGGGGTGTTGGGGAGAATTCCTAAGATTTATGATGTATTATGATGTAAAATGTAAACTTTTTTTGTATATGGTTTTTGTAATAATGAAAAAGATAGGTTAAATTAGTTGCACATTCTAATTTGTATTTTGGTAGGTTCTTTGTAATGAATTATAAGAGGAAGATATTGAACAAGTTCTTGCAAATCATATGTGCATGTGATACAAGGCTATAAGGACAATTTTAAGAGCATTTATAACTATATGAAAGATAATTGCTTGCGGATATCTTATTACAAGTTTGGATTTTTTCTTATTTGACATAGAGCTGAAATTATGATTATTAAAACTATTTTTATCAAACTAATCAAATATGAAAATTCTAGAAAGTATAGATAAACAATTAGAATACTTGATTTCTTAACAAACAATTTGGAGAAGGTGTCAATAAGTTTGAATACTCATTTACAATGAGGCATTGAAACAAAAAGTGATTTTATGATGCTAATATTGTGTAAGCCTTTTACTACAAGTCTTATCAATGCATTTCATTATTTTCTATGGTGTGAGGTTTCCATTGTATATTTTACTTATTATTTTATTCTAATAATGTGATCTTTTATATTGCCAAAGTCAAACCCTTGTATATTGTCAACATTTGGGACTGAAGCAACATGTTGCATGTGATCCTCTCCATAATCATCTTCGTGTTCAAGTGCATCATGGTTCATAGTGTTTCTCATTTTTTTTGGTTCATCATGGTTACTATGCATTATTACAACCATGCCAACTCATCCTACATTGGTTACCATGCTTAGAATCATTAGAAAAATTGCATATACTCTTAATTTTTAGTAGCAAGGTTGTCACAAAAAACTTTTACAATACTATAAAAATAATGTTCTAATATTTGGTTAGCTACCATCTCCAAATGAGCTATTCATTAATATGGTGATTTAACATCACCAAAACATGTTGAGCTCTTAGGCCCACCCCTTGAAACAAGAGTAAAATTGACAAGAATACCTTTGCATGTAGTCTCAAGCCTCCCCAAATGAACTAGTCATTACCAAGGTGGTTCAACATCACCCATTAGTGTTGAACCCTTAGGCCCACCCTTCCAACTAAGAGGAAAATTGGTTCTTAGTCCAATAACATTAATGAAATACAGGGTTGTTGATCATCCACATACCTACTACATCTAATAAAAAGAATTTTCAAGAATGCATGACATGTTTCCAAATGCATATCCATAAAAATGCACAAAAATGAAATTCCATAATATTAAAGGATGCTAGTCCCTTTGCATACACCCTTTAGCATCTATAGAAGAGCAAGTGATTTTCATGTGGATTTAATATCACCCAAACATGTTGAGCCCTTAGGCACACCCATTTGAATTAGTAGGAAAATGGATTGGTTATCCAAAAATTCTCATGCTAAGAAAGCTTGTTAATTGATCACATACCAACCACATCTCATAAAAAATAAATAAATCAAATAACGCATACATGAGGTATGCACAATCACTAACCATTCTATGCACTTTTTTATCACATCAATATATGGAACACTAGTGCAAAGCACCTAATCATTTTTATTTTCTTGATGTAATAAGGTCTAGGGGTAGATCTAATGATCTCCCTGTGACCATCCACATTTGTACGAGACACAAGACCCCATGGTGCAACTATAAGCCTTGGCCATCAATTGGTCAAATAAAGTGGATTTTTAGTAAATTCAATTTTTTTTAGGTAAGTCTATATGTTTAGAACATTATTAGGGTCCCTAGGAGATTGTAGAGTCCATTTGCAAACAAATTTGCAATAAAACTTGCCTTAGGGAAAAAATTGCAAAAATTGCAAAACATTGCTTAGCAACTTTTGCAATTTTCTTGACAACTTTTCAAAATCTAACTCCTAACAACTAGAACTATTTGAATCATTAGTGCCATTAGCTCTGAGTGGGTGGGTGAACCCTAGTGAAACCCTTGTTCCTGCCACAGAGACCATCCATCATCCGCATCCACCCTATACCGAGGAGCCTCCAAGGTGCTCTAAGTGCGTTCCAAGGTCGATCTTCCAAGGGTCATAAGTCAAAGCTCGTGAGGACTATAGATGAACTATTAAATGCCACAGGACAGTGATGCTGAAACCTAAAATAACCTATCTCATTTTGGAGAGATCACATTCCATTTGGATTCAGCACAGTGATCTCGCTTGATGCCAAAACTCGCAGTGTGCCTCAGTTCATAGATGCACCATAGCATAACTTTGAAATCACTAATCTTGGCATTGAATCATTAGTACCATTAGCCTTGGGTTGGGTGGGTGAACCCTAGTGACACCCTTGTTCTAGCCACAGAGACCATCCATCATCTACGGTCACCCCATACTGAGGAGTCTCCAAGGTGCTCTAAGTGCATTTCGAGGTCGATCTTTCGAGTGTCAAAACTCAAAGCTCATGAGGGCTATCTATGAACTATAAAATCTAAGAGATGGTGATGCTGAGGCCTAAAATAACCTATCTCATTTTTGAGAGATCATATTCCATTTGGATTCAGCACAACAATCTCACTCGATGCCAAAACTCACAGTGTGCCTCAGTTCATAGGTACACCATAGCATAACTTTGAAACCACTGATCTTGGCATTAAATTTTTAGTGTCATTAGCTCCAAGTGGGTAGGTGAACCCTAGTGACACCCTTGTTTTTTCCATAGAGACCATCTATCATCTGTGGCCACCCCATACTGAGGAGTCTCCAAGGTGCTCTAAGTGCATTTTGAGGTTGATCTTCTAAGGGTCATAACTAAGAGCTCGTGAGGGCTATCAATGAACTATCAAATGCTATAGGATGGTGATGTTGAGCCCTAAAATAACCTATCACATTTTTGAGAGATCACATTCCATTTGGATTCGGCACCTCAATCTCACTCAATGCCAAAACTTGCAGTGTGCCTCAATTCATAGGTGCACCATAGTGTAACTTTGAAATCATTGATCTTGGCATCGAATCATCAGTGCCATTAGCTCCAAGTGGGTGGTTGAACCCTAGTCTCACCATTTTTTTGGTCACAAACACCATCCATCATCTGCGGCCACCTCGTACTGAGGAGTCTCCAAGGTGCTCTAAGTCCATTTCGAGGTCAATCTTCCAAGGGTCATAACCTGGAGCTCATGAGGACTATCGATGAACTATCAAATTCTATAGGATGATGGTGCTAAGGCCTAAAATAACCTATCTCATTTTTGAGAGATCACATTCTATTTGGATTTGAAACAGCGATCTTGCTCAATGCCAAAACTTGTAGTGCCTTAGTTTGTAGGTGTACCACAGTGTAACTTTGAAACCGCTAATCTTGGCATCGAATCGTAAGCACCATTGGCTCTGAATGGGCGAGTGAACCCTAGTCTCACCATTTTTTTGGCCACAGAGATCATCCATCATCCGCGGCCACCCCGTACCGAGGAGTCTCCAAGGTGCTCTAAGTCCATTTCGAGGTTGATCTTCCAAGGGTCATAACTTGGAGCTCGTGAGGACTATCGATGAACTGTTGAATGCTATAGGATGGTGATGCTAAGGCCTAAAATAACCTATCTCATTTTTAAAAGATCACATGTCATTTAGATTCTACATAACAATCTCGCTCGATGCAAAAACTCGCATTGTGCCTCTGTTCATAGGTGCACCATAGCGTAACTTTTAAATTGCTGATCTTGGCATCAAATCGTCAGTGCCATTACTTTGAGTGGGTAGGTGAACCCTATTCACAGCCTTGTTCTAGCCGTAGAGACCATCCATCGTTCACAGCCACCCCGTACCAAGGAGTCTCCAAAGTGCTTTAAGTGCATTTTGAGGTCAATCTTTCGAGGGTCATAACTCGGAGCTTGTGAGGACTATCAATGAACTGTAAAATGCTACAAGACAGTGATGTTGAGACCTAAAATAACCTATCTCATTTTTGAGAGATCACATTCTATTTGGATTCGGCATAGTGATCTCCCTCGATGCCAAAAGTCATAGTGTACCTCAGTTCATAGGTGCACTACAGCGTAACTTTGAAACTGGTGATCTTGGGATCGAATCGTCAGTGCCATTAGCTCTTAGTGGGTGGGTGAACCTTAGTGACACCCTTTTTCTAGCCATAGAGACCATCCATTGTTCATGGCCACCCCATACTGAGGAGTCTCCAAGGTGCTCTAAGTGTATTTTGAGGTTGATATTCTGAGGGTCATAACTCAAGGCTCATGAGGGCTATCAATGAACTGTTGAATACTACAAGACAGTAATGTTGAGGCCTAAAATAAGTTAGAGCTTGTGAGGGCTATTGATGAACTATCCAATCAAGTCTCTTAAGTTGAGATATTTTGAGGTTATGTTGAAATTGAAAAGTTGTAGTATGAGGATAGTAACAAAGTGAAGTGCTAGTTATCAAAGATTATGAGTCTATGAATGACTTGGTGGTTGGGAATAGAATCCATGGTTGAGGAGTGGAGTTCTTAACTATGTTTAGATTAGATTTGAAGCCAAGAGTTAGTTTCAAGGTTGAAGGTGGAGTTTAAAATTAGATTTGGCATTATCTAAACCTTGTGTAGGAGGTTAACAAGTGTGTTTATGTCATGATAGCACTTCAAATTATACATTTCATACAAATTTGATAATAAAAGTTGGTAAAATGTTATTCCAAAATTATTTCATTTGAATCGAATATAACAAACATAATCAAAATTAATGATATTCCATAAACATGAACAATACACATGATCCATGATAAATTGAACAATACTAGATACTAAATTAATATGTATATCATTGTTTACATAAATGAAAAAAAAATATATCAAAATAAATGTATCCATAGACAAAATTTTACACAAATATATATCAAAGATTATGTATCCATAGACAAAGTACTCAAATATATATCAAAATACATAGATCCATATACAAAATGTGGCTAATCATGCCATCAGAATGTGTATAATATCAATGTTTCTATATATAAAATGGCATATGCCATCTCAAAATGTCTCATGATGCATCCTATGAAAACTATACTATCCTAGGGTGCTGGTGGATGATCAAAATACAGCCTCTTCGCTACACTAGGTGGATCAATGCCTCCTACATAAGCGAAAAAGGAAAACCCAAAGTTAGACTACTAAATTTATATGATTCTTTGTATCTAACATTGAATTAATCAAATGCATAATGATCTTTTTTGTAATGAATATTTATACTATCAAAATTTCATAATAAATACCTCTCTCATCGACTCCTACACCGGTTAGGAGTCCTCTCATATGCCCTTGGAAATGCTTGTACCTCTTTGATTATGGGTTGTATATGTTCAAATACGTTTGTTAGATGAATCTACAATTTAAACTATAACATTATAATTTATAGAATGCTAAATTTATAACATATTTAATCATGAATTCAAACTACAACTTACTATTGTAGGCTTCTCCTCAGGAGAGAGTGGCCAAATCATCAAATCTACATAACTCTCTCGTTAGACCTCATGTGCACTAGGAGTCTCCTATGAGATACAAAATAGTAGGTGTTAATATCACAGAAATCAGTTTTGAATTTATTTATGAAGATAAGGATAATAAAAAATAAATGATACTTATACGTATAATGGGTCTCACAGTGCAAATGGAAATCCCTGATGATCTGCGATGCGAAATCTATACAAGCTCATCACCGGTAGCCATGCCCTATATACAATAAAGAATGTAATTAAATAGGATTACCAAAAAAATTTTAGAAGAATGAATCGATATTTAATCAAATAGAAAGCACCTAATTACCTTTCCTTTGTCAATGCGTGTTGGTTTACCCGCCACACTTTGTCCCCCTGGGACAGGTAGTACCTGCAAGATAAAAGAAAGATTAGTAACAATATGTGCTACAATATTAAAAAATAATGTGAACACAACATAATATACTGTAGATGTCTCAAGGTCAAATGAAATGGCCGAGAGTGTGGCATCATCAATCTATCTCAGCTCATCCTTGGTCCTCAACTAAACATGAATGAAGATCACATACATGTAAAAGTCAGTATCACTTAAAAATTAAAATTACTCTATTATAAAAATTAACTTTAAATCGCATATGTCATATCAAAAAAATGTATACACATACCAACACCGAAGGAGTTCATGCCTCTGCATTCCCCTCCTCTCTCACATTAGGGTCTGTAGCCTCTGTGTGTATGTTTGGTGTATCTTTGTCTAATACAAAATGATACTTAGGAAGATCACTTATGGGACCTAGGCAAATATTCTTGCATGTAATGCAAGTGTGAGGCACACAAATGTGTCATGAGCTAGCCGATGATGAACTGGCACCAACATCATCAACACGAGGAGGCAGATTGACCTAGCTTGAGATATCATTAGGTTACCCCCCCTATGAATGGCTCTGATGGTCTGAGAGCTAGCCTCTGCCACAATATCTAGATGATGCACTTGAGGAGGGGGGGAGATATTAGTGGGGGGGGGGGGAAAGTGCCAACTTTCTTCCACTGGCAAGAGGGTCTATCCTGAGGAGCTCCTAGTCCTATGCCCATGTTGGGCTTCATGCTCCAATAGTTCACTTTAAGTTTCAACACAAATTTTGCATATAATTTTCTAAGGAAGTAAAATGGTATGTCTAAATTTCCATGTGAAGGAATATCAATGACCATCCACCAACGATCCCAAAAGTTTGCACATATGGTGTCATTTGTGCACCATTTAATTGATAGTTTGGATTTTTTTGGGTCGACTGGTAAACCCATTTTTGGGTTTGCAAAAAGGCTAGCCAAGTTGTCTTTGATTATATTAAGGGCCGCAACCTCATCATATTCTAAGCCATCATCAAACATCTCATGCATTTCATCACGCCAATGAAGAGCGGCATTTAGTTGGTTCGTAAGGGTTTCAATATTATCCACTATGGTGTTTAACATGGATAACATAGGAGCCAATGTAGGTACATTATTATATGTTCTATACAAACCTCTCAACTCAGTGAAATTTTCATTTATCAAATCCTCGATTCACGGAGGGTTTTGAGGAGGTAGAGGATCATTTGGTGGACAATTTTGTGGGGGTACTGGATCATTTGGTGGGGGGTTACAAGGAATATTATTCCTTACCTCAATCTCATCATTTTGATTAGCCATTCCTATTGAATTGAGAAACATAATATATATTTTTAAAAAACCTTAATTTTAACCATTTTTTCAAAAAAACCCTAGATTCAACTAAAATAAACAAAATCATGCTAAAATCTATTGAATTTAGGTTAATATTATAATATATTGTTATAATATAATAATATTATTACATTATATTATTATTTATAATATATTATATTATAATATGTTACTTTTTTATTATAATATTAGATAATCTTATATTTTATATTATATTATATTATATAATATTAAATAATATATTATACTATTATAATGTAATATTTTAATATTATTATAATATAATAATAATATTATATTATAGTATAATAATTATAATTATTATATTATTATTATATTATTGTGTGGGTTATCGGATATCCAATATCAAATCGGATATCTGATAAGGTTCAGTTTACTTTCTAGGTTTGGTGCCTGGATAGGTGAGAAAAAGTCAAAGCAAATTTTGAAGCACTTTTAGATATTTTCAAACTTTATTTTTCTCACATCGCCACTTTTTGGCACACCATGATCTTGCACATACCCAGGAGCAAATTTGCACCCAAATATAGAGCCTTCGGAATTCTACAAAATCAAATTGAAGATGTTGTGCAAAAGTCCACACAAATGTGGAAATTGATTTATGGATTGACTACTATCAAAGAAGGGCAGGAAGATCCCTTTGAGGGAAGAAATGATGAAGAAGAAGAGGAAAATAAAAAGGAATAAGGAGAGAAAGAAAAAGAAGAGGTAACAATGGAGAAGATAAAGCAAGATGAAGAGGCAAGAGCTGAGGAGCAGTAGCTAGAACAAAATGTAGAAGACACCCAATTGCCACCACCAAGTCCTCCACATAAAACACCTATAGAAACTATAATTGTCAATAATGTTCCTAATATCTTAGGTCAGAAAATCAATCCACTAACTGTAGAGGATCTCAAAAAGTTAATTCACCAAACCACATTGCAATCACAGTTGTGTACAAATCTTATTTTGGTGAGTGTGGAAGAGTTACAAAAAATTGTAGCTGAAATTACTAAGGGTGAGCACAAAAGAACCACCTTCACAACCTCCCACAACTATAGATGATCAACCAAAAGAGAAAGCAGCACTTGACACAAATGCTAAGATTGATTCCACAGTAATAGCAACAACAACTATTGAGAAGCCAACAAAGGAGCAAACAAGACAACATGTTCCTACAGCACAAAGCCAAGGTGCACCTCCTAAAATTATTGTCATTGATCAAGGAAAAAGTGGAGAGGATAAAGAAGAGGGAAAACTCCCCAAAGAAAGAGAGCAAGAGGCAATACAAACTCTGGTAAACTTTCCTACCTCGGGGACTCCTACCAAGCAGCTGAGCATTGATGCAGTACCACTACAAATTTCAGCACCAGGCTCAAGCTCCACAAAGGTAGCAAGGGTACTTAACTATGGAGACCCTGCTCTTGATGAGGAAATAGTCATACCAAGTGATGTCTACAAAAAAATGAATCTGGCATAGACCAATGAAGTGCAAGAGACACTGGAAAGGAAGAAGAAGCAAGAGATGCTCAGAAATGAGTATAGACAAAAGAAAGCATTGGTGGAAATCAAAGATATATTCCTTGATGCTTTTAGCTTTCATGTACCTAATGAAACAAAGCCAATCATGAAAAAATTATCCAATATAGTGGACTAGGTACAAAGTGAAGACCTTTATACTAATGTCAAATTATTAGAATGGTCTAAAAAGAAATTTCAAATGAAGGTAAATGAAAAGATATCTAGTGAGATAGCACTATCTCAGGTTGAATTTGCTAAAAGAGTTGAGAAAGTTAAAACAGTACTTAAGAACTTATTCTCATTGTACTCCAAATTGTCTGACTCATCATATTTCACACAAGAAACTAGCCAAAGAATACTGAGCTTGGAAAAGAAT
This sequence comes from Cupressus sempervirens, assembly GCA_028749045.1. Lineage (NCBI taxonomy): Eukaryota > Viridiplantae > Streptophyta > Pinopsida > Cupressales > Cupressaceae > Cupressus > Cupressus sempervirens. The sequence continues at coordinate 86,490,592 of CM053786.1, read as the reverse complement.
CTTAAGATATCTAGCACATAACAACATAAAGATCTAGCTCAAAGTGAGAAGCATTTTTCCACAACGCTTCACACTTAGAAGGAGTTAGCTATATTGATAGCAGAAGAGGGAAATGTTAAGGCCAAATTAATATAGATTTAGTCTGCTATTACCCCACATTTAGAAGAACTACATAAGGAAATGGCCTATGCAAAAAATGTTTTAAAGAAAGACCCTAATCTTTCTAGATTAGAAGGCCTAGTACATCTTGTAGAAGAGATAGCTATCCAGCTCAAAGTACTGGAAATTACATTACTTATGTAATCAACACGCAACTAATAAGAAAAATGGAGAAATCATGCAACCAATAGGAAAGGTGAAAGAATTGAGTGGAAAATGAAGAATGAATATTGATCGTAGATTCATACATAACCCTAAGTCTTTGAATCCTTTAAAAAGAGGACAAAACCCCATTGTATGTGTGTGTATCAGAAGTGTATGGGTGAATTAAAGAAAAGTTCAGAGGGTTGTAAAGACTTAGAAAAAGTGGAACAACATTGTTGAATTCAATTGATCAAGAACAAAATATCAGAATTTCAAGGAGAGACATATCAAATCAAGCAAGGATTACAACAGATAGAGGAGAACAAGGATCTAGAATTAGTAATTGAAGATTGCAAGTCATCAAGACAAGACTTTCTAATACTCTCTAGCCATTGCATTAGGAATGAAGATCCTATGATGATAGGTTGGTTTAATTTCCATGTTATAAGCCTTTAAACAAGGTGCTAAATCCTTTAACAGTGTAACATTTCAAGTGAGTGTTTGTAAATCCTTTAACCAGGTCACTTTTAACAAGATGTGAAGTCTTTAATAGGATAGGCCTTTCATAGGGTAGACCATTGGAAATGGTCAAACTTTGTAACCTTAAATATTTACACATTGTTGTAGTAATACTTTGTGGGTATCATCCCCACCCCACTTTTTAACTTGTCATTTTGGAGGGTTTTTGGTTTACCAAAATCTTGTGTTATCTATTTTCATGCATGTCTTTATTTTCATTTTTATTAGATGAATTAGATGCATGTGGATGGTTTCAGCTAAAAGGATTTGAAAAGGTTAAAGTTAGTTACTTTTAATTCACCCCCCCTCTCAGAAGTAACCCTTCCCACTTGTAAATTCCAATAGACAAGGACTCGAGCTATATACAACACTTGTTATGAACTAGTTTGGATGCTTATAGAATATGAAATAATTTGATTTCATAAGAATTTGAATCGGTCTTCTTGGAAGCACAAAGTTTAGTTGAATTGTCTAATGATATTCATTTTATTTGCTATAATAGAATCAAACACCTTTATCACTATGAATTTGGTGTTTAGAAAGGAATTTATTTGTTTTCATTGATGCTATTTTAGTTCTGGAGAATATTACATGTTGAGAAATGATATAATTTGTCTCAATCCTCTTATTTTGATAATGCTCTCTAATGCTTTACATCAAATTTCTTATAAAATTTTAATTTATCATAGCTATATCTATGTACTTGGAAGCTTGAAATTGGTTATATGAAAAAAATATGAAAGATTTAAAGACTGGAATTCTTTTTAGTTGGTAGCATATTTTTCTTTCTTTAGATTTTCTTCGATGAGTAAAACTAACACATTGTCCTCAAGATATTTAGTGTTTTGTTTTACAAGATTACAAGGTAGAAAAGGTAGCAACAACAAGGATTCAAAAGTATCAATAATGGGATAAAAAACTCAAAGAGGGGCTCCAAATAAATCGAATGTTGATGACAATAATCTGATGGAGGAGCATCTTGGGTGTGAAGGAAATCTTGCATAACACAAAAATATTTTATTTTTAGTCTTTTCTATTTTAATAAGGACTAATAGATAGGAGGCTTACTATTTCTAAGAGCTTACTATTTTTAGTAAGTTTTTCATACGAGCTCGAAATGTTCTCATTTTCTACATGAAAGTTCATTCTATAATTATAAGCCTACCATAAAATTGCATGGCTCCAACTTAAGTATCAAAGAAGTTATTATGGGTTTTTAGTGGAAAATTTTGCAGAAAAATATTTGAACTCAGTTTTGAAGGCCTTAGAGGCTGTTGGAAATGACTGAAAAGATCATCAATGAAGAGAAATAGAATTGGTAAAGAACGTTTCAATCATTGTTTTGTCATTAATGTCAAACTTGCTACTTGCAGGAATGACAATTGCTTAAGTGATCTAAATACTATCAATTGGTCGATTGACAAGGAGGTGGCAATCAATAAGATGTAACTAGAGTACCTACAGAAAGGTTGAAGTTATGATGTTGTAATGAAGCATAAGGATCAGTTAAGTCATTGATGAAATAATGTATTGATGACACACTCTAAGACACAGAGAATGGACACAACAAGACATATCAAAAATGTAAGGATTAACTAAGTTCTAGTTAGTACCAAACAGATTCTCAGTTGAAGCTGAGCAAGTTCAACTTTAGTATGTGTCGAGTGGTCTTCAAATGTTGAGCAGTCTTTAGGTGCTGAGTGAAGATCAAGTGTCGAGCAGTCTTTAGGTGCTTAGCAAAATACAGGTGTCGAGCACTAGTAAATAATATTAAGAAGACGAGTAATAGAAAAGGTGTCAAGCATCAGTAAACCAATGATGCCGAGTTGCTGCATTATTTTGAAAAGTCAAAGATTTTCCAAATCTAAGCCGACATGGTAGTTATCTAGAATTTTGTGAACCAGATAGAAGATAAGAATGATGAGCTAGTGGCATAGAACAATATGTAAAATGTTTTTTTTTTGGCAAATGCTAATGGATTTATCATGAAGTTTCTAGATAGAAACAAGATATGGGACAGATACATTGTATCCTACCTAATCCATTGAAAGATTTGAGTGGCAAAGGAAGAATTAAACTTCTTTATAAGGAGTTATAGGTCAAAGATCAAGTGCTCATGCATGAGAGAGAGTTGGTCATAAGTGTATTCATGCAAAGAAGCCAAGAGGAGTAAGAATAGAGCATCAAGAATCTGAATTGATCGAGTGACCAGAGAAGAGCATTTGCATAATGAGTGGAAGAACTCAAGGAGACAGATCTTGAAAGGTGAACAAGCTGTCAGCACTGCAAGGGAGGAAAGCCAAGCAAAGAAAAGGACTGAATAGCAATCTGAAATCTACAAGGTTGAAGTTGCAATATGTATCAGGTCAAAACCCTTCTAATACTTTTTTATCATTGAATTAGATATTGAAATCCTACATTGCTAGGTTAGCTTAATAGCTAGGTGGATGAGCCTCAAGAAAAGGATAAAGAGATCCCCAAGAGAAGGATAAAGAGATCCTTAGGAGGAGGATAGGAGATCCTTGGAGAGGGATGAAAGATTCTTCTGAGAAGGTGACTGAAAACCCCATGGACTTGGGTGAGTCTAACAACTCTATTTAAATCCTTTAACAGGGTGACATTCCAAGTTGAATGTTCTTAAATCTTTTAACAAGGTCACATTTAACAATGTGATGTAGCCTTTAACAGGGCAGACCTCTAACATGGCAAACCATTAGAAGTGGTTGAAATCAATTATGTAGTTATTTTGTGGGTATCATCCCCACTCCAGTTTTACCTTCTTATTTCTGGAGGTTTTTTGGGTTATCAAATCCATAATGTTATGGTGTGATGCATGTTTACTTTTCATGGTTGTTTAATCTTCAATTGCATGCATCATAATTTCATGATTTATAGAAAAAGTTATATTGGACATCATTGGACCTTGGATAACTGATTCAACCCCCTCTCAGTTATTCTAAAGAATTATAACAATTGGTATCAGAGCTGACTGCTGATTTGTTTCAAGGTACTAGCAGCAAGAAGATCAAGATGTCCAAGAGAGAAGTTCCCAAGCTAAACAAAGACAACTTTGTTGCATGCCAAAGTTTGATGAAGCTACACCTCGGATCAATAGGTGACTATGCACAAACCTCAATTGAAGTTGATCATGTAGACCTTGAAGACCCCTCACTGCAGATGACATGAGCAAGAAGAAGGAGCACAATCAAGCAATGTTAGATATTGCTTCAGCACTAAGCTATGCCGAGTATGATGACATCAAATGATGTGATACTTCACATCAGATGTGGAATACATTATCAAGAATCTATGGAGGAGATGACAATTTCAAGAGAGCCAAAAGAGAAAGCCTAAGAGGAAAATTTGATGATATGAAAATGGAAGAAGGAGAGAATGTTGCTCAATACAGTGCAAGAATGAATGAAGTAGTCAGTGCCATAAGAAGCCTAGGAGAATAGTTAGCAAAAGAAATAGTATGTAGCAAATACTTGAGAACTTTGCTTCCCATCTATGCTATAAGAGTATCATCCATCCAAGAGTTAAGGTGTGTACCAGGCAACACAGTGACATTTGAAGGAATAATTGGAAGACTCACTGCCTTTGAGCTATCCAACTTTGACAACTACAAGCTAGAAAATTTTGAATCTATATTCAAAGCTCAGATGATAATGAAAGACAACGAGGAGGTTCAAACAAAGAAAAAGAATGGAAAAGGAAACTATGTATCCAGTGATAGCAGCACTAATGAAGATGATGTGGACCAATTGGAGGCATTACTAGCAAGAAGATTTCATAGAGGAAGAGGAAAATTCAAAGGTAAGCTACCAATAATTTGTTTCAATTGTAATGAGGTTAATCACATTGCAGCCAGATGCACACATAAGAAAAATTACAAGGATGGAGGCAATTTCAAGAACAAGAAAGAGGACAAGGACTACAAAGGTAAAGGCAAAAGATGGTACATTGTTGAAGAAGACTCTGACAAAAATGATGATGAAGTAGTCTATGTGGCTATGAAAGATGAATCAGATGAAGATGAAGCAACTGCTCTGGTAACCTGCATGAACAAGAATGATAGATGGATCATAGACAGTGGATGCTCTCATCACATGACTAGAGACAAAAGTAAGTTCATTAACTTTATTCAATATAAAGGAAATAGTGTTAGATTTGGTAACAACGCACCATGTTAGATCAAAGGGAAAGGTAGTATCAAGCTTATTGAAAGGATATCATATGATAATGCATACTATATATTGAAGGACTAAATTATAACTTGTTAAGTGTCTCACTATTAGGCAACATAGGATGTAAGGTTGAATTTGAAAAAGGAGTTGCTAAGATTTATGATTCTCAAGGAAGTCTAATAGGAAAAGGTGATCAGACTAAAAGTAATTTGTTTTACCTAGACATGGAAGATGCTTCTTGTCTTATTTTTCAAACTGATGATGTATGGTTATGGCACAAGAGGCTATGTCATGTAAATTTTGACAATCTGATAAGCATCAACAAGATGAAAAAAGTTAGAGGCCTACCAAAGTTGAAGAAACCTAACAACATCATGTGCAAACAATGCCAACTAGGGAAGATGACCAAGTCAACTTTCAAAAGCAAGACTTATACTTCCAATGAAGTATTAGAGTTAGTTCATACTAACTTGTGTGGTCATATTGAAGTGCAAAGCTACAAAGGTGGCAAATACATAATGTTATTTGTAGATGACTATTCAAGAATGATGACAGTCATGTTTCTGAAACAAAAATTAGATGCATTTGAAATGTTCAAATGGTACTTGGCCTTAGTTGAGAAAGAAACTAGAAAGAGCCTAAAATGTCTCGAGTTTGATAAAGGAGGTGAATTCACATCAAGAGAATTTGAAGAGTTCATCAATGAAAGAGGAATTAAAAAGTAGACATTAGCACCCAAAAATCCACCTCAGAATGGTATAGCAGAGAGAAGGAATAGATCAGTTGTTGACTATGCTAGGACCTTAATGATGGAGAAAAATTTTCCACTCAAGTACTGGAGAGAAGCTGTGAGTACTGTAGTCTACACACTCAATAGAGTTCAAGTCAAGAAAGGTACAAATGCAACACCTTTTGAATTATGGTATGGACATTCTCTTAATGTAAAACATTTCAAAATATTTGGATGCAAATGCTATATATATAAAGAATCTAGGAATGGAAAGTTTGATGCAAAGAGTGAGGAAGGAACATTTCTTGGTTATTCTACTAGAAGCAAAGCTTATAAGAGCTTGAATGGTAACACTAAAAAAGTAGTAGAAAGCACAAATGTGAAATTTGATGAGCTTGTAGAAGTTCAAAGTGCTGAAAACACCAAGAAAGTAGAAGAATACAAGAACTTTGTATAATTTTATGAAGGTATACCTAATAATGGTGAAGTTGCAACTCAGAATGACAATTAGCAATAGAATCCAGTATCTGTCGAGTCATAGACAATGAATGTTCAACAACAAACACATTCAGAAGCTGAGTTGTATAATACTAGAAAATGTTCATTCAGACTATGAAAATAGCCAACAAGAAGAAAATGAACAAAATACCTGATGAAAATATACATGAAGATTTAGATTCTGAAAGAAACAACATTCAAACAAAGAAAGAACATGAATTGGCAAAGTATGTGAAAAGACATCATCCTGTAGATCAGATTATTGGAAACAAAGAGGCAGGACCAATGACAAGGAATAGAATCAGAAATGAAACATGTATATTCAAAAAAATGGAACCAAAAATAGTAAGTGAAGCCATAATAGATTATGACTAGTACAATGCTATGAAAGAAGAAATAGAACAAATTGAGAAGAACAAGACATGGACCTTAGTCTCAAGACCGGTTGATAAGAATGTGATTGGAACCAAGTGGGTGTTCAGAAACAAATTAGATGAGAATGGTGAAATCACAAGAAGCAAGGCAAGATTAGTTTGCAAAGGATATGCACAAGAAGAAGGACTAGATCATGGAGAAACTTTTGCTCCAATTGCCAAAATGGAAGGAGTAAGGACCTTACTAGCATATACAACTTTCAAAAGATTTAAAGTCTATCAGATGTATGTAAAGTCTACATTTCTGAATGGTATACTTGAAAAGGAAGTCTACATAGAGCAACTAGAAGGTTTTGTTGATGAAAAGAACAAAAATAAGGTATGAAAATTACACAAGGCTCTATATGGATTAAAGCAAGCCCCTAGAGCTTGGTATGAGAGACTTCACAAGTATTTAGTGCAAATAGGATTTGAAAGAACTGATGACAACATCAACATGTACACCAAATCAGAAGAAGGTAAGGATATTCTTATATCTAAAATATTTGTGCATGATATAGTTTTTGGAGGAAAGGAAGCGCTTTGCAAAAGTTTTGCTGACAAAATGAAACATGATTTTGAGATGTCAATGTTTGGAGAAATCAAGTTCTTTGTAGGATTGCAAGTACATCAACTAAAACATGGCATATTTGTGACACAATCAAAATACATCAAGGAGATACTCAAGAAGTTTAGATTAGAAGATTCCAAACCTATCAGCACACCAATGGAAATAGGACATAAGCTATCTAAAAATGATGAATCAGCTAAAGTCAATCAAACAATGTATAGATCCATGATTGAAAAACTACAATATGTTGTACATAGTAGACCAGACATAGCACTAGCAATTGGAATAGTGGCTAGATTCTTTTCCAATCCTAGAGAAAATCATCTCATGGAAATAAAAAGGATAATGAGGTATCTCAAAGGAATTGATGATTTTGGCCTATATTACAAAAAGAATGAGAAGTTTGAGCTCAATGCATACACAGATGCAGATTAGGGAAGAAACATTGATAACAAGAAAAGTACAAGTGGAGGAGCATTATTCTTAGATAAAAGGCTAGTTACTTGGACTAGCAAGAAACAAACATGCACATCTCAATCCACTATAGAAGCATAATATGCAGTAGCAGCAGTAAATTGCACAAACATTGTGTGGCTTAAACATCTATTGAAAGGAATGAAAGAAGAGGTAACTAAACCTGTGATATTGTATTGTGACAATACAAGTGCTATAAACATATCCAAGAATCTAGTAATGCATGTAAAAACCAAGCATATTGCAATCAAGTATCACTACATTAGAGAATTGGTGGAAGACAAACAAGTAAAGATGGAATACATTCACAAAAAGGAACAAATTGTAGATATCTTCACCAAACCATTCCTCAAGGATTCTTGTGAATATCTTAGAGGAAAGTTGGGGGTAATGCCCCTAACTCAAGCAGTCTAAAGCAACATAGAAGCTGCCCTGCATCAATAGAAGTAGATCATTGAAATATTAGAAGAATGATGCAGAGGATGACACTAGGAGTAGAAACTCTAGATTAGTCACAAGCATGGTGACAGAGGGAGAAAAACATGAAAATGCAAAGCTTATATTTAACGTGTTGAAGATGCTACATCTTTGGCATTTATGTCAAAGAGGGAGATATAGGAGAAACTAATCAATACAAAGTAAGAGGGAGATATATATGGAGATATAGAGTAAGGATGCAGCAATTTAGAGGGAGAAGCAAAACAAAGGATTCAGATTTTGATTTTGGTGGTAACTAAGTTGATCAACTTAATCATTTCATCAGTTTGGTTTGCCATCAATGCCAAAGAGGGAGATTGTTGGAAATGATTGAAAATATCATGAATGAAGAAAAACGGAATTGGTAAAGAACATTTCAATCATTGTCTTTTCATTAATGTCAAACTTGCTACTTCCAGGAATGACAATTGCTTAAGTGATCCAAATACTATCAATTAGTTGATTGACAAGGAGGTGGCAATCAATAAGATGTAACTAGAGTACCTAGAGAAAGGTTGAAGTTATGATGTTGTAATGAAGCATAAGGATCAGCTAAGTCATTGATGAAATAATGTATTGATGACATACTCTAAGACATAGAGGATGGAAACAATAAGACATATCAAAGATGTAAGGATTAATTAAGTTCTAGTTAGTACCAAATAGATTCTTAGTTGAAGCCGAGCAAGTTCAACTTTAGTGTGTGCCAAGTGATCTTTAGGTGCCGAGCAGTCTTTAGGTGCTGAGTGAAGATCAAGTACTGAGCAGTCTTCACATGTCGAGTGAAGATAAAGTGCCGAGTAGTCTTCAGGTGCCGAACAAGATACAAGTACTAAGCACTAGTAAATAATATTAAGAAGCCAAGTAACACAGAAGGTGTCGAGCATCAGTAAACTAATGATGTCGAGTTTTTGCATTATTTTAAAAAGTCAAAGATTCGCCAGATCTGAGCCAACATGGTAGTTATCTAGAATTTTGTGAACTAGACAGAAGATAAGAATGGTGAGCTAGTGGCACAAAACTCTATGTAAAACATTTTTTTTTTTTTTTTTGGCAAATGCTAATGGATTTATCATGAAGTTTCTAGATAGAAATAAGATATGGGACAAATACATTGTATCCTACCTAATCCATTGAAATATTTGAGTGGCAAAGGAAGAACTGAACTTCTTTATAAGGAGTTATAGGTCAAAGATCAAGTGTGCATGCATGAGAGGGAGTTTTTCATAAGTGTATTCATGCGAAGAAGCCAAGAGGAGTAAGAACAGAGCATCAAGACTCTAAATTGATCGAGTGACCGGAGAAGAGCATTGGCATAACAAGTGGAAGAACTCAAGGAGACAGATCTTGAAGGGTGAACAAGCTGTCAGCACAGCAAGGGAAGAAAACCAAGCAAAGAAAAGGACTAAATAACAATATGAAATCTGCAAGGTTGAAGTTGCAATCTATATCAGGTCAAAACCCTTATATACTTTCTTATCATTGTATTAGATATTGAAACCCTACATTGCTAAGTTAGCTTAATAGCTAGGTGGATAAGCCTCAAGAAAAGGATAAAGAGATCTTGAAGAGAAGGATAAAGAGATCCTTAGGAGGAGGATAGGAGATCCTTGGAGAGGGTTGAAAGATTCTTTTGAGAAGGTGACTAAAAATCCCATAGACTTGGGTGAGTCTAATAGCTCTATGTAAATCCTTTAACAGGGTGACATTCCAAGTTGAATGTTCTTAAATCCTTTAACAAGGTCACATTTAACAATGTGTTGTAGCCTTTAACAAGGTAGGCCTTTAATAGGGCAGACCATCAGAAGTGGTTGAAATCAATTGCGCAGTTATTTTGTGGGTATCATCCCCACTCCAATTTTACCTTCTTATTCCTAGAGGGTTTCTAGGTTATCAAATCCATAGTGTTATGGTGTGATGCATGTTTACTTTTCATGGTTGTTTAATATTCAATTGCATTCATGATAATTTCATGATTTATAGAAAAAGTTGTATTGGACATCATTGGACCTTGGATAACTGATTCACCCCCCTCTCATTTATTCTAAAGAATCATAATAGAGGCCCTAGATGAGGTCTGAAAACTTGACCAAAGTGCACTTTCACCATATCAAGCCTATAGATTAGGAGCTAGTGATTCTAAAAAATGGTTATTATAATAGCCAATCATAGCAACACTTACACACTTATGGTCTTGCAATGTTGGGCTACCCAAAATTTCTGAAATAATTTGTCAAAGATGTATTTGGCTGACTCTATATGTATTGTTAGAGTCTACCAGCCCTAAGTATTAATTTTGAGCATCTAGAATCTTCTTGAATGACATAAAATTGCATATTTAAGAAAGACTTAAACATTGTCTTGCAAACTACTATATTGAACACACCCATGTGGGTTAGCATATTATAATTATGAATTTTGTAATTCTACAGTTGTGGAGATAATAAGAAGCCCCTATTTTGTTCTCATAATTATCATTGTTTCTTTGTTTCTTTTATGTATTTATGGTATTAAGGAGAGCATCCTTCATCAAGTGATATTAGAGCTAGAGTTTTTGAGTGTGTGGATAGATCACCAACTGTGAGATAGTTAACACTAGGGCCGAGTGTGTAGATAGATTGCTGATTGTGAGATAGTCAACACTAGGGTTTTACTGGAAGTGTAAAAATTCCTCCACAAAGAGAACATGGAAGAAGAGATGTAGGTGTTACACTTGAGGGTTTTAGATCCCTTCAAAGAAAAATGCAATCATTGGAAGAAAAAATGCATAGAGGAGTAAATCTTTTCGTAAGAGATGAAAGCGAGGATGAGGATGAAGTAGAAGAAAATGTCAAAGTAGAGGCAGTTATGAACCCATGGGAAGAGAGATTTTTTAAGGCCATTTCCAAGATTGGAAAAAGACTTAAGTTTAAAGTTCCCACATTTTTTGAAAATATTAACCTAGAGGAGCTAATCGATTAGATAAAGGAATTGGAGGAGTGCATTGAGTATGAAGATATTGAAGATCCTGATAGAGTCAAGTTTGTAAACTAAAACTGAAGGGACATGCAAAGACCTGGTGGCAGGATATTCAGTTGGACCAAAATAGAAGGGGAAAGGATAAAACCATTAGATGAGATTAGATGATAGTTAAACTAAAGTGACAATTTATTTTTGTGTATTATGAGCTTGATCTATTGAAGAAAATGCAAGGGTTGAAGCAAGCAGGAAAATCTATTCAACAGTATATTGAAGAGTTCTACCGAGTTCTCATTAGAACAGCCCATGAAAAAATTGATAGGGCGAAAGCACAGATCATTATTTTAATGGGTTAAGGACAAGTATTCAGGACAAGTTGAGTCTAGTTCAAATGACCCATATTGAGGAGGCATACTAGTTTTCCCTAAGAGTTGAGGAGAAATTGAGCAATAAGTTTGACAACAACAACAATGGAAGAGGTCACGGTGGGAGATCTAGCAGACAATCCTATAGCAACCAAAATGATAATCAAAACAATAAGGATGAGGTTGGAAGTAGCACTCATAACTAGAGGGGAAACAATTTCAATCATTTCATTGATTAGAACAATAGAGATTAGAGAGGAAGAGGAAAAGGACAAGGATCTGGATGAGGAGACTTTTGTGGGAAATGTTTTCACTGTGGAGAAGAAGGGCATAGAGCATTTGAATGTTTCCAGCACCAAGGAAGGGCATATTGAAGAACCAAAGGCTAGGCAAGAGTTGCACATGTTGACAAAGATGTCGTATCATCACATTCTAAAGATGTTGAAAGAGGAGAAGTCCTAGCCAATGTAAGAGTCCTATTAAGTGGTGAGAATGAACCCAATCAACAAAGGAGTTTGTTTGACACTAGGTGCAAATGTGAAGAAAAGTGTTGTGATGTGATCTTTGATGGTAGAACCGCTAAAAATATGGTGTCAAAAAATGTGGTCACAAAGTTGAAGATGAAGAGGTATAAATACTTGTGTCCATACCATATTGCCTGGGTGCAAGATGTCATGGTAAATGAGAAATGCTCAATGAATTTCAAGATTAGAAGCTACTAGGATGAGGTATTGTGTGATATCATACCTATGGAAATTTTTCATATGTTGTTGGGTAGGTTGTGGTAGTTTGATAGGCATGTTTTACAAAATGGACAATCAAATACCTACACTTTGACTAAGCATGGAGTGAAGTATAAGTTGAAGTCATTGAAGCATAAAGAAGAAAAGGCATGTAGTGTTGCCAAAACATGTTTTGTTGATGGAAAGGAGTTTCTCAAAGGTATGAAGCATGAGCATATGTGGTTTTTTATAGTTCCAAAAGATGTCAAAAAAGAAGGAGATGATTGGAAGACTACTTTCAAGACTAGGAAAGGAATATATGATTGGTTAGTCATGTGTCTTGGGCTAACCAATGCACCAAGCACTTTCATCAAGCTCGTGAATGAGGTAGTGAAGGATTTTTAAGGTATTTTTTCATTGTTTACTTAGATTATATTTTGAATTTTAGTAAGACATTAGAGGAGCATTTGATGCATATCCAAAAGCAGTTTGGTAAGTTGAGACAAGAGAAGTTGCTAATAAACCTTAAGAACTACAATTTTGTGAAGAAGGGTTTTGTATATATGGGAATTTTAGTCTTAGCAAAAGTTCTGAAAATTGAGTTTGAGAAAGTGAAGGCTATCCTTGAATGACCTACTCCAAGGAATGTGATGGAGGTAAGATCTTTTCATGGGCTGGCTAGTTTTTATAGAAAGTTCATAAGAGGTTTTAGCAATATTTTTGGAACCTTTACTAAATTAGTGAGAAGCCTATTTTGGAACTTCCAGATTTGAACAAGGTGTCTAAAGTATATTATGATGCTAGTTGTATTGCAATAGGAGTTATTTTGTGCCAAGAAGGTAGACCTATTCCTTATTTTAGTGAGAAGTTGAATGATGCAAAAGGAAAATATTATGTTTATGATTTAGAATTTTATGATATAGTTTAGGCATTGAAGAAGTGGAGACACTATCTCCTTCCTAAGGAGTTTTTTTTGTATACTAATCATCAAGATTTGAAATATTTGAATAGTCATGGAAAGTTAAACCAAAGGCATTTGAAGTGGGTTGAGCTTTTCTAGAGTTATACATTTTTTTTGAAGCACAAGAGTGATGAAGGTACGCTCTGATACTACTTGATGAAGGTATGCTTTGATACCACTTGATGAAGGGCTACACCACCCTTACCAACTCACAACCAAGATCACAATAATATGGAGACAAAGAGATGAAAAAATTTTACCCAAGCAATTTTATTATACTTGAAAATCTAATTACAATTATAATAATAGTTCTACAAGATCTCTCAAGATCCAACCCAAACACTAGCTAGTCCAAATCCACACTCTGGTAGAAACCTCCAAGATCTCAACTTGTGCTCACAAGCCACCAAGCAACCTATTTATTTCTAAATTGTAGCCACTAGCTCTTCTCACAAATTCTATCCAAGATCTAAGTGTAAACTGCCTCACATTCAGTGCTCTGTTTACACTCACAACTTCATCACAATCTTGTTGTAAACTACCTCACATTTGGCACTCTATCCACAGACTCAGGAAAAATCACTCCTCACTTCCTCCTTCTCTTTCACACCTTGAAGCTTGAACTTCTAAAGCTTCACACCTTGAACCCTTCACATCTTCTAGATTCTACACCTTGAAGCCTTCACACCTTCTAGCTTCCACACCTTCAAGCCTTCACACCTTCCAGCTTTCACACCTTAAAGCTTTCCACCTTGAAGCTTGACCTTCCAAAGCTTGATTAGAAATGCTCATATGCCTTGCTTAAATAGACACTTACCACCCAATGTATGATTTATCCACAACCTCCTAGAATTCCTCCTACACAATATCCACAACCTTCTAGGATTCCACCTACACAATATCCACAACCTTCTAGAATTCCACCTATAAAATATCCACAACCTTCTAGGATTCCACCTACACACCTCAATAAATGGAATGACAACCATTTTTATTTTATTTTTCTATTACACCACCTATGCAGCTCAAAAATAGAAATTCCTTTTTTATTCTTCTTTTCTCCTTTTTTCCCTTATTTTTAAAAAAATTATTTTTCCTTCTATTTTTCGTCACTTTTTTTATTAATTTTTTTTTAAAATTTTCCCATGCAAGATGCTCCTGCATCAAACTCCCCTGGTAGATAGAAAAGTGTGTCCCACACTTTAACACTAAAAAGAAAGATCTACAACCATCTTCATCTTCACCAAATGCTTCCACCTCAGTAGGGACAAGAAAACCAACATGCAAATCTTCCACATCTGCATCTGTATGTCAAACACCAGAATCTCAACTATCCAATCAGCATGCTCACTCCTAGGAATAAACTGAACATAATGCTTCAATAGAAAACCCTCATCTACATTAGGAACTAGTGAATTCACACCAATAGCAAAAAAGCCCATATCAACAACAATATGTAACTCCTTAGCACCATATGCCAAACTCACAACCCTAGCAATCTCATTACTCACAACAAGATGCTTGCAACACATAACTCATCACAAATGGAAACTAGATCATCCATGACTGAGTGCTCCACAATCTCCATGTTAGAATCAACCAACTAATCATGAAAACCAATCTCCATCCCAACATTAATAAGGTTAGGGATATCCTCAGCAACAAATTGTATTTTCTCTATAGGTTCTGTATTAGGCTCCATAAACTGGTTAACAAAACCAACTTCTTCCACTTCAACCTTGCGATGTCATCTTCTCTCTTGAATATCCTTAACTTAATCAACCAAGCTAGCTTCAAGCCAAGTAGACATCTTTGAAAAATTCCTCTCCACTATATCATGGAATTTTGCAATCATCTCATGGTCCAATCCTCTTAGAGCCATCTTCCAAGATCTTCGTAAACCCTCTGCAACAAATCCTTCCAACGCTCTTTGTGACAACTTCAAATTTTTT
This sequence comes from Cupressus sempervirens, assembly GCA_028749045.1. Classification (NCBI taxonomy): domain Eukaryota; kingdom Viridiplantae; phylum Streptophyta; class Pinopsida; order Cupressales; family Cupressaceae; genus Cupressus; species Cupressus sempervirens. The sequence goes on along the minus strand of CM053786.1, from coordinate 86,475,462 downwards.
GCAAGTCAAATTGCAACCTGCCACCTCATACAAATAATCAAGAACCAAATCATAAATCTAGGACCATGGATCTGGAATCCACAAGCTCTCTACAATCATGCCTCAACAAGATTAGTCATCCATCTTCACATCCATCGATCACTCTACTTGTCCTCCCAAGGTCCTTGTGCAAACTACCTCACACTTTGGCAATATTCTTGTACACTCAAGAAATCCCACTTTGATAAAATTCACCCAACCAAGGTCTTGGTACAAACTACCTCACACTTCAGTGATCTTCTTGTACACTTAGGAACTCTCACTCTGATACCACTTGATGAAGGGCCACACCACCCTTACCAATCACAAAAAAGATCACAATAATATGGAGACAAAGAGATGACAAAATTCTACCCAAGAAATTTTATTATACTTGAAAATCCAATAGCAATTACAATAATAGTTCTCCAAGATCTCTCAAGATCCAACCCAAACACTAGCTAGTCCAGATCCACACTCTAGTAGAAACCTCCAAGATCTCAACTTGTGCTTACAAGCCACCAAGTAGCCTCCTTGTTTCTAAATCTTAGCCACTAGCTCTTCTCACAAATTCTATCCAAGATCTAAGTGTAAACTGCCTCACATTTGGTGCTCTGTTCACACTCACAACTCCATCACAATCTTGCTGTAAACTACCTCACATTTGGTGCTCTTTCCAAAGACTCAAGAAAACTCACTCCTCACTTCCTCCTTCTCTTTCACACCTTGAAGCATGACCTTCCAAAGCTTCACACCTTGTAGCCTTCACATCTTCCAACTTCCACACCTTGAAGCCTTCACACCTTCCAGCTTCCACACCTTGAAGCCTTCGCACCTGCTAGCTTTCACACCTTAAAGCTTTCACACCTTCCAGCTTTCACACCTTAAAAGCTTTCCACCTTGAAACTTGACCTTCCAAAGCTTGATTATAAATGCTCATATACCTTGCTTAAATAGGCCCTTACCACTCAATGCATGATTTATCCACAACCTTCTAGAATTCTTCCTACACAATATCCACAACCTTCTAGGATTCCACCTACTCAATATTCACAACCTTCTAAGATTCCACCTATACACCTCGATAAATGGAATTACAACCATTTTTATTTTATTTTTCTATTACACTACATATGCACCTTGAAAATAGAAATTCCTTTTTTATTCTTCTTTTCTCCTTTTTTCCCTTTTTTTTTGAAAAAAAAATTCCTTCTATTTTCATCACTTTTTTTTAATTTTCTCATGCGAGATTCTCCTGCATCAGATTCTCCTAGTATATAGAATAGTGTGTCCCACACTTTGAAGCCAAAAAGAAAGATCTAAAACCATCTTCATCCTCACCAAAGGCTTCCACCTCAATAGAGACAAGAAAACCAACATGCGAATCTTCCACATCTGCATCCATATGTCAAACACCAAAATCTCAACTATCCAATCAACATGCTCACTCCTAGGAACAAACTAAACATAATGCTTCAATAGAAATCCCTCATCCACATCAGCAACTAGTGAATTCACACCCACAACAACAAACCCTATATCAACAAAAATATGTAACTCCTTAGCACCATATGCCAAACTCACAACCCCAGTAATCTCATTACTCATAACAAGATTCTTTGCAACACATAACTCGTCACAAATGGAAACTAGATCATCTATGACCAAGTGCTACACAATCTCCATGTTAGACTCGACCAACTAATCATGAAAACCAATCTTCATCCCAAAATCAACAAGGTTAGGCATATCCCTAGTAACAAACTGTATTTTCTCTATAGATTATGTATCAGGCTCCACAAACTGATCAACAAAACTAACTTCTTCCAACTCAACCTTGATGTCATCTTCTCTCTCAAATATCCTTAACTCGATTAGCCAAGCTAGCTTCAAGCCAAGTAGAAATCTTTGAAAAATTCCTCTCCACTATATCATGGAGTTTTTCAATCATCTCATGGTCCAATCTTCTTAGAGCCATCTTCCAAGATCTTCGTAAACCCTCTGCAACAAATCCTTCCCATGCTCCTTGTGACAACCTCGAATTGTTTGCAAGTCAAATCACAACCTGCCACCTTGCACGAATAATCAGGAACCAAATAAAAAATCTAGTACCATGCATATATAATCCAAAAGCTCTCTATAATCATGCCTCAACAAGATTAGTCATCCATCTTCACATCCATCGATCCATCTGCATGTCCTCCCAAGGTCCTAGTGCAAACTACCTCACACTTTGGTGATCTTCTTGTACACTCAGGAACTTCCACTCAAATAAACTTTTCCCAACTAAGGTAATGGTACAAATTGCCTCACACTTTGGTGATCTACTTATACACTCAGGAACTCTCACTATGATACCACTTGATGAAGGTACGCATTGATACCACTTGATGAAGGTATGATCTGATATCACTTGGTGAAGGGCTACACCACCCTTACCAACTCACAACCAAGATCACAATAATATGGAGACAAAGAAATGACAAAATTCTACCCAAACAATTTTATTATACTTGAAAATCCAATAGCAATTATAATAACATTTCTACAAGATCTATTAAGATCCAAACCAAACACCAGCTGGTCTAGATCCACACTCTGGTAGAAACCTCCAAGATCTCAACTTGTGCTTGCAAGCCACCAAGCAACCTCCTTGTTTCTAAATTATAGACACTATCTCTTCTCACAAATTCTATCCAAGATCTAAGTGTAAACTACCTCACATTCGGTGTTCTATCCACACTTACAACTCCACCACAATCCTATTGTAAATTTCCTCACATTTGGCACTCTATCCATAAACTCAGGAAAAATCACTCCTCACTTCCTCTTTCTCTTTCACACCTTGAAACTTGACCTTCCAAAGCTTCACACCTTGAAGCCTTCACAGCTTCCAACTTCCACACCTTGAAGCCTTCACACCTTCCAGCTTCCACACCTTGAAGCCTTCGCACCTACTAGCTTTCACACCTTAAAGCTTTCCACCTTGAAACTTGACCTTCCAAAGCTTGAGTAGAAATGCTCATATGCCTTGCTTAATAGGCACTTACCACTCAATGCATGATTTATCCACAACCTTCTAGAATTCCTCCTACACAATATCCACAACCTTCTAGGATTCCACCAATACAATATCCATAACCTTCTAGAATTCCACCTACACAATATCCACAACCTTCTAGGATTCCACCTACACACCTCGATAAATGGAATGACAACCATTTTATAAAAAAATTCTATTATGCCACCTATGCACCTCAAAAATAGAAATTTCTTTTTTATTCTTCTTTTCTCCTTTTTTCCCTTATTTGATTTTTTTAATTATTTTTCCTTCTATTTTTGTCACTTTCTCTATCCTCCAAAAAAAAATTTATGTTTTTTTAAAATTTAAAAAAAAAATCCCATGCGAGATGCTCCTACATCAAAGAGTGGGAAGTCCAATAGAGTTGCAAATGCTCTTAGCAGTAGACAAATTTTACTTTAAAAAAATACAAATTGAGGTGGTTGGATTCAAGGAACTCATTAATTTGTATCTAGATTATCATGATTTTGGTGAAGCATGGAAGGCTTGTACAAAACCTATTACACTTGACAGGAAAAAGTGGTTGGATTTCATGATCCAGGATAATATGTTGTTCAAAGGAAGTCATTTTTACATTCCAAAAATTTCAATGAGAGAGAATATCATCAAGGAGAAGCATAGTGGAGGATTGACTGGACACTTTGGGAGAGATAAGACCATTGTTTTGGTTGTTGAGAATTGTTATTGGCCACAGTTGTAGCAAGATGTGAATAAGTTCGTACAAAGTTGTAGAGTATGTCAAATGGAAAAAGGAGTGAAGTTGACTATAGGGTTGTATCATCCATTATCTATAATAGCGAAGCCATGGGAGGATGTCAACATGGATTTTGTTCTTGGATTTCCAAGGACTCAATCAGGGCATAATTCTATTTTTGTCATGGTTGATAGGTTTTCAAACATGGCATATTTTATTCCTTGTAAGAAGAGTAGTGATGTTGTTCATATGGTAGAGTTGTTTTTCAAAGAAGTGGTGAGACTACATGGTCACCCAAAGAGTGTAGTTTCAGATTGAGATACCAAATTTGTTGGGTATTTTTGGCAAACATTGTGGAATAAATTGAAGGCGGATTTGAAGTTTAGTTCATCACATCATCCATAGACTGATGGATAGACAAAATTTGTGAACTTGAGTTTGGAAATTTGCTGAGATGTTTGGTTGGAGACAAGCCAAAAGGATGGGATATGATTTTACCATGGATGAAATTTGCATATAATAATTCTATCAACAAGATTATTGGTAAATCATTATTCTAGATTGTATATGGGAGTAGTCTCAGAAATGCTTTCCAATTGCAACAGTTGGATAAAGGAGAGATAAGTAGTGTTGAAGCAAATGATTTTGCTGAACATTTGAAGAATGTCTATGTGGAGGTGAGGAAGCACATTATAAAGATGAATATATAGCATAAAGATGAGGAAGATGTGAAAAGGATGTATAAGAAATTTTATATTGGAGATGAAGTCATGATTCATTTGAGAAAGGAGTAGTTTCTAGCAGGTACATATAATAAGTTGAAGATGAAGAAGTTTGGACTGTGCAAGATAGTGAAAAGCCATAATTTTGGAAATTCCTATGAAGTGGGGTTTCCTACTAAATTAAATATTTTGTGAGTATTTAATATTTAATATTTGATAGAGTATTATGAAGGAGGCAATAGAGATGAAGCTATAGAAGTGTAGTGGAGTATTCCAGTAGCTAGTTTGACTACAAAGGAGATTAAGGAGATATTGGATAGTCATGTCGAAGAAAGTACAAGGAACAAAACTTATGAATAATACCTAGTGGAATGGAAAGGAAGGCCAGTAGAGGATTCATCATGGCTAGCAAAGGAGGAGGTTAAGCATCTTGGTTTTCCTCTAAACACATGAGACGTGATAGATTCACTTCTCAAATCACCCTGGGTGTCTAATGTAGGAGCATCCTATGTGTGAGGGCAATCTTGCATCACCCAAAAATAATTTATTTTTAGTCTTTTCTATTTTAATCAGGACAATTAAATAGGGGGGTTAATATTTTTGGGAGCTTGCTATTTTTAGTAAGTTTGTCATACGAGCTCAGAATGTTCTCATTTACTACATGAAGGTTTATTTCAGAATTATAAGCCTACCATAAAAATATTGATTCCCTAGCTTAAGTATCACAGAAGTTATTATGGATTTTTCGTGGAAAATTTTGGAGAAAAATCTTTGAACTCAGTTTTGAAGGCCTTAGAAGCCCCGAATGAGGTCTGCAAACTTGATGAAAGGGCACTTGCATGATTTTGGGCCTATAGATCAAGAGCTGACATTTATAAAAAGTGATTATAATAGCCAATCAAAGCAATGGTTCAAGAGTTATGGCTTTTCAAAGTTGGGCTACCCCAAAATTTCTAAAATAATCAATCAAAGGTGTATTTGGCCAACACTATATGTATTGTTGGGGTCTGTCAATGCTAGGTATTAAGTTTATGTGTTTAGAACCTTCCTCGGTGATATAATATTGCCTATTTATGAAAGGCCCAAACATTGTCTAGGACAGCTCTAGGTGATAGTTCATAGCATTGTCCTGTAGAATATTTTAATGAAGGTGTCCATGTGGGTTAACATATTGTAATTGTGAATACTATAATTTCACATTTGTGGTAATAATAGAAAGCCCCTATTTTGTTCTCACAATTGCTATTGTTTCTTTGTTTCTCTTATGTGTCTATGGTATTAAGGGAAGCACCCTTCATCATAATCATGGCAATGAAATTTTATTGATGAAAATTATTTTGGAGATAAAATTTGTGATTATTATGATGATAAATTTGTTGCCTCTTATCTAATCACTCTATATTGTGATCATGTTGTTAATATTATTTCCTTTCATCTATCAAGGGAAGTAATGTTATGTATATGTCAGATTCAAGTTCAAGTAAGTGGCAATTTCAAATTTAAATCCAATAAATTTTAGATTCAAACTCAAAGTAAGTCAATGAAATTTTCATATTAAATTCAAGTGTGTGCAAATTACGGTAATTTATTTTAGATTCAAGTTCAAGCATGTGGAAATTTCATATTTAAGTCCAATAAATTTTAGATTCAAACTCAATGTAATGATCTTGAAAAAAATGGAAAAAAAAAATTCATTGTGTGGGTAATGCATGCTATTATCAAACTTTTATATGGACATAACAAGTTCACAACACCCAATGTGTGTTATTCTACTGCACCCAATGTGTGCTATTTTTAGTGGTTATGCACCCAAAGTGTGCTAATTCAATAGGGACAAAATAAGTCTCTAACTGAGACCTATCAAAGCAATAGGTTGATTATATAAATTTAATGTCCAACAATAGGTAACATGCTAAAGTATAAAAGTTTAAAGGATTTTAGATGATATCACAGTAACATTCTTTCAAAAGATGATTCATATCAACAACAAATGTTTTTGGTTGAGCTCAAAGTTTGAGCAGTTCAAAATACTCCCTAATTTCATGATAACCCTTTCAGATTAAGGGATGCTAATGTATTAATCATTAGAGTTTAATAGCTAGATTAGATATTTTAGTTGTATACTTAGTTATTTTATAGAAATTAAACTGATATATGACTACCTTATTTATGTAATGAATCTTGACGAATAGAAACAAAAAAGTTTTTATTGTCTTCTATTATATCAAATTTTCAAGTCTAATGTAAATAATTATATAAACAAAAAATCTATGGACTACAATTGTACTTATACATTTTGCAATTAAATTATTAATAAATTGTTGCATTTCTCTAACAAACTATGAGGAGCAAAAATTTATGTTCATAAATATTGAAGGTTGGAACAAAATTATTACATAGATAAAAGAGTAAGTTTTCCTTTGTGATTGGTACCTAATTTGAAAGGCGAACATTTTTTAAATGTTAGATACTGAAAGCAATATTTTATAGTTATATCTTATTAGACAAGTATAATCTACAAAGTAAATAATAATCCACAAATAATCTCTTATCTTCAAGGAATACATTCAAAGAGAATATGGTCTTTAAGAGTGGAATATGAGTTATGAATTTAGTTTACAAAAATATTGTATCAGCTAAGAAGTTAGCAATAAAATTAGTCAATCAACTAATAAAAATAAAAACCATTTAGTAGCAATTTATTTATCTTTCATTAAGTTCTACCATGGATTTTTTTTGTTTCTATTTTACTTTTTATCATTTATCATATTCATGTTGGAATTTTTTATTTCATAAGTGCTACATTTTAAAAATTTATTAATATTTAATAAAATTTAAAAGTGTCATTCGTGTTGGAAGTTTTTATTTCATAAATGAGATGTTTAAAAAATATATTAATATTTAATAAAATTTAAAAGTGTCATTTTCAAGCAAATGTAAATTGCGAGTCTCTTATCTAAGAGGTGTTGGTTTTGCTTGTGCTTAATATTTCTCAATTATATATAAAAATAAATGACATTATTTTAACTAAATTCTCCCTCTATTATAAAATAATAAAACTTTATAATTCGAATTGATATATTTTGATTAGATCATTATTTAAAATTTGACACTTTCAACTATATGAACATGGGTATTCTTGTACATTTCTACATATTTTATTGTATAATGAATATAAAATAATAATAATAAGCTTTACTGAATGAATTAATTTTTTTTAAAACTTTAGAAGATTAATTGATAGAAACTAATAGCTCATACAAATATGACCATCTAAGGAGGTAAGATGTGACTACCAATCAGAGTATCATTAAACAAGTGATAATTTGAAGTTGTGTTGGTAAAAAAATTTGATACCAAGAAAATGTGCTCCATCACATAGACTAGATTTTCAATTAACTCTTTTCCTTCACAAAAAAGAGACTATGAAATGCTATATTCTCATATGAGGAATACAAACTGATATAATTGTTAGAGTGGGGTTGTCATTGCACCAAAAGACTAATCTGTCAATGCCCATTGCAACCACTCAACTTATAGTACATAAGAGGAGGTTAAGCCCTTGTCATGTAATCCTAACAGGAGTGATGAAAACATTTCTAACAATCCCCCCCTTAGTGTTACTCGAAGGTTTGAGGATTCGAACCTATCACCAAGCTCCGATACCACTTGTTGGAATCACTATTTTCGTTACACCAAAAGCCCAAACTATCAATCAATGTTACAATAGCTAGAGACAAGGATCCATGGGAGAACACTAGGAACATGTCACAAATTCAACATTCTATACTAGACAGAGACACCAACATAGAGGGGATGGAGGCATAGACCTCCCAACCATAATTTGAATAACCAAAAATATATTAAAAAAACTTTCAAACTTTCTTGCTTTTCAATACATGAAGTGATAATAATTGTTTTCTCTTCATTCATAAAGTTTACAAAAGTCCGTTTGCAAAGAGAAATTATCCTTATATAGACTTGAGGTTGAGTAACTACTCCTTCTATGGTTAATAACTACCTCTCAATTACATGTTTCTCGAGAGGTTAATTAACCTATGAAAAATCAACCTGTAACATCTATACACATGACTTAAGCAAAAATTCATAAAAAATACATTAAGTATATGTTTGATCACTAAAATTTCTAGTTGCTAAAGTCTATCAATCGAGCTCTAATATATTTATTTTTGAAAGCTCTATAAGAATCAAGGAAAACATTCTTCATGCTAAGCTTGGTTGTGTAGTACATGGCCTAAATCTCATCTAATTCTTGTTGATATGTTGAAATGTTGCAATCTTCAAGATTGATAGAGGGTAGACTAATCTTCTTCATAGTTTTAACATATGATCCTCAATTTTCTATCTTTGAATTAATTCTAATAGTGAAATAATCTAGAACAAAGTGACAATTGATATGTTGATAAAATAAAGGATGAGGAAATAGAGTCAAATATCAAATTATTGGAATGGTCTGAGAAAAGATTTCACATTAAGGTTATGGACAAGATATCTAGTACCATTTCACTATGATAGGTTGGTTTAGCAACCAAGATGGAGAGTGTGACGAAAGTTTTGGATAATATTTATTCTATGTATAGTAAATTATGTGATGTTAATATCTTTACTAAAGAGACTCAACAATAAATTGACCACCTACAAGGAGATTTGTAGTTAATAGGTATTACATTAAGGAGATCTTCTAACACTAGTCAAATTCATTTTTAAAGATTATTTCTAACCTAGAGTAGTCTTTCTGAGTTGTAAGAAAAAGGCACAAAGATAAGATCTACATTGATCAATATTAAGTCCATGTTGATCCCTCACATGGAAGTTTTACATAAAGAACTAGCCTTTGTAGAGACATTGATCAAGAAAGATTCTCATGTTTCTACACATAAAAGTCTAGTGTATATGGCAACACATCTAGAAATTTAGATCCAATCTTTAGATGTAGCCAATGATAATTGGGATTCAACATTGATAATCAATATGGAATTACACAAGCCATTTTAGGACAAATACATTATAAGTGTACCACCCAAATGACATAAGTGTCAAAAAAGGGATTTTGAAGATTTTGTAAATTTTTGAGAATTTGTCAAGGCATATATCTACTCAAAAGGAGTTACAAAATAAGGAGCCATAGAACTAAAACAAAGTATTTACTCAAGGGAGTAATAAGGTATGAGAGACATCATGTTTTACAAACTTTGCAAATTTTGAAATTTTGTATAGAAGCTGAACAAAGATGATACATTTTTTAACTTATTCATTAAATCAGATTGTATAAGCCATAACAAAGTATTTTTTCCACTCATGTTAAAGGGGAAATTGTTGATATCAGTTTGGCTTTCACAAGGTAGTGACAAAACACTTAGTCATTATCTAGTAGAGAAAAATGAAAATTGAGGCATAGTGTATGCCAAGAATAAGTGCCCAAACAATACATACCGAGTAATACGAAAGTTAGTGTCGAGCACTAGTAGGTGTTGAGAAGTCAGTATGTGCCAAGTCACTCAAGTGTCAAGCAAATAAAAGGTGTCAAGGAAACAATGTGTTCCAAGTGATTCAGGTGTCATCCAATAGTAATTATTGAGTTATTAAGAAGCTAAGTATCAACATAAAGAGCACAATGAAGGCCGAGAATTAGGTCCTATTGATGTCGGGTAACTAGTCAATTAAATAGCTGTTTATAATGGAACAAACTTCTATGTAAATAATTTTTGGCTAACATGAACTTGAATTTTTTTTTTATAAGAGATAAGGATAGAGTCATATTATGCATACCAAGGTGTTACATGCAACCAATAAAAAAGGGGAAGCATTTAGGCAATAATAAGGATTAACCACAGTCGTTGATTATGAGTTTGCCCTTCTCCACAATGCCTATTTAAGGAGGTGAACCATAAGGAGGAGAAAAATTCATAAAGGAGACAAATGCTAAGAGTATAGAGGGCATTCATGCTGGAGAACATGGCTATGATAGAGTTATACAATGCAAAATCACTTTGAGAAGAACAAAGACAAGTAGTGAAAGGTTAGAGAAGATAGATCTGATCAAGAGGATTAAGAGATTAATAGTAAAGAGCAGATTTGACATCAAGTGGAAAGGTGCTAACTAAAGGATCAAGTGCTAAATCATTATAACAAGTGATAGAGAGTAAATCTCTTAACATAATAGTCTTACAAAGATTTTATAAATCTCTTAACAGAGTGTTTACATAATTCTGAGTTAAAATCCTTTAGTCAAGGTGAGACCTAACAGTCTTGTAACCCTTTGACAAGGAAGACCTTTCAGAGAGTAGATCATAGTTTATGATCAAAATATTGTAGTCATAATTGGCCACACTTTAATACTCCAGTAGTGAAGATTTGTGGGTAAAATCCCAACCCCAGTTTTACCTTCTCATTGGAGGGTTTTTGGGTCATCAAATCATTTTATGTTATGCCTTGATTTACTTTATGCTATGGATGTGATGCATGGTTAATTATTTCAATTTACATGTTAATTTATGAGATGGATGTATGGTGAATTGTTTTAGAGGTAAAAGTTTTAAGTACTATTTCACCACCCCACCTCTTAGAAATTATTTTCCTATTTATATTTCCAACAACTAGGATGTTGGAATTTGAATTTCAAATGGATGGAGACTTCTCCTAATAGTTCTCCATGTGAGGTTAACTTGGGTACTAAATTAAGGTTAGATTTAGTTTAGGTTACTTCTCACCAAAAACATTAATGCCAAGTCATCTACACATGGACAATATAATTGTCAAGTGACACATTAAAACATATTACAATTCATAGTGACATGTCTCTAATTGCTCATGAAATTAAATCTATCACACACATAAAATCCACATTTATGAAATGAAAAATAAATTATAATGAGGTTTCTAATCTTCCAAAGATTCACCTTGGATTTACTATGTACACATGAGTTTGAGCCTTGATCTTCTAGTTTAATTTCATGGTTAATTCCCTACACACTATACTCGAGCATCAATATTTCAAGGAAAATCATATAATTAGTATATAAAAACACAACAATTCATTATCTCATAATTTCAATCAATATTAGGTTTGCATATCCAAACATTTTGAATTAACTCTTCCTACTAACATTATCTAATTAAACATCATTTCAAGCATCTCTACAATTCAATTTTAATCAAACTAATAAAAAACTAAAAACATGTATCTTCAATCATTAAAACATATAAGTTAGTTCCTACAACATAATTGAGTGTCATCATAATTTAAATAATAAAATAACATAACGATAAAAGTCTTTGTCTATCTAAAGTAAAGGTGTGTCAACACATCAAGTCATGAAATGTCAAAGTGTGTAAATGTATCATCTACGCTATGATGGGTTGGGGCAAGGCCTCACACATTATCACAAACTAAAATGTATATGACAGAGAAGACATTATCACCTAAGGATTCTAGTTTCCTTGCCAATTAAATTACTTGAAAATGCAGGGAAAAGATCCTATATGTTAGCCCTTAGTTATAAAGTTTTTATACAATGTTGTGATTAAGTGTTTATACACCCCATCAAGAAGGCCGACTGATAGGATAATTAGGGGTCTAGTTCCCACCACAAACTAGATGGAAATAAAGTTATTTTCCTTTGATCTTAGACTATGTTATAGATAAAATATATAGTTAGAATAATCAAAAATAAAAATAAACTTTAGACCTATATTTTCTCTTTTATAATGATTCAAATTTCAACTCACTTGAAATTGATAGTTTCCATCTCCCACCACACTTTTCAAAACAAATCTATTCTAAAAAACAAAAAAATTATACATTTTAAAAGAAAACTCTCTCTTCTAGAATGCCATATAATTTTTATTTTATTTTTTATATGATTTAATATTTTGTTTCTCAAAATTGACATCTTTTCGAGTGTTAAAATACATACTTGTAGGATTTTTTAATTACAATATATTGTATCTAATTAAAACACTATAAGCTCTATATGAGAATATTCTTGACTCTTGACTCTGAGCTCTATAAAATGGTGTTTTTATGTTATTAAAAAATTATCATAAAAACTAGTAAGAGTTATTGAAATGTCACTTTTCTAAAATAATTGTATTTCTTTAGAAATTGGATACAAACTAGTATAAAACATGCATTAATAGACATTTCCAATTGGAAAAGTGTGAGACCATATATACATAGCTAGAATGATTTTATCTAGATCATATGTTTGGAGAAAATAGATTTTTAGATAGAAATACTCAAATTCAATCATTCTGATAAGTTAGCCTGAAAGGTGACGCAACTTTGTACTTTTACCCGCAAGCATAAAATACATGTTTTATCAATAATCTCCCACATTTTCAATACCTTTCAATAGTAAAGGGATCCATACAATGATGCACAATGGAAAATATAAAATACAACAAAGTAAGACCAATAAAATCCAAAATACATATAGGATTCAGTTAGTCACAAAAAAAAGTGTGCATATCTTAATACCATTACAGAACACACTCAATATGCTAGTGAGTAAATATTAAACATGTCCATCATGTACTTAAGATATGATCTTAAATCAAGCATCAACACAAAATCCATAAGAAGCAAAATAGAACACACAATTTCTCATGACACACCTAATAGGGAGTTTTCCTAAGAGTATGGATTTATCAAAAAATCTATAAATCATAAAGTAAAATCATAGGATGCATGAGAACATAAATAAGAATCTAATCCTTCTTTTGGAACAAGCTAAGTAGGAAAAATAAAAAATTTAGGCAGTACTCAATATTAAAACACCCAAAAAATGTTTGCAGTTCATTCATTAAATAAATTGACAAAAACAACACCCATTTTCCCTTAGGTAGTCAACACCATATTTGCCAAAAAAATGTTTGACTGTTAGGGACTTCACTAAGAATAGACAACATATCTACACTAAAACCCAAGCAAGAAATGGGAAATATAAGAAAGACCCATACACATTCAACCTAGTGATGAAATCATGTAAGAACATGTTGAGATAAGTTTTCTTATCCCACTCAGCTCATGCAATTACTTTCATTCAAAACAATAGAGTAAATTAAAAATAGTGTGATTTCCAAGTATCTGAGCAATCTCAATATAGTCTCAATGAACCTTAGGAGGTACTCAACATTACCTCACCAAGACTCATATAGTATCATTACCTAAAGGATAGTTTCCTTGGTAGTACTAAATTATCTCCATATGCCTGAATCAAAATTGATTTATATTCCAGACAATGCATTCTTAATATTCACAAGGCATCTAAAAATAATAACATTGTAGAAAAAATGGCTCTTAACATCTTATTTAATTTTTTAAAAATAATAATGTAGTAAAATCAAGATAAAATATTAAATTTAAAATCTTAAAAAGTTTACTTAGCTAATGTCTAAATTTCAAAAAAATATTTAAATTTAAACAATTAAAAGTACGTTTAAGTGCTCTAATTTTGAGAATTATCTACATATGGCTTGTGTCATATGGTGACTTGTGTCAAATATTTGGATATCCTATGCATCTTGATATATATTTTTTGATTTAGTCAAACCTAGTGCCAATTTTTGGCAGCATTAGTTTGAGTGGCTGGAAACCACAGGTGTCCAAAAAATATTTTTGAAGTGCTTCACAAAAAATAACCTAGTATCCCTACAATTCATGCATTGTTAGTTATTACATGGATAATGTTTTTAAAGGTTCACTTGCTCAATGTGTTGGAGGAGAATATTTAAAATGAATGAACAATCTATCACATCCCCTTCACATTCCACAACTTTAAAAAATACTTCACGTCTTGTGTCCTTTTCAATGACATTGACCACAACTTGTTTTATCATATTTTCCCATCCATTAGATTCTATCATCACACCTGGTTTGATTCATAAATCCTCATGGGTTTCTTTGAACCCTCTACATAGATCACTTATTTGTGAAATAAAGTGGCTCACAACTTCTAATAACCCAAGCATTTGAACCACTATTGGGCGTCATTGATTAATCTCAATATATATATATATATATATATATATATAATGAGTACACATTATTAATTGATAATCCATTTACATGGATTTGTGAAATAAATTGACAAAAACAACACCCATTTTTCGTTATGTAGGCAACACCATATTTTCCAAAAAAAAAATTGACTGTTAGGGACTCCATTGATAGTAGACAACATATCTACGTTAAAACTCAAACAAGAAATGGAAAAAATAATAAATACCCATACACATTCAACCTAGTGATGAAATCATGCATGAACATGTGGAGATACTTGTTGCCCCACTTTTGTTTTCCAACTCATTGGCAAAAGTAAGTTCTATGTATTTTACATGGACTCAGTCTTATTATTGTAAAGGTTTGAGTCTAAATCTAGATTCCTAAAGGCTAGGCAATCTTTATCTGATTTTTCCTATACACCTTCTCTTTCTTCATAGCCAAGTGGGTTATTTTTTTAATCTTGTAATTTTTTGGGTAAGTTTAGCACCCAATTTGATAGAGATCAATTTACACTCATTGCAGATAAAGCATTCTCTTGTACATTCTCTAAAATTTATATGTCTTTACAATACTAGCACATGACATATCAGTGGTCGATGAAATGAGAATTGGTAGAAAATCTCATGTTGCCTTCTCCACGGCAGATTTTCAACCCATGAAGGTGATTTTCTATGAGGGCTCACTTGGAGACATATCTTGACACAAAAAGATTCAAAGGGCATAGATTTTAAGGAAAATTGGTGTTTCAACTTGTGATTAGAATCTTAAACATAATTTGGATTCATTATCACACAAACATTAAGCCTCCACAAAAAATCTCAATTCGTCTTCTCCTCGGTGAGTTTCAAACCATGAAGATGGTTTTTAGCAAGATATATATAAATGAAATGAAAAATTTTGAGGGATATTCAAGTTGGCCCATGTACCTTAACTAAACATATTTAATGATCGGAGATCTGGCCAATAGAGAAGCTTCGACAGAGAAATGAAAAATGTTTTCTCCTTAGTGGGTTTCTAACTCATGAAGGCAATTTTCTGACTATGTAGATAAATCAGCCTAGGTGGAATATTTGGCACCAGATTGAATCTATTTAGCATTAAGATGGTATTGGGGAAAATATAGTTTTTTTAGAAAGAAGCTATGGTCAATATTTCACTTGGTGGATTTTCGTCAATAGAGTACCCTAAGGGAAACTTTCCAAAATTAAAAAGAAAATGGAAAAGTAAATGGCATGTTAATGGAAAGTACTGTTATATCCAAAAGAATAGTGAAAATACTTTTAAATTATCATTGAGCCATTTCATTTACTCTTTAATGGATATTTCCTTAAATTTCACTCATGTGGCATGACAACTGAAGTATAATGGATGAATCTATTTCCTTGTATAAAAACTAATAGACAGTTGAATGAGTTACATTATTTCCTTGATTTCTCATTTTATAATACACATAGATTTTGAGGTCCAATGATTATTGTGTCCTTTTTCTTATTCATTTTGTTATTCAAAATCTCATTCATAAGCTATGGCCACTAACTTCATGGGTTTTGATGGTTTGCCTAGGATCAAATCTCAATTGCATAATTTTAGAGACATGTACCTCCATTTCTATGATATGGAAGACTCCCAAAAGAGGGTAAAGTTTGAATGCATTCATCCTATCACTAAGAAGCTTCAAGGATGTGGTTTGGTCAAAGGAAATGGTTTCCTGGTTGCAGTTCAAACCCCATAACTCATATATGAATGCATTCACTATTACAACCTAGAAACTAGGTAGATAGTCTTGCCAAATGACACTATATTGATTTGAATTGACATGCAAATAGTGGTGAATGGCCTTTGTGTGCCAGAATGGGAGGAGTCTTCTAACCTAACCATTAGTGGTTCCATTTCAGAGTTCTCAGCAAAGAAGATGATTTGGATGATGGAGACCATGAAAACATGGTTCCGGAATCCACAAAGTGCTAAGAGAAAAGTCCCCAAGACTTTGTTCAAAACCAACCTCAAATAGGAGATAATTGATATTTTAGTTCTCCTATACAAATTGAAAGGTGAAGTAGAAGCCATATATTTTTTTGAACAATACTTCTTTTTGGTTTAGGTTATATGTTTACATACACAATATATTGATTGGGCACAAGAGGTAAGATTCTATTCAATGCTCTCCAAGTAGCTAAGTTCTACAATTCACTTTATATGTGTTCATTCTTGATTTATATGTTGCCATCTTTACAATTATGGCCTAGTCTTACATGCCTAGATGAATTCTATCAATGTCTCTAGTTGCATAATAGTTATGTAGAATATGTAAAAGTGAATGATGCATTTACAATGATAATTTGCACAAAACTACAAGGATGCCTAGAGAGAAGATTATCCACTAAAGCCATGGCTTCCATCAGTCAATTTGGTTGTTATTTTATTTAGTTCTCATCTTTTTCTTACATGTGTCTTGCAACTCTTGATGGATTTCCTCTTAAGCTACTGAGATATCCTGATGATATGATAGTCTTGGTAGAGATCATTTGACAAGCCCTACATGTGAATGTCCTGAGTGGAAGACTTAAGAAGAAAGGATATAAATTCCTCATGAAGGTTGGAGCTTTCAATTGTGGCACCTCGTCAAACACTAAGAATATGATGACAGTTTTTGAGAATAAGTATAGGCTAGATATGTTTGAGGTCTTGAGAGATATTTTTGACCCCAATGGATATGCTAAGGATGTCCTATAGATTTGGAGTTTCATAAAGCACATCAACACAATTAAAGACTACTAGGCTTACTGCAAGGATGAATTTGAAAGGCATGGCCATGCTTTTGCAAGGATGACTATAGATCAAGTCAAGTTATACCAAGTGAACATAAATGTGGAAAGGGTTGAAGACGACGGGAAAGATATGTACAACACGACCTATTGACCAAACTAAGGAACACTCCTATAAAATTTGCACCCATTATAGATGTCTTAGAAGAGATTGATGGGATGATGGAAAAAGTATACAAGAGGACTGGGAAGTGGGTCGAGTGGACCATAGAAAGAAAGAACAAAACTAGAGAAGTGTTCTCCCAGTCCACCCCAGTGCTGCAACATCATCTTCACCTAGTGGTACTTTAGGCACAACTCCATCATTAGTTTGAGGCCCAAATAAACTTGTAAGTGGAGGTAATCAACCTCCTAAAAAAACCATTCCCATAGAAAATAATTATGAGGATAGTTCAATACTAGTGATTCAAACAAACACAAAGGCTAAGAAGAATAAGAAGGCAAAAGCTAAGGAGAAAGAAGAAAAACCAAAAGATACTATAGTCCTTGTCGCTCTTCTATCTCAAAGAAGCTCAATCCCATCTATAAGTGCAACACTACTTTTACAAAGTAGCTTAAATCTAATTTTTTTGATGTTGGAGATGGAGACAATAGTGAAAGAAAATCTATAAAACTAGATAGTGTAGGAAAGAAGACATCCAAAGCAAAGAAGCTTATTGAAGCTCCAATGTTCATTTCCCATTTTTCTCAAAATCATTTATCTTTGAATTTGATGTTCTTAACTCCAATTAGAAGAAAAATGTTTAGTGTGGATACACTAGTGGCTACATCAAAAGTAGTTAGCACCGAGTCATGGCTCGAGAATACTTTGGAGAGGAAGAGAAAGAGGATAGAAGAAGGGGTTCCTAACAAAGAGACTTTATCTATGGTCATCCACTCTGGATCAGCATTAAGTAAACTAAAGATGAAGAAGACTTTGTGTATTCTTGGCCAAGACCTGGACATGGTGCATCTAACTATGGAGATCACCAAGCCTACCAAAGATGGTAGGATTGAAGATCTAACTACAGCTGACTTCACATTATAGTCTCTAGATCTAAGGAAGGTCAAGCATCACACCAGGGTGGACTTTTGGAAATCAAGTAATGAAGTAATAGAGGAAGAACTTGAGTTCCTCAAGATTTCCAAAGTTACGATGAAGGTAGAGATTCATGAGCTCAAATTTTTCATTAGGAAACTAGCATCCCCTCTTGCATGCATTTCAAGAATTTCACCTACTAGTGACCTCATGGCTACAAACATTTAGGCCATCATATCACTACTACATGAAGACATATATTTTGGAAAAACTGGTAAGGACTGAGTTGGAAAAATTAAGCCTAAAGAGATTGCAGTTATAGAACAAATATGTAATGCATTGCTAAGGTTTGAGATGGAGAAAGACAACATCATAGTGAACCGAGCAACTCTATCTATGGAAAAAGCCAAACATGAGGATTGCATCTCCCTTTTACACATAATCACCCAAATGAAGATCAAAGTAATAGTTGAAGCCTATATTCTTTACAAAGGAGAAAAGCCTTTGATCAAATGGCAACAGAGCTTGTAATTCAAAGCAAATATGATCTCTTTTGTGGAAGAAGGACTTCACAAGATAGAAAGAAATGTTAAAGAAGAGAAAGATAGAGACTATGAACTACTGAAAGGCTTACATACTAATTCTCAAGAAAGTGGCCAAGGGAAGGGAGTAGTACGAGTTCTTGTAATGAAAAAGGCTTCCTCCAATTACTTAGACAAGTTAATAGAAAGATCTTCTAGCCATCAAGACAAAGTGTTAGATCTCCAATGACTCAATAGATGCATCCATGTGGCAATAGAGGAAACACATGAGTGATTGAATGAAATTAAAGACTTGGCAAGATAACACTCTAAGTGGCTTACTAGATACACCAACATGCACATTTCTAGACATGAAGAACTCATTCCAATTATTGTTGATGCCAATGCCTATAAAGAAGAGTTCAAAAAGGGAAAGAAAGTGAAATAATATTATTCTCACTCTTTTGTATTCTGTCATAAAATTGTAAGTGATAATTGACTTCTTTCCATTTGTCATTTTTTTGAGAAGAAGATGAACTAACTCATTTCCCTTTTTGTAATGGTTCATCTTGGAATCCTATATGTACTCAGTTAAAAATGAATGAAAAGGTTGGCTAAATTTTTGTGTGAAATGCTTCTGATTATATAGATAACTTGAATGTGTTTTGTGTCAATTATTTACTATTGCAATTGGATGTATTAGTTAGAAAGATCCCTTTATGTTAAGTGAAACTAATGACCAAATAGAGCTTTGTTCCCCTATTTTAATACAACAAAACAAAGATAATCATAGTATTGTTAGAAGTAAAAAGAGTCTCTTTAGTATTGTTTTCCTAATTTTGTTATCCTTTCATTTAGATTTTGAATCTCTCTTTCTATTAAGCATATTAGTCATTTGAATAGAATTCATTATTGCATTATCAAATTGTGTAGGTTCATAAGATGTGTGAACTCATAGGTTTGGTCATTATTGTGACCAGTTTCTAGCCTTAGTTAATTCCTATCTAGGCCTAACTTGGTTTTCCTCTCCTATTCTCTAGTCAAGAACAAACCCCATCTTAGATTTAGGCAAAAACAAATTCATCACAAATAAAAAATTCAAGGGGGTTGTACCTATATATCCAGAGGGAAATCAATCACTTAGTTATAGTTTCCCAACTATTGTAGGTAGTACAATAATACATAAGTCATCTATTATTAGTTAATGGTTAACTATTGTAAATATCTTAAGCTTTAGTTTTCTTTCATTTTTTTCTTTCTCTAGAATAGAATGTTTCTATTCTTTACAATCATTTCCCAAGGAAACACCATCTCATTCTTTTGTATATATTAACCTTTTGATCTCTGTTAATATCAAGCAAGTATTTACCAATTACCTCGTAATATGGTATTAGAGTGTGGTTAAAAAAAAATTGAAAATAAGAATTTATTCATTGAAATTATTTGATCCTTATTTTTGAAATTATTCCACACATATATGCTTCCTCATACCTAGTAACATCTAAGGTTTCATTTTTCCTTTATCTTTGCTCAGGCTTACAGGTCCAAAAATCATGATTTTTGTTTCCCACTTGAAAAATTATGGCCATCTATAAATCGTGATTTTCTATTGGAGTTTTGTCTATAAATCATGATTTATTTAAGGAATATCATGCACATACTAGGCATGTTTGTCCTTGTTAGATATTCTACTCACATTCTAGCTATTGGGGCTCATTTTTTGGTGACAAATTGTGACATATAGTTTCATTTTTTTGAGGAAGTACATCTGGCAATTTTATGGTGCAAAAATTAGGTTCCTTGGTCTCAAATCTTCATTCTCTCTACCATGACAGCAAAAATTCCTATGTTATGAGAAAATGGAGCATTTTTAGACCTACAAACACCATATTTTCTATTATTTTGACCTCCATGTCCACTGACTAGTTTTTTGGCTCAAAACCCTAATTTTTGGGGTCAATTTTTTTGTTTACAAAATCTTGGTGGATTTTTTGAGAGCTCAACTAGGTTGTTGTTCATTTTTTTTAGGTGCCTCATTCTTCATGCCTCAATTTTCGAGCAAATGAATCTAGAAACTGATAACATATTCCTTTTGGGTTTTTGAGCTCTCTTCTAGGTCACTCTCAGATTCTTCTGGGTCTTTAGTATATTTTCCTCAAAGAATGTGCCTTCACATATTTTCATAGTTTTCATTGAAAAATGTATCATGGAATCTCTAAAAAATATTCTACTTGAGCATATCCCCAAATTCAATGGTCAAAATTATGGCACCCGAAAGCAGCATATCATCGTAATTTTTAAATATTAGAACACCGATCAACTTGTTCTAGGTGTTACAAAGTGTCTAAATTCTCTATATCTTGATCAAGATACATGGGATATGAATAAGTGAGAGGTAGTAATGCTTCTCAAATTATCTATGGCTGATGATCAACTTTCTCATATTCCATCTAGCAAGATAGCTATTGAGATCTAGACACATCTTAGAGGCCTTCATGAGACTTCTGACAAAAATAGAGCCTTCTTTCTGAAAAACACTCTATTTTCTATTGTCATGGATGAGCACACCTCACTCCAGGAACACCTGAATCAGATTTAGGATATATGTGATCAGTTCTTTTCCATTGGTCCCAAGATGAAGGAAGATAAATTTGTAGTTATCACTCTTTGGAGTTTACCAAAATCCTATGAGCATTTTATTGAGACTCTCAACATCACATCTTCTAGTTTTGATATGAAGTTCATTGATCTCTGCACATTGCTACTTTTGCAAGATCGGTAGAAACAATAGTTCAGTTTCAGTGGCAGCTCTAGTTCCACCTCCATAAAGAAAGCCTTTGCTACAAAATCCTTATAGAAGGATAAGGGCAAGTTTCAGTAGCCATCTCAGCAAAAGTCTTCTACTCCAACATAAGATGGTTCTAGAAAGAAGAACATCCAATGCAACTACTACCACAAGTTTGGACACATGAAGGTTGAATGTCAGAAATGCTTAGCTACACATTTTAAGCAATCAAGTTCACGCTCAAAGAGAATAGTATAGAGCACACTAAGTAGGAAAAATCCTTCTTTTTTGCCTTCATGGCTAAAAGACCTATAGATCATCTAAATTCACCTGCCTAGTACATTGATTCAAGTACCTCTCAACATTTCACTCACCATAGAGACTAGTTTACTGACTACCAACCTTATTCAAACTCTGTTATTTTTGGTGGCAAAGAAGAGTACATAATTGTTGGTAAAGGAAACATTTAGATTTAGTCTATTGGAGGAATCTCATATTCCTTGATGTGTACTACATTCTAAGGATAAAACTAAATCTACTCTCAATCAGTCAGCTATTGTGACATTCTCCACACTTGACATCACCTTCATTTCACATCAGTACACTATCATTGATCGAATGACTAAGTCTATTGTTGCAGTGGATCTTGAGGATCATGGTCTTTTTAGACTTAATGATTCTAGTGATTCTCAGGACTTAGCTATGGTTTCTCAATGATCTTATGTCAACACCCTTTGGCATCAATGATATGGGCATGTAAATGTGTATTATCTCTCATAGGTTTCTCGAGATGAGCTTGTTCTTGGATTGCCAAAGATTCAAACTCAACACTTAGGAGTTTGTGATTCATGTTAGGCTAGGAAGCAACATCACACACCTTTCACCAGTGGTGATTCTTGGCGAGCTTCTTAAGTACTTCAGCTTGTTCATGCCAATATATACACCCTATGGCCACTCCTTTTATTCTTGAGTCTAGGTATTTTCTATTGTTTGTTGATGATTTCAGTAGAAAAAAGTGGGTGTATTTCCTTAAAAAGAAATTAGATGCATTTTTTAATATTTTAGAAGTTTAAATTATTAGTTGAAAAAGAGTCTGGGAAGTCTATTATTACTCTTAGATCAAACCATGGGGAGGAATTTTGTTCTAATGCTTTCTCCATCTTCTTGGATATGCATGGCATCAAATGCCAATTAACTACACCCCACACACCATAATAGAATAGTGTAGTTGAACGTCAAAATTAGACAATCACTGAGATGGCTCATTCCATGCTCAAACACAAACATGTTCCAAAGTAGTTTTGGATAGAAGTAGTTAACACTATAGTTTATTTGTTGAACTAGTCACCCATAGTGGTGGTCAAAGGTAAAACTCCAGAAGAGGCTTGGTTAGGTCACAAGCCTAGAATAAGTTACCTGAAGGTTTTTTTCTCCATTTCTTTTGTTTGGATCCCTGATGCTTAACACACCAAGTTGGATGCCAAGAGTCAAAAACTAATGCTTGCTAGATATAGTAGTCTTTAGAAAGCCTACTGCCTGATAATGTTAAAACATCTTGTCTCATCTACAATCATGATGTAGTATTTGGTGAACAAGAAGGACCATTCATGCATGTTTCTCTTATTCCTAAGCCAGTAGACCAGCCTATGATGGCTCATGATTTGGGATTTCAGCTTCCATGAGGTCCACCTGATGGGAGGGCTCCAATAGCTCCTACAACTCTAGTTATTCTAGTTATACCTATATAGACTCCTTCAACTTCTCCTATAGGTTCACCTCACTTTTTAGATGATTCACCTAAGTTTGATCTAGCTTCTTCTGATGAGGATCCCTTGGATAAAAAATCTCCTAGTACTATTGGTCATCATTCTCCTATCTGGCCTAAGTGGTGGGATAAGGAACTTGCTGATCTTTGTGATGATGAGCTTTTTGATGGAAGAACTACTCAGGAAAAGAGCAAAACTATAGATTCTATTAACTTTTCTCTTACGACCAACATTCACAGTTTGTTTGAACCTCGAAAATATTTAGAGGCTAAAGGAATTCCAAAGTGGGAACATGCCATGACATCTGAACACCAAAGCTTCTTGAAGAACAACACCTAGGTCATTTATGATCTACCACCAAGGAATAAACCCATTGGTTGCAAATGGGTCTACAAAATCAAATACAAGTTAGATGGTACTTTAGAAAAGTACAAAGCTCATTTAGTGGCAAAGGGCTTTTCTCAGCATTAGGGCATTGATTATGAGGAGACCTTTGCTCCTGCTACAAAGATGAGCACAATCATATTAGTCCTAGCCATGGCAACATAGTTTTGCGAGAAGGTCCATTAGATGGATGTCAAGAGTACTTTCCTAAATGGTGATCTCCATTGAGACGTCTACATAATGTAGCCTCCTAGTTTCAAGGTTACTAGTAAAGACCATCAGGTTCTCTGATTGGTAAAAGCTTTTTATGGCTTGAAGTAGGCCCCTTAGGCATGGCACATCAACATTTATAAGTACCTTAGTTATCAAGTCTTTAAGAGCTATTCTTTAGACTCAAATCTATATAGCAAGACTACTGACAGTGACATCATCCTTCTAGTTATCTATGTGGATGATCTGATCATCATTGGTAGTTTGGCATCTTTGATTCAGGGAATCAAATAGAACTAATGCCAGTATTTTGATATGATAAACCTTGATCTCATGCATTATTTCTTAGGTGTTGAAGTTTGGCAACCTTCTTCTAGCATATTCATCTCTTAGCCCCAATATTCTAGGGCCCTATTAGAAAAATTCTAAATGTAGGATTGTAAATGTCCATCTGCACCTATGGAGAAAGGTCTCAAGTCATCAACAAAGTCCAATTCTCCTTCCATTGATGATACTACATTCAAGAAACTAATATGAAACATCATGTACCTCTCTACTACTAGGCCTAATATTAGCTTCATAGTCAAATATATTTCATGCTTTATGATAGCTCCTAAGGCTGATCATTAGATGGCAACAAAGCATGTACTTTGTTATATGAAGGGCACTTTAGATTATGGACTTCTGTACTCTTGAAGTTCTAATCCTACACTTAGTGGGTTCACAAATTTAGATTGGCTAGGCTCTACCGATGATAAAAATTCAACATATAGATGTGTGTTCAATTTGGAATCTAATGTAGTCACATGGAGTAGCAAGAAGCAGTAGGTAGTTTCTCTCTCTTCTATAGAGACTGAATACAAAGGGACTGTTAAGGTAGGATGTGAAGCTATTTGGCTCCATCAAATGCTTGGGGATATGTAGATGGACCACCAACAAGACTGACTACTCTATTTGTTAGTAATGAAGGCTTTATCAAGTTAGCACAGAATTTAGTCTTCCATGAATGAACCAAGCATGTGGATGTTCATTATCATTACATAGGATAACTAGTTGAAGATGAGCCTATAGATTTGCAGTATGTTCCTACCATAGATTAGACTATAGATATTCTCACCAAGCCTTTTGGTCCTGATAAGTTTGTCAAATTCAAAGGACAGCTTGATGTGTTTGATAGATTAACCATTAAATGAGGGTATTACAATAATAGATAAGTCATCTATTATTATTTAATGGTTATCTATTGTAAATATCTTAAGCTTTAGTTTTCTTTAATTTTTTTCTTTCTCTAGAATAGAATGTTTGTATTCTTTATGATCATTTCCTAAGGAAACATCATCTCATTCTTTTGTATATATTGACCTTTCGGTCTCTGTTAATATCAAACAATTATTTACCATTTACCTCATAATAGTAACTAGTCATTTTTCACATTTTTTCAAGCATTTGAAGATTTAATTTAGAAAGAACAATATGTTTACCGACAAATTTTTGGTGACTCTTCTAGGGAGATGAACAATTGCTAGATTAGAAGAAGAATATCATGAGGAAAAATGGTACTACCTCATGAGAATGTGTTTCCTGTACTCCAGCATAACCATGGATTTCAAGATGACCAAGAAGATATCATTGTATCCCTAAATACATTTGTTTAGAGGTATAGGAGGAACTTGGAACACTACAAAATGCCAGCCAAGTAGTGAAAGGAGAAGAACCTAGAGAAGAGGCTCTGGAAAGAGTTTTACAGAGGAAAGAGATTTGAAGAGCACAAAGATGAGGAAAGTAAGAAGGTCAGAGATAATATTAATTTGTAACCTTGGATCAATAAAGGTTCCTAGGTGAAAGTACAAATTTGAGTCACCTTTGAGGCTGACTAATAAAAATGATTGAATTTGAGTGTTTCTATCTAAAAATCAATTTTATTCAAACATACAATCTTGATAAATTAATTTTAGCTAAGTTATATATGATCTCACACTTTCCCAATTAGAAATTTCTCTTAAATGCACATTTTATAGTAGTTAGTATCAAATTACTAAAGAATTTAAATTATTTCCAAAAAATAACATTTCAATAACTCTTACTATTTTTTATGATTTTTTTTAACAACATATAAACACCATTTTATAAAGCTCAAAGTCAAGAATATTCTCATATAGTGTTCATAGTGTTTTAATTAGATATAATATATTGTAATTAAATAATTCTACAAGTACATATTTCAACACTCGAGAAGATGTTGATTTTGAGAAATTAAAAAATATAGTAAATCATATAATAAAAAATTTTAAATTACATGGCATTCTAGAGGAGAGAGTCCTCTTTAGGAATCTTTAATTTTTCTTCTCATTGGAATAGATTTATTTTGAAAAAATGTGGTGGGAGATGAAAACTATCAATTTGAAAAAGTTGAAATTTGAATCATTATAAAAGAGAAAATATAGTTCTAAAACCAATTTTTATTTTTGATTGTTCCAGTTACATATGTTATCTATAACATAATCTGAGATCGAAAGGAAATAATTTTATTTCATCACTACTTGTTAGGTACTAGGTTTACATAGAGTACTTGCTCCTCTAGTTATCAACTTTCTGCCATACCTTGCTAGGATAGTTATGGTTGCTTCCTAGGCCAAATCAACTGGTCCTTTGTACCTCATAGCATACCACCCATTCCCATCTGGTTCAAGAAAGAACTTCCCCAAGTTTTTATGTGATGTGAAGTCCACTACTGACGAACACATTAAATCCTTCTTTGTGGCAACCCCTATCTTGGGGCTAGCACATGAAGACATAGCCATCAGATTATTTGTGGAAACTCTAATAGAGAGCACATCAGATTGGTTTTATCATTTAGATGATGCCTCAATTACAAATTGGGATATCATGAGAACCGCTTTTGAAATGAGATTAAAAACTGTAGAAGATGAACATGTCCTATTGGCATAGTTGATGTCTATGAAAAAGAAAGCCTCTATAAGTATGAGGGATTTTTTTGCTAACTTTAACAAGATCAATAGTAGAATCCTTACTGTTGACAGACCTACTATAAGTAATTTAAAAACATTCTTCATAAGTGTGATGCCATGAGATGTCAACTATGATCTAAGGTGATCTCATCCCTTAGATTTGGGAGATGCCCAAAAGAAATTAGTTGAACTAGAAGATGACATGATCTCTACCAAAAAGTGGAAATGAGAGTTTCAAACTAAGGTGAGTACTAGTAACACCACTTCCTTTGATGAAATGTTGCAAAATTTATCAAACGAGCTAGTTTCCATGAAGAGGTAGATACCTAGATTCAACAACCCCTACTAGAAAAACTTTCAAAACCAACCCAGGAGGAATATTGATGGGAAGACTCTACAACTTACTGGTCTACAACAAAGATTGGCCATTGAAGTTGCACCCAAACAAGGGAATATGTGTGTCTTCCATTTAACCACATATCATGATAATGAAAATTATCCTGAGATGGCTTGTATGATGCAATTGTTGTACACCAATGAATTGAACGTTGCAGCTTCTGCCCCTGAGTTAGATTTCTACACAAATGGTGACTTTGGAAATTTATTTTTAGAGTTAAGTAAGATTCAGAAGTGCAAGGTGAATGTTATGCTACTATCGATGGGACCTTATACATGTTGTTAACCAAAAGCTAGAAAAATAAAATCTAGATTCTTGGTTACCCCTAGGTCACAATGATACTTCCCCTTCAAGTGCCAACCATGTCAATTAAGGAGCTAGAATTCCTAAGTCAAGTAAGGAGAAGAGCTCTTTTAATTTCATTCAATTATGTAAAGACTTTGTAATCCAAATTTTTCCTATAGACAACCTAAAATCCCATCCCTCTAAGTTAAAAAGACTAATAGATCATTGTAAAGGAGATAATATAAATTTGAATCATAATGTTATGACTGAAGAAGAAAATGAATCTTTAACATCCAATCTTTTTTATCAAGAGGAATCCACAATTTTGGTAACCTTTCTGAGGTAGAAGGCAAACCTATTCTATGTGGCACTATACATAAATGGGTGCAAGCTAAGCAACTGCATAATTATTTTAGATACTTTAGACAACGTGATGCCATATCCCATAGAAAATGCTCTAGGTCTCACTCTCACTAAGGTCCATGGTAGATGTTACTCTATGGATGGGTAAAAGTACAAAGTTATGTCACCTTTCAAGCTGAGTCATCAGAACAACTAAATTTGAGTATTTCTATCTAAAAATCAATTTTGTTCAAACATATGATCTTGATAAATTTATTCTAGCTAAGTTATATATGGTCTTACAATTTTCCAATTGGAAATATCTATTAAATACATTGTTTTGTACTAATTTATATCCAATTACTGAAAAAATTAAATTATTTTAGAAACATGATGTTTCAATAACTCTTACTATTTTTTATGATATTTTCTAATAACATATAAAAACCATTTTATAGAGATCAGAGTCAAGAATATTCTCATATAGAGTTTATAGTGTTTTGATTAGATATAGTATATTGTAATTAAAAAAATTGTACAAGCACATATTTTAACACTCAAAAAGATATCGATTTTGAGAAAGGAAAAAAATAATAATATCAAAAAAATTTAAAAATTATATGATGTTCTAGAGGAGAGAGTCCTCTTCTAGAATGTATAATTTTTCTCTTGGTTAGAATAGATTTGTTTTGAAAAATGTGATGGGAGATGAAAACTATTGATTTTAGGTGAGTTGAAATTTGAATCATTGCAAAAGAAAAAATATGGATCTAAAGCCTATTTTAATTTTTTACTATTTTAGCTATATATCTTATCCATAACAATTGAGATCAGAGAGAAATTTTTTTTTTTCCATATAGTTTTGTGGTGGGAACTAGACCCCTAATTTTCAACATTTTTAAGAAGCTAAAAAAAATCTATAAAAATTAGAAAAATTTATCAATTCTTAATCCAAATAACTATTAAAAATTATAATCCTAAACTTCATCCATTTCTATAGATTTCATTAGTTTATTTCATTTTCAAATTCAAAATAATAATGCCAATTTTATGTCATTGAAGGTGAATAGTTATACTTTTGTTAGCCTTTTCGTTTACAAAAGGGTGATACAGGTTTGTGCTTTTACCCATATGCTAAACAAGTCCTACTACTTGGGAAAATCAAAGACGCTCAAGTTGTGTTAGCCACTCATCCTGAAAATAAGCTATTGTTAACTATCTTAGTCCTAGACATTCTAGCTAGCTATGATATGCTGCTTAAAAGGAGCTTTTGCAAAGACTTAGGAGGAGAAATAAAATTGGATTGGTCATAGGTAGTGATACCCATAAAAAGAAAGAAAGTGAAATTGGAACCTGAAGAAAAACCAAAGTTTATAGTACTAAAGTTAGATGATCCTAAAGCCCAAATCCTCTACCAAGAATTAGAATTTGAGAATTACATGTTGTTCACTGAAGATGTTGTAGATGACCAAACTAGCATGGAATGGGGGAACCAAACTCCCATTGAAGAAGAAGGAACACCATCAATCTGGACATTGGAATTTGATGGAAGTTGCTGATATCTAAATCCAGTGCAGGAGTGGTGTTGATATCACTTGAGGGAGAACTCGAACCCATGGCATTCAAATTAGAATTTGAAAATATAAATAACACAGCTGAATTCTCCATTGAATTCATACAAAGGAAATGAATTCTAACATAGATTCATTAGTAGTATCTACCTCCTTAGTGCTCCCTCACCTAGAATTCAAAGATAAGAAGTATTAGGTGGAAATTATGTACAGACCATCTATGCCTGACAATGTAGAGGCTTGCCAGGCATTCCAAGATGAGAAATCTTTACAATTATTTCTAGAGAAAGTTAGGAGTGTTAAAGAAAATGAATCAAGTGATTGTCAAGAAGATCATCTCAAAAAAAAGAAGGAAAAGGAGTATAACACCATCCAGTTACAAGGTAATATCATTCCTCTCTACTTCGTATCATTGGAAAAATTATTATCACAATGATACTTATATCAAGAAGAAATGAGTGGACAAAGGACCTATTACTGGTGAATAGGAAGGAGTAAACATAGGATGTAAATAGAGCCCTAAGATGATAAATGTTGGGAAATGTTCCACACCTAAAGAAAAGAATGAAGCTAAGAATTTTTTTCTCAAATATTAAGACATATTCACATGGAGTTATGAAGATTTGAAAAGTTTCATGAATGAAGAATTCAAGCATGAAAATCCCTTAAAAATAGATGCTTCTCCTTTTAGACAAAAATAGAGAAGTTATAATCCAAAGGTTACTGATGCCTTATTTAGAGAAGTAGATAAGATGCTCAAGGAAAGAATCATATACCTAATCCATCTCTCCACATAGATAGATAACATAGTACCAGTTAGGAAGAAAAATGAAGACATAAGGATATGTGTAGATTTCTAAAACTTGAATCAAGCATCACTACGGTAGTAGGCTCATAGATGTTGTCTATGCTTGATGGCTTCTCGAGCTACAACCAAGTTGAAATGGAAAAGAAAGATTAGCATAAAATTGCTTTCACCATCCCATGGGGAACTTTTGTGTATCACAAAATGCCTTTTGGCCTCATCAATGTCGGTGCTACTTTCCAATGAGGTATGGAACCTTCTTTTAAATATATGAAAGGTAAGATTATTGTCATATATTTAGATAACTTGACAATATTTTCAAAAAAGACGAAAGATCATATAGGAGATTTGAGGAAGGTTTGCAAAGATGTCAAGAACATGGGATTACCTTAAATCCTAAGAAGTCACTCTTTTGTGTGACTAAAGCAAAACTACATGGCCATATATTATCTTAGGAAGGGATAAGAATCAACCCAAAATGAATCAAAGCTATACAAAGATTGAGTATGTTGTGAATAAGACTGGGGTCAAATCTTTCTTCAGTCAAGTAAACATTCTTACAAGATTTGTTCCACACTTTACTAAAATCACCAAATGTATCATTGAGATGATGAAAGGAAATCCAAATTTTAAACAGAGTGATTCCAATAAATAGGCCTTTAAAGATATTAAAGAAGCTATAGCTAACACTCCTATTTTATCCCACCTAGATTATAAGAAAGACTTCATAATCTATGCTATGCTTCTGAGCATACCTTGTTAGTCATCCTCAATATAGGCTCATTGAACCTTATGAGGTACATTAAAATTACCTCACCAATATTCATATAGTATAATTGCCTTAAGGATAGTTTCCCTAGTACTACTGAATTATCTCCATATGCTCAAACCAAAATTGATTTATATTCTAGACAATGCATGTTTAATATTCACAAGGAATTTATAAATAATAACATTGTAGCAAAAATGGCTCTCAACATCTTATTTAAATTTTTGAAAATAATAATGTAGTAAAATCAAGAAAAGAATTAAATTTAAAAGCGTAAAAAGTTTACTTAGCTAATGTCTAAATTTTAGAAACATATTTAAATTTAAATGATTAAAAGTACATTTCAGAGCTCTAATTTTGAGAATTATCTACATATGGCTTGTGTCATATGATGATTTATGTCAAATATTTGGATATCCTATGCATGGTAAAATCCCTAATCCTAAGCCATTTATAAAAACAAAAATTTAGGTTACAAAATTAGCGCTAGAATAAGTCAACCAATAGTTTAAAAAATATAACTCCCAACACCTTTTATAATTGTAAATTAAGTTTTGGCTTCAGTGTTATCTCTTGACCTTGCACTATATCACAACAAGGAGTGTGTCTAGGGCCTATAACCCTAGGATCCCACAAGAGGCACTAACCCCAAACCCCCATAGTAAAATATGGGGGGAAATTACACTGAATGAAGTGGGGAAAAAACAATCTGCTAGTCTAATCAGACTACACATAACTACAATCTCCCACTTGGAGACTGATCAGACTCCACAACAATAATTTCCCACTTAGAGACTAATCATAGCACTACTAAAGTTACATAGCTCACACTATAATGTAAACAACCCAAGACTCTAATTTTATTTTATTTTGTTCAATCCAGATGACCAACCATTCTCACAAGATAATGGATGTTTAATGTTCACAAGGCATCTCAAAATAATAGCATTGTAGGAAAAATTTCTCTCAACAATTTATTTAATTTTTAAAAAAATCATAATCTAGTAAAATGAAGTTTAAAATTAAAATTTAAAATTTAAAACCCTAAAAAGTTTACTTAACTAATGTCTAATTATTTTGGTGAATATTCCCTCATTTATTAATTTAAAATATAAAAGTTACATATTCACAAAATAAAGGCTCGGGGGATACAAGATCACCTCACGAGAGTCCACTTGGCACCAAGATAGAAATCAAAAACTATAAATAAAAAAAAACTCCTCAGATAGCTAAAGCAATACCAATAGAGGGAGGAGGGTCTTTTATATCATTAAAACCTTAATGATCCATGGGAATGGAAAGAGGCTTAGGTGGAGAAAAACCATCTTCAGTGGGAAGAAATAGTCAGATCTAGGTGAGGGAAGGATCACTTTGAATCAGAGGTAGGAGGAGTCACACAACCAAAAGAGGCAGGAGTAGTAGCACGAGGAGAAACCAAGGACCACCTAGAACCAGGATGTAGAGAAACTAAGTAGTGGTGGGGCGCCTAGGAACAAGGTGTCTATGAGCCATGGGCTGAAGAGCTACACCCTTGGTAGTGCCCATGAGGTAGAGTCTACTCTATCAAAGAAAAATCTAGCAGTAGAGAGAGCATTTCCCCATTAAGTAAGAATCTCCCATAGGTGGGCCACCTCTAGAGAAACTTTTTTGGCTTGTGCTTGAATCAAGAGAAACATATTATTAATTATGCAAGATTTAGTATACATAGAAATATTGATGTCAAGAAAAGTGCAAGTGAACTATTGGAAATGATTGAAAAGGTCATGAATGAAGAATAATGGAACTAGTAAAGAATGTTTTCAATCATTCTTTTTTCATTGATTTCAAACTTGCTACTTGCAGGAATGACAATTTCTTTAGTGATCCAAATACTATCAATTGGTTGATTGACAAGGAGGAGGCAATCAATAAGATGTAACTAGAGCACCTAGAGAAAGGTTGAAGTTATGATGTTGTAATGAACTATAAGGATTAGCTAAGCCATTGATGAAATAATGTATTGATGACATACTCTAAGAGGATGGACACACTAAGACACAACAAATATGTAAGGTTTAACTAAGTCATTTGTAAACCCTAACTAAGTTCATTGGAGAGAGCCGAGCAAGCTAGTTAAAGCTGAGCAGATTCTCAGTTGAAGCCAAGCAAGTTCAACTTCAATGTGAGCTGAGCAATCCTTTAGGTGCTGAGTAACTTAGGAAAAGACTTCAGGTGCTGAGAAGCCTTCAGGTGCCAAGTGAAGATCAAGTGCCGAGTAACATAGAAGGTGTTGAGCATCAGTAATCCAATGATGCTGAGTTGCTGCATTATTTGTTAATTCAAATATTTTCCATATCAGTAGCAATAAGTTTGTTACATCAAATTTTGTGAATTAGTTGGATGCTAAGGATGATGAGTAGATGTCACAAAATTTTATGTAAACCATGCAAACCAAATCAACATTAATGCTAATGGATTTATCATGAAGCTTCTAGAAGAAACAACTCAGAGGGAAAATAACACCATTTTCTCAAGCTCAAATTAAGATTTGAGCAGAAAATGAAGTATAGAACTTCTTTATAAGGAGTTACATGTCAGAGACCAACTGCGCATGTATGAGAGGGAGTTGGTCATAAGTGTGGTCCTGCAAAGAAGCCAAGAGGAGTAAGTACAGAGCATCAAGACTCTGAGTTGATCAAGTGATCATAGAGTGCATTGGCATAACGAGTGGAAGAACTCAAGGAGATAGATCTTAAAGGGTGAACAAGCTATCATCACTAAAAGGAAGAAAAGCCAAGCAAAGAAAAGAACTGAAGGGTGATCTAAAATCTACATAGTTAGGCTTGCAATCTTTATCAGGTCAAAACCCTTCTAATACTTTCTTACCATTGTATTAGATAATGAAATCCTACATTGCTAGGTTAGCTTAAGAGGTAGGTGGATAAGCCTCAGGGGAAGGATAGGAGATCCTTAGGATAAGGATAAGAGATCATTAGGAGAAGGATAGGAGATCCTTAGAGAGGGATAAAATATTCTTTTGAGAAGGTGACTATAAATCCCATGGACTTGGGTGGGCCTAACAGCTTTGTATAAATCCCTTAACAGGGTGGCATTCTAAGTTGAATGTTCTTAAGTCCTCTAATAGGGCACACTCCTAAAGGGTGTAGAAATCCTTTAACAGGGTCACATCTTACAATGTGTAAAGCCTTTAACAAGGCAGGCCTTTAACAGGGCAAACCATCAGAAGTGGTTGAAATCAATTGCACTATTATTTTGTGGTTATCATCCCTACTCTAGTTTTACCATATTATTCCTAGAGGGTTTCTGGGTCATCAAAATCCTTTGTCTTGTGGTGTGATGCATTTTTACTTTTCATGATTGTTTAATGTTTAATAGCATGCATGATAATTTAAGTTATATGTCATCAAAGATGTGAAGAAAAAGTTGAATTGGACATTATTGGACCTTGAATAACTAATTCACCCCACCTCTCAGTTATTCTAAATAATTCTAAGAATTGGTATCAGAGCTCACTGCTAATTTGTTTCAAGGTACTAGCAGTAGGAAGATCAAGATGTCCAAGAAAGAAGTTCCCAAGCTGAACAAAGACAACTTTGTTGCATGGAAAAGTTTGATGAAGCTACACCTTGGATCAATAGGTGACTATGCATAGTCCTCAAACATAGTTGATCATGTAGACCCTATAGGACCTCTCACTGTAGATGACATGAGCAAGAAGAAGGATCACAACCAAGCGATGTTAGATATTGCTTCAGCACTAAGCTATGTCGATTATGATGACATCAAAGAATGTGTTACTACACATCAGATGTGGGAAACATTATTAAGAATCTATGGAGGAGATGATAATGTCAAGAGAGCCAAAAGAGAGAGCCTAAGAGGAAAGTTTGATGACATGAAAATGGAAGACGGAGAGAATGTTTCTCAATATGGTGCAAGGATGAAAGAAGTGGTAAGTTCCATAAGAAGCCTAGGAGGATAGTTAGCAAAATAAATAGTATGTAGCAAATACTTGAGAACTTTGCTTCCCATCTATGCTATAAGAGTATCAGCCATCCAAGAGCTAAGGTGTGTACCAGGCAATGCATTGTCATTTGAAGGAATAATTGGAAGACTCACTACCTTTGAGCTATCCAACTTTAACAACTACAAGCCAGAAAAGCTTGAATCTACATTCAAAGCCAGGATGACAATAAAAGATGAGGAGGTGTAGACAAAGAAAAAGAGTGGAAAAGGAAAGTATGTATCCCGTGATAGTAGCACTGATGAACATGATGTAGAGAAATTGGAGGCATTATTAGCAAGAAGATTTCACAGAGGAAGAGGAAAATTGAAAGGTAAGCTGCCAATCATTTGTTTCAATTGTAATGAAGTTGGTCACATTAGAACCAGATGTACACAAAAGAAAAATTACAAGGATGGAGGCAACTTCAAGAACAAGAAAGAGGACAACAAGGACTATAGAGGTAAAGGAAAAAGATGGTACATTGTTGAAGAAGACTCTGACGAGAATGATGATGAAGTATTCTATGTGGCTATGAAAGATTAATTAGATGAAGATGAAGCAACTATCCTGGTAATGTGCATGAACAAGAATGACAAATGGATCATAGATAGTGGATACTTTCATCACATGACTGGAGATTAAAGTAATTTCATTTCCTTTACTCAATATGAAGGAAATAGTGTTAGATTTGATAACAATGCACCATGTCAAATCAAAGGGAAAGGTAGTATCAAGCTTACTGAAAGGATATCATGTGATAATGCATACTATGTTGAAGGCCTGGATTATAACTTGTTAAGTGTCTCACAGTTAGGCAACATAGGATACAAGGTTGAATTTGGAAATGGAATTGCTAAGATCTATGATTCTTAAGAAAGTCTAATAGGAAAAGGTGACCAGACTAGGAGTAATTTGTTTTACCTAGACATGGAAGATGCTTCTTGTCTTAATTTTCAAACTGATGATGTATGGTTATGGAACAAGAGGCTATGTCATGTAAATTTTGACAATCTAATAAGCATCAGCAAAATGAAGAAAGTCAGAGGTCTATCAAAGCTGAAGAAGCTTGATAACACCATGTGAAAACAATGCCAACTAGGGAAGATGACCAAGTCAACTTTCAAAAGCAAGACTTATACTTCTAATGAAGTATTAGAGCTAGTTCATACTAACTTGTGTGGTCCTATTGAAGTACAAAGCTACAAAGGTGATAGATACATAATGCTTTTTGTAGATGACTATTCAAGGATGATGACAGTCATGTTCTTGAAACAAAAATTAGATGCATTCCAAATGTTCAAATGGTACTTATCCAGAGTTGAGAAAGAAACTAGAAAGAGCCTAAAATGTCTCACATCTGATAGAGGAGGTGAATTCACATCAAGAGAATTTGAAGAATTCTGCAATGAAAGAGGAATTATAAGGTAGACATCAGCACCTAGGACTCCACCTCAGAATGGTATAGTAGAAAGAAGGAATAGATCAGTTATTGACTATGTCAGGACCTTAATGATGAAGAAAAATGTTGCACTCAAGTACTGGAGAGAAGTTGTAAGTACTGTAGTCTACACACTCAACAGAGTTCAAGTCAAGAAAGGTACAAATGCAACACCTTTTGAATTATGGTATGGGCATTCTCCTAATGTAAAACATTTCAAATATTTGGATGCAAATTCTATATATATAAAGAGTATAGAAATGGAAATTTCGATGCAAAGAGTGAGGCAGGCACATTTCTTGGTTATTCTACTAGAAGCAAAGCTTATAAGTGCTTGAATGTTAACACTAACAAAGTAGTAGAAACTACAAATGTGAAATTTGATGAGCTTGCAGAAGTTCAAAGTGTTGAGAACACCAAGAAAGAAGAATACAAGACCTTTTAATACTTTTATGAAGGTATACCTAATAATGGTGAAGTTGTAACTCAGAATGACAATCATCAACAAAATTCAGTATCTACTAAGTCACAGACATTGAATGTCGAGCAACAGACACATTTAGAAGCCGAACTGTGAAATGCAAAGAATGTTAATTCAGATTCTGAGAATAGACAACATGAAGGAAATGAAAAAATACCTAATGAAAATATGCATGAGGATCCAAATTCTGAAAGAGACAACATGCAAACAAGGAAAGAACTAGTATTGGCAAAGTATGTAAGAAGAAATCATCCTACAGATCAAATTATTAGAATAAAGAGGCAGGATCAATGACAAGGAATAAACCCAGATGTGAAACATGTCTTCTCAGCAAAATGGAACCAAAAATAGTAAGTGAAGCCATAATAGATGATGATTGGTACAATGCTATGAAAGAAGAAATAGAACAAATTGAGAAGAACAAGACATGGACCTTAGTCTCAAGACCAGTTGACAAGAATGTAATTGAAACCAAGTGGGTGTTTAGAAATGAGTTAGATGAGAATGGTGAAATCACAAGGAACAAGGAAAGACTAGTTTGCAAAGGATATGCACAAGAAGAAGGACTAGACTATGGAGAAACTTTTGCTTCAATTGCTAGAATGGTAGGAGTAAGGACCTTACTGGCATATGCAGCATTCAAAGGATTTAAAGTCAATCAAATGGATGTTAAGTCCACATTTCTGAATGGTATACTTGAAGAGGAAGTCTACATAGAGCAACCAGAAGGATTTGTTGATGAAAATAACAAAAACAAGGTATGTAAATTGCATAAGGCTCTATATGGATTAAAGAAAGCCCCTAGAGCTTGGTATGAGTGACTTCACAAGTATCTAGTGCAAATAGGATTTGAAAGAACTGATGATAACAACAACATGTACATCAAATTAGAAGAAGGTAAGGATATTCTTGTATCTGAAATATTTGTGCATCATATAGTTTTTGGAGGAAAGGAAATACTTTGCAAAAGTTTTGCTGACAAAATGAAACATGAGTTTGAGATGCCAATGTTAGGAGAAATCAAGTTCTTTGTTAGATTGCAAGTACATCAAATAAAACATGGTATATTTGTGACACAATCAAAGTACATCAAAGAGATACTTAAAATGTTTGGATTGGAAGACTCCAAACCAGTCAGCACACCAATGGCAATAGGACATAAGCTATCTAAAAATGATGAATCAGTTGAAGTCAATCAAACAATGTACAGATCTATGATTAGAAAACTACAATATGTTGTACATAGCAGACTAGACATAGCATTAGCAGTTGGAATAGTGGATAGATTCTCTACTAATCCTAGAGAAAATCATCTCATGATAGTAAAAAGGATAATGAGGTATCTCAAAGGAATTGATGATTTTGGCCTATACTATAAAAAGGAATGAGAAGTTTGACCTCAATGCATAGACAGACATAGAATGGGGAGGCAACATTGATGACAGGAAAAGCACAAGTGGAGGACCATTATTCTTAGGTAAAAGGCTATTTACTTGAACTAGCAAGAAACAAACATGCACATCTCAGTCCACTGCAGAAGCAAAATATGTGGCAGCAGCAGTTAATTGCACAAACATTATGTAGCTCAAACATCTGTTGAAAGGAATGAAAGAAGAGGTAACCAAACCTATGATACTATATTTTGATAATGCAAGTGTTATAAACATATCCAAGAATCTAGTAATGCATGCAAAAACCAAGCATATTGTAATCAAGTATCACTATGTCAGAGAATTGGTGGAAGACAAACAAGTGAAGATGGAGTATATTCACACAAAGGAACAAACTACAAATATCTTTATCAAACCATTTCCCAAGGATGCTTATGAATATCTTAGAGGCAAGTTGGGGGTAATGCCCCTAACTCAAGCAATCTAAAGCAACATAGAAGTTTCCCTACATCAATAGGAGTTGATCATTGAAATATCAGAAAAATGATGCAATAGGAACAACAATTCCATATCAGTGACAAGCATGGTGACAGATGGAGAAAACATGAGATGCAAAGCTTATATTTAGCATGTTGAAGATACTACATCTTTGGAATTTATGTCTAAGAGGGAGATTTATGAGAAACTAATCAATGAAAGGTAAAGATATGGAGATGTATGAGAATGAAAGCTAAAGATATGGAGATGTATGAGATTAGTAGTAAGGATGCTACAGTCAAGAGGGAGAAGCAAAAAAAAGGATTCAATTTCTATCAACAAAAGAGGGAGTTATATACCAAACAAAAAATGTATGTAATTTTTGTGGTAACTAAGTTTATCAGCTTAATCAATTGATCAATGTGGTTTTCCATCAATGCCAAAGAGGGAGATTGTTTGAAATGATTGAAAAGGTCATGAATGAAGAATAATGGAACTAGTAAAGAATTTTTTCAATCATTGTTTTGTCATTAATGTCAAACTTGCTACTTCTAGGAATGACAATTGCTTTAGTGATCCAAATACTATCAATTGGTTGATTGACAAGGAGGAGGCAATCAATAAGATGTAACTAGAGCACCTAGAGAAAGGTTGAAGTTATGATGTTGTAATTAAGTATAAGGATCATCTAAGCCATTGATGAAATAATGTATTGATGACATACTCTAAGAGGATGGACACACTAAGACACAACAAAGATGTAAGGTTTAACTAAGCCATTTGTAAAGCCTAACTAAGTTCATTGGAGAGAGCCGAGAAAGCCAGTTAGAGTTGAGCATATTCTCAGTTGATGCCAAGCAAGTTCAACTTTAGTGTGAGCTGAGAAATCCTTCAGGTGCTGAGTAACTTAGAAAAAGACTTTAGGTGCTAAGCAGCCTTCAGGTGCTGAGTGAAGATCAAGTTTTGAGTAACTCAAGAAAATACTTTAGGTGCCAAGCAGCCTTCAGGTGCTGAGTGAAGATCAAGTGCCAAGTAACACAGAAGGTGTCAAGCATCAGTAATCCAATGATGTCGAGTTGCTACATTATTTGTTAAGTCAAAGATTTGCCAAATCAGTAGTGATAAGTTTGTTACATCAAATTTTGTGAATTAGTTGGATGCTAAGGATGATGAGTAGATGTCATAGAATTTTATGTAAACCATGCAAACCAAATCAAGGTGAATGCTAATGGATTTATCATGAAGTTTCTAGAAGAAACAATTTGGAGGGAAAAAAATACCATTTTCTCAAGATCAAATTAAGATTTGAGCGAGAAATGAAGTACAAAACTTCTTTATAAGGTGTTATAGGTCAGAGATCAACTGCACATGTATGAGAGGGAGTTGGTCATAAGTGTGGTCGTGCGAAGAAGCCAAGAGGAGTATGTATAGAGCATCAAGACTCTTAGTTGATCAAGTGATCATAGAGTGCATTGGCATAATGAGTGGAAAAATTCAAGGAGATAGATCTTGAAGGGTGAACAAGTTGTCAGCACTACAACAAAGAAAAGCCAAGAAAAAAAAAGAACTGAAGAGTGATCTGAAATCTACACAGTTAGGGTTGCAATCTTTATTAGGTAAAAACCCTTCTAATAATTTCTTACCATTGTATTAGATAATGAAATCCTACATTGCTAGGTTAGCTTAATAGGTAGGTGGATAAGCCTCAGGAAAAGGATAGAAGATCCCCAGCAGAAGGATAGGAGATCCTTCGGAGAAGGATAAGAGATCCTTAGGAGAAGGATAGGAGATCCTTAGAGAGGGATAAAAGATTCTTTTGTGAAGGTGACTATAAATCCCATGGACTTGGGTGGGCCTAACAGCTTTGTGTAAATCTCTTAATAGGGTGGCATTCTAAGTTGAATGTTCTTAAGTCCTCAAATAGAGAACTCTCCTAATAGGGTGTAGAAATCCTTTAATAGGGTCAGATCTTACAGTGTGTAAAACCTTTAACTGGGCAAGCATTTAACCGGGCAAACCATTAGAAGTGGTTGAAATCAATTGCACAATTATTTTGTGGGTATCATCCCCACTCCAGTTTTACCTTCTTATTCCTAGAGGGTTTCTAGGTCATCAAAATCCTTTGTGTTGTGGTGTGATGCATGTTTACTTTTCATGATTGTTTAATGTTTAATAGCATGCATGATAATTTAAGTTATATGTCATCAAAGATTTGTAGAAAAAGTTGAATTGGACATTATTGGACCTTGAATAACTGATTCACCCCCCCCTCTCAATTTTTCTAAAGAATTCTAACATGAAAAACATAGCATTTCTATCTTTCCATAAAGTAAACTAAATCTCCAACGTAAAAGAATGCCAAATCTAAGAAAACTTAAAGGGAATTCTAGCATGGTCCTTTAGAAGAATCATATGCTAGGAGAAAGGCTCTAGCCTAAAGGGACTGAAGAAATCATGATTCCAAAGCCAATACCATTGAGCTCTATGAAAAAACTAGAACATATGGATGAAAGACTCTAGTTGACCACAAAATGGGCATTAAGGGTTAGGAACACCCAGATGCTTATGTTGAGGACTTAGGGGTAGACCCTAGAAGAGGACACAACAAGAAAAGTATCCAATCTTTTGCTTAGTAATGGCTTTCCAAATAGCATTAAACCAATATCTCCAATTTTTTTGTGTGGAGTGGAGATGTCAGTGCTAGTTGTGAGTCTAAAATATGAGCAAGTGAGGCACCAACCACTTATAGCCCATCTTAGTCTTGTAATTAACAAGAGGAGTAAACATATATCATTTCCAATCTTTCAACCTAGGCTTGACGGACTAGATGTTGAGCTTGTGAAGTAAATGAGAAGCAAAGGAAAAGACCAATAAATCAAAAGTTTGTCAATCTAGGTGAGATAGATGAAACTTGATCTGCATACCATCCTAAGATCTCATACTATCAATGAAAAATAAGGGTGACCCCCAAAGGTTGTGTTGGTTCTGGTAAAGCCCATCTCTGAATCTATTGCCTGCCCAAAAAAGCCACAATTTGACTACTTCTCATGTTTTTCATACAATCTTCACTAGAAAGAGCCTTGAATGTGCACATGTCCAGAGGTTTTGAGAAGGGTCATAAATCCTATGCCCTTCCACATCCACCAATGGGAAAGAAAACTAAAGGAGATGCAATGTTAGAGGAGACTTTTCCAAGCTTCATCCCTAGTAAGATATCTAAGGATCCACTTAGCACACAAGACAATACCTTTATTTTGAGTAGAAATAAGACACACATCACTAGACTCTTTTAGAAAATAATAGTAATCCCTAGCAACTCAGTGGAAGTTATGATGCTTCATGTCTGAGGCCTAGAGAAAATCTCTAAGAAACTTTTCCAGCTTAGCATAGGAGGCTCTAGAGGGGGGCCAATAGGACATGTAATAAACATGATTCACCTCTAAAACTTTAGAGATGATTTGGAATTTTCCATCAAGTGAGAGAGGCGTAGTGAGCCAATAGTCCAACTTTTTGGAAATCTTTTCCAACATGACATTCAAGATATCCAACGCTGAGGCCTAAAAAGAAAAAGGAATGTCTAGAAATTGAAAGATTTCTCCAGGTTGAATCCTTATCCACTAGATTCAAATGAATCCCAAAAAATCATCTACACTGATATAAAAAAAAAATGGAACAAGTCCCAAAGCCAAATCATGGCAAGAATGAAATGCCCTTCTATGTGGTCATAAGATTTAGCAAAATCAATTTTAAGAAAGAGAACATGTTGCTCAGATCCACGGGCACATTCCATGTCATCCCAAACTACAATTATGTTGTCCAAGATGAAATGGGATTTAATAAATCCAATCTATTTAGGTTGAACAATCAAGGGTAGAAGATGTTGAATCTTAAGAGATAAAGATTTAACTATGATCTTCTAGGAAACATTTAGTGGAGTAATCGGCCACTAGTTGAAAATGTCTTCTAAGTCACCAAACTTAGGAATGAGCTTAATGTTTCCCTTATTTATGATGTGTCCTAAGGATTTGGTGTGAAAATATTTTAGTTACATCTTATGAAGATTAGGTCCAATACCCTTTCAAAAGACTTTGTAAAATTCATAGGGAAACCCATCACACCCTCGAACCTTGTTAGCTACAATGGAAAAGGTGACTTCCTTGAGGCCACTAAGGGTAAGTAGTTTCTTGCAAAAGACATGTTGCTTAACTACAAGCCTATCCTAGGTGGTGAAAACCTTTTCATAATTATAAAGAAAGGCTTGACGTATTTTGAAAAGGTTTGAAATAACTTGTTGCCCAAATTTAATTCTTTTGATCCCCACAAATGTATTATGAGCACAAAGAGCTTGAAAAAACTCTTTTGAACCATGATCTCCAATATAAAGCTAGTCGAGAGAAGCTTTGATTTGAGCTCCTCTTGTAGTATAGTTATCAACAATTTTCTTTTGTTGGTGAAGATTGGACAACCTTAGTTGTAGATCAGAGATAAAAGGATTGAAGGAAGGAGCATCTAAAGCAGCACACATATCTTTGATGGTGGCTTCATACAAATGCCTGTGATACATAGCAAGTTACCTACCATAGATTTGGAGAAATATGGCTATATAGGTGATGGGATAATTCCACCATTGTATCCATCCAACCTACATGTAGGGTAGAGGCTCTAAATTCCAAACACATAGTATGTGAGCCATAGTGGGCTAATGACACAATAGTAACATGTTGTGAAAATATTACACATTAGAAGGCCAATACTAAGATATTTTCCAAGTGATAGTAAAGAGAATGGGGAAGTCATTTGGACGTCACATCAGAAAGGGGAATGAAAGGTAAAGCCCTATCTTCAGAAAAGGAGAAACAATATTGCACACAAATCATCATAGGATCAATCCTTTTAAAAATTCTATCAAACCTAGCTTTAAAATTAGACCAAGTGTGCCAAAGCACACCTTGTTGGTGGATATCCATATCAGGATCAAAAGGGCCCAATTTATGGTGCATGTAGGACCAAGCCTCTCATTCACTAACTATCCAATGAAAAAGTAGAAGGCCTTCTTTGTTCATAGCCAGCTCAACCATATTAAAATCCCCATAGACGATTGAAGTTGTAAGTGGCAAAGAATCTATCATCCAACACTAAAGTTGAGATTGTTCAAC
Source organism: Cupressus sempervirens (assembly GCA_028749045.1). NCBI lineage: Eukaryota > Viridiplantae > Streptophyta > Pinopsida > Cupressales > Cupressaceae > Cupressus > Cupressus sempervirens. Next base: position 86,431,323 of record CM053786.1, on the reverse strand, counting down.
AACATCATTGAGAGTATAAATATTAATAATCCCAAAATAATGATTTTGGAAGGACAAAAAAATTCACACAATCCTATGTATGGGGTCAAAATGATGATCAACAATAGAAGAAATTAAATGAGGTGAGAGAAGAGAAACATTACTACTTGTACTAGCTTCATGTTGAGAAGAAAAATTAGTGATGTTAAGCCAAATAACATGACATATAGTGTTTAACATGAAATTAGAAATCTTAACCTCTTGGTGATAAAGCATATCCAAGATACCAATCCTGTGTCTAGTGTCTCATGCATTATATTTGCGAGATGAACATTCCATGAGAGGACATTCATGGAATTAACTCTTGCATGTCATCCTCTTCCCTAGGAGAGGATAAGTTTTTATGCAGTAGCCTAACAGACATCACTCACAAAAATGAGCCTCTTCTTCCTATTTTAGTCTACTTCATGTCCACCAGGGCTCTAGCAGTGGCATAAGGGTTGGGCTATGTCCTATGGGAAACAATCATGAAGGTCACTTAAGAAGTGCAGACCCAAGCAGGTCAAGAAGTGTCAACCAACATATCCATCCACTAGGAGCCAAGGTTTGAAATGGGTTGTTGAACCACCAAATAAAATAGGTGCCACTAGGGTAGAAATAGGAACAATCTCCATTGAAGGTTAAGAAGAAGAGGACCCACATTGTTTGGGTAGCAATGATTTCTTACCCTTGTATGTCATAGTTGTCCTCTTGTCTTTTTTGGTGTTGTACATAAACTTGGCCAGAAATTCTTTAATAGGAGCTAGCTTGCAAGGAATTGCAAGAGGGAAGTCATTGATCTTATGATCAGCCGACTGACACCTATAACAAGTGTTTGGCAGGTTGAGGTAGAGAAGCTTTTGAGAAAAGGTGTGTGCACCAACCTAAATGTCCAAAAAATCCTTAAGGTCGTGGGAGAGGTCAACCTCAAAGCAAACCCTTCTCTAGGGACAAACACTAAAAAAAATTCTAGATTAATAGGGATAAACTTCCAATAGGGGACTAGAAGACCCATAAACTTGACCCAGACAAGGACTTTCAACTTTTTGTCATTTGACACCAAGAAATCACAAGACCACAACTAGAAAATAAGTAATGAGGACCTAACTAACCATGTCCTATGGTTAAAAACCATGTCAGCCTAGGAAGGGTTCACAAAGAGGAGCAAGAAGAAGCCCTTTTTGTGAGGCTCTGAACGTTGCCAAGATGGACTCCATGAGAAGTCAAGATCTTGGAAATCCACTCTCTGATAATACTTTTAGGAGAAGTGTGACCCACAAAATACCCAATTAGGGTATGGTTCTCTAATAATTTGCATGCATCATTAAACTCTTTAATGTTGAGAATAATTTCAAGGAGGAAGGCTTTCCTCATGAAACACCTTCAAGACAAATTTTATTGCTCTCTTATTCAGAGGAGGTGCCATGAGCATCCATCATAGCAAATCTAGCACTAGTAGAAATTACTGGGCTAAAGATGGTAGGAGCCATAATAAAACACCTAATAATCCCACAATAAATATGGTATGATAGAACCAGAACTAGATTCAAAAAAAAAAAATGCCATACAACATCCAAAACCCTAGTAGAGCGATTTGTCATTATTTTTTTCTAATGTCTAAATTTCAAAAACATTTTATAATTAAATAGTTTAAAGTACATTCAAGAGCTCTAATTTTTAGAATTAACAACATATGAATTGTGTCATATGATGATTTGTGTCAAACTTTTTGATCTCCTATGCATCTTAATACTTTTTTTTTTGGTCCACTAAAATTTAATGCCAACTTTTTGCAGCATTAGTTTGAGTGAGTGGATACCACAGGATGAAAAAAATATATGTTCAAAGTTCTTTGCAAACAATAACATGGTATCCCTACAATTATTGCATTGTTAGTTATTACATGGATAATTTTTTAAACACTGACTTGCTCAATAGATTGGAGGAGAATTTTTTAAATAAATGAACAATTTGTCACCTCCCATTCACATTCAACAAATTTAAAAAATATTTCACATCTTTTAGAGTTTGCAATGACATTGGCCACGAGATTTTTTATCATATTTTCCATTCCATTGGATGATATGGTCACACTTGGTGTGATCCATGAATCCTTGATGGATTTCTTAAAAGCCTCTACATAGATCACTTCCTTAAGGAATAATGCGGTCCACAACTTCTAATAACCCAAACACTTGAACAACTACGTCTCCTCATCAATTGATCTCACCATTTTTAGTTAATTGAATGAGTGTACATCATTAATTGATAATACATTTATATAGACACATCTCTCTGTCTTCCTTGATAATGTGCCTAGCTCCATTCTAAAGTTATAAATCAAGGGCCCATTTCTCTTGAATTTATGACTGGTTATTTGAGAAAAACTAAATGATTGATGTTCGCTATGGGTAATTCACTAGAAATGGAAATGAAGAAATATATGCTTTAGTTTCAAGTTTAATTCTAGACTTGTGTAAAGGATGAGATTGCATATTTTCATCTTCTTTACTTGCATATTCTTTGTCTTGAAGATATTGTTTTGCAATATGGTTTGGAAGAAAGGTCATAGGTAGTACCATCATTAGCTCTTGGATTCCTTGTCTTTTTTGAGGAATAAGAGCTATTATATAGTCATATTTTCAATAACTGCAATTCAACATTTTTTTAAAAAAAACCTTCCTCCACCTGAAATTGGTTGAACCATTTCTACAGATTTCCATAGCCAAGAGGATTCATTTATTTTAGTAGTTTCTAGTGCTAGAAACATTCTTCATTCTATGAATCTATAAAAAATGCCCAAAGTAAAAAATAAAAAATGAAAATAAAACTAGAGAGATTATATCATTTTGTAATAATTATTTTTTTAAATAATTTTAGAAAAAAAAAAACCCTACTTTTCTTGTTGAAATCTTCCTCTTCAGTAGTTGTTCACACTTACCATGTAGGAATGTTAGGATTAACCTTAGAAAAAAATAACAATTACATGCAAATAAAAACAATATCAAAAAATAATAGATCACATAGAAGAGAAGACAAGACACCAAGATTTAACGTGGTTCACCCAAACCCTGGGCTACGTCCACCAAACAACAAGTCCAATATTATTACGATCCAATGATTACAACCTGATTACAATCTGTAATCCCTTACAGCTCAATACCATTGTAAGAAGCAATTTTCACATCATACCATATGGAAAAATCCCTAACCATAAGCCCCTTTATACAAGTATTTTTGCCGCCTTATAGTTAATTACAATGTGTCGGCCCAAAATTACTAATAAAATATTTGCAATAAAATAGGTCCCAAACCCCAAAGAGTTATGAATTATGTATAGTACTTCCTTGATCAATCACCAAAAACTAACAATCTCCCACTTGGGGACTGATCAGACTCCATACTAGACAACAAGGAATACCTCATAAATAAGATTAGAGCATGCAACGATTACCTAATATCACTCCTTGACCAACATGAACAAATGCATAAATGTACAAATTATATAAAATAATAGTTTTGATCCTTTTATTGATCATGTTTAAGGTCCAATAGATGTAATTTGACATAGGTGCTTTTCACAAGTTATAGTTGTGTTGTGGGCTCTTGATATATTTTTTCTTTTTAAATATTTTTAAAACCATTTAAAATAAAAATTATAATTTTTTTTCAAAATAATACAAAATATAATCATAGATGATAAAGTTCAAATTATGAAATAAAAGTCTTTCAAATTATATATATATAGAAGAAAATCTTTCTAATTAATAAATATGAATTTGGATTTTTTTTTTACCATTACAACTATAATATTTTGTCTGCACTCCTTGATCTAACTTTTCATGTGAAACAAAATAACTCTTCATCTTTTCCATTCATTTTAATATAATCTCTTAATCTTAACCATTCATTTAAGGATGTTTTCCTAAAGTCAAATTTTACCCTAATCTTTACCTGTATTTGACATTTGTCAAGTAAATACAAATTAAAACCAAATCCTTAATACATATTCAATCTTAACCATCCATTACCAATTTATGTAGGCCCTTGATTTTCACATTTGAGATTCTATAAAATAGAAGTTTTTCATCCATTTTAGACACCTCCTTCTACTCTAATTTATCGTATCATTTGTAGTGTTGTTCTTAGAGGTTCATCAGAGGAGCAAATCAAGCAGAATATGTGTAAAACCTACAAGAAATTTTTTTTAAAATATATTTTTGTATTATTTGTTTCAATCATTAGTTAAAGAGCTCTTTGTATTCTCTTACAGCATCATCCTTCGGAGGATACTCTGAGCATGACAAAGGAAAAGGTATGCCCTTAAATGATCTCCCAGATGACATTCTAATTAGGGTTCTAAGTAAAGTTTCATTGAAGCAAGCAATGGGTTGTTTTGTCCTTTCTAAAAAATGGAAATTTCTTTGGACATCATTGCCAAACCTTAAATTTTCATGGTCAAATTTGTTTGTTTCATCACAAGGTTACATTGTTGATCCTATATTTGAGTCATTTAGGTTCTTTGAGAGAAAATAAAAATGAAAATGAAGGGAACACCTTAAATGTATCTCATTTTGGAGTACCTACATTCGTATTCTTATGTGAAAACCTTAGATCTTTGTCTTTAAAGCATTATATTCTAAGAAATATACCCAACACTTTTTTTGGCTTTCCCTCAATCTGGAGAACATTGTGTTGAATGGCGATATCATTGAGCTCATGTTGCAGTTATGTCCAGATCTAAAAATTTTAAGGATTTTTGATTGCCATGGTCTCGATATGTTAAATATATGTTTGAATAATCTGATTTCCCTCAACATCTCCTCTTGAATCAAGAGAATAACAGCGAAGTGCCCAAGATTGGAGAATCTCGTAGTAGCAGTTCTAAACCCATAGGAAGAGAGGTTTTTAAAGGGCATTTACAAGATTGGAAAAGGACCTAAGTTTGAAGTTCCCACATTTTTGGGAAATATTAACTGAGATGAGCTTATTGATTAGATCAATGAATTGGAGGAATATATTGAGTATGAAGATATTGAGGGTCCTAATAGGGTCAAGTTTGAAAAGGTAAAACTAAAGGGACATGCAAAGACCTAGTGGTAGGAGATTCAGTTGGAGTTAAATAGAAGGGGAAAGGATAAAATCACCAAATGGGATTGGATGATAGTTAAACTAAAATGAAAATTCATTTTTGTGGATTATGAGCTTGATCTATTGTAGAAAATGCAAGGATTGAAGCAAGCAGGAAAATTTATTCAAGAGTATACCAAAGAGTTCTACTAAGTTTTCATTAAAACCGCCCATGTAGAAGTTGATAAGGAGAAAACATGGCTCATTATTTTAATGGGTTAAGGCCAAGTATTCAAGATGAGTTGAATCTGGTTCAAATCACCAATATTGAGGAGGCTTACCAATTTTCCCTAAGGGCCTATTTGTTTGTTGGAATAGAAATAGGAAAATTAGAATTGATTTGGTATTTCTCTATTTGGTTTTCCAAATTAGAATAGGGAATATGGAATTCTATTCCAATTTTACCCCAAAAACAAGGATATGTCCATTCCAAAAAAAAGTTTTTATTGGAATGGCCCATTCCTATTCCACATAATACTTTTTGAAATTTGACAATTATTTGGAGTCTATCATTTTCATTTTAGCACTCATTCTTGACACCATCATTTTCACTATTCCCACTAAGGTTGTGGAGGAGGGTTTATGCTCTAGTCACATTGTTTTCATTGTTCCTACCAAGGTTGTGGAGGATGGTTTAGCTTTGATAAAAATCCTCTCCAAATGTCCATAATGATCACTAGCCTTCTTGGAATATGTTGTAAGGTCATCTTGGTACACCACCATAAACTTGTCAATATATTCATGGAATGCTACATCTATAGCTCTCTAAAAAGTTGCACCTACAATAATCAACCCAAATGGTATCCTCACATAGACATAGGTTGCCCATGGAGTTTTAAAAGTTGTCTTAAATTATTCACTTTCCTTAACAAGGACCTAATTGTATCTTAAAAAGCTATCCATCATGGACACCAATTTAGAACTAGTTACTTGTTGTAACATAGCTTCCATGTTTGGCGAACCATAATTGTCCTTTAGAGATGCAATATTTAAATTCCTGAAATCTACACATAATCGTATATCTCCATTCTTCTTTCAGACAAGTACCAAGTTTGAAACCCAAGTGGAATGTCTAATTGGTTTGATTATCCCTCCATTCCTTAGCTTCATCAACTATTCTTGCATTTTGGGGGCTAGGGTGGGATTTACTAGTCTTTGCCTCTATCTAAAAGGTTTTACATTATCTTTCAATGGTATGACATGTTGAAATAAATCTTCTCTATAAGCCTTAAGGTCATCGTAAGACCATGCAAAAATATGTTTGTACTTCCTCAGCAACTCAATTAGTGGTTTTCTAATTTCAACTCGCAATTTTTGGCCAATATAAACTTTCTTAGGAGCCTCATTAGTACCAAGATTTATTTCTTCTGGATCTTGAGGTTTTGAATCCCTAGTTCTAGGTTTTACTTTATCTTGGTTATCAAAAATATTCTCCAAGACTACTAACCCCTTGGGTACCTTGTGGTGGCCTATTTTTTCACCATTCCTATTTTTGTGCATTTTAGCAATGAAAAACCCTATGTGAGTTGAAATTTTGAAATTAGCTCAAACCCTTGGTAAAATTCATTTAAAAACCCTAGTGCTTTATCTTGTTTTAACCTAGCTTTTGAAAAACTTTCAAAAAATTTATCAAAATGACTTTAAGTAGGACATTTTATCCTAATTTTTAAAATTGCACAAGGATGACTTCATAAATTTTGGTTAAACCTTATATCCTTGGTTTTGATTATAGTTATTGTGAATATTCCAATTGAAAGACTTCATTGCAAGACCTTTTTGACCCACTGTCGATCTTGGTTAGATCAACGAAGGGTGCTTTCCTACATCATTGAAATGCAAGGTTTTTAAATATTGTAGGCAAGTGCCTTTGTGCCATGTAGCCCTTACTTGTGTTAGAATATCAGTGTCCAACAAAGATTATGACTTGTCAAAGTTGGTCAAAACCTTTTTATAGACCTGTCAGTACCATTAGTGCACATTTTAAAATTCTCACAATATCATTGATCGATCTTTTAAGTGAAGGTATTATTTTATGCTCAAGATTTATGTACCATTGATCTTGTTTAGATCAAAGGCCAACACTTGCCTGTAATAAGAAAATGCATGAGAATTAAACAATGAGGGGAAGTGCAAATAGGACACGTAGCATGACATGACATCATGGGCCTACCTTTTCCTCTGTGGTAGCTATCAGGTGAAGTGGATTAAAGAAAAGCATCTCATTGGTCACCTAGTTGACCTAATGCAGTCAGCATTGATTGATGTAACATCTATGGTTAGTGCATGCCCACATTAAGAAGTTGCATGAATATTAAGTAATGCAAGGAAGTACAAATCTGATGCATGGCAAAGTAGGACTAGATGTGCAAGGTATTGTATTGAGTCATGCCAAGCTATAAAGAAGATGCTAATGTGTACTTCTAGCTAGTCCATTCAGAAGGGTTTTTTCCCAAACATGCATTGAATATTCATAACTGTAGATCCTTTGAAGATGAGTGGACAACACTTACCTGCAATAAGAAACTCTTTGACCTTTAAATAATGCAAGCAAGTGCTCTTGTGATGTGTGTCCAAGTAAGACTAGGTGGAAATATTATTGAGTCATGCCATGCTATAAGTCTATAAAGATTCAAGCACATTAATTGGTTGGATATGACATGTGTGCCTAACTAGAAGTGATGATATCATGGTGTGAAAACTCTAATAATAAATATGGTAGTTAGATTTGTCAAAGCATGAGTGTTAAAATACATTATTCTATTGGTCAAATTGGGTGATGGAACCATAAAAGACAAAGATTTAGACCCACCATTGATCTTGGTTAGATCAATGAAGGGCGCTTGCTTGCATTAAGAATTTGCAAGAAATTTAAACAATGTGGGTAAGTGTCATGCGAACACATGTCAGCGTGAGGTCAAGACCTCCATATTAGAATGTCAAAAATGTTTAAGTTGTGTTGTCATTGATCTTTCATACATAGACAGCTGGTGCTAACCCCCATAAGGAAAATTCTTACTGGTTAAATAAAGTGGGGAAGAACTAGCTTGACATGTGGCAAAGGTGATGTCAAGGACTCACTTTCTTAAAAGATAAACTGGGACCCACTTGCATGGAATTTTGTTAGAAGACACTAATTCACATGGAGAGTTCCTATTGGTCAATATAGCTAACTAGGCATTATAAGATTACAGTTTTGTATGATTGTTGATCTTGTCTTGATCAACGGGTAGTGCTTGCCTACAATTTCAAGTTGCAAAGGTTTTAAGTAATGCAACCATGTGCTAATGTGATATGTGGCATAGTGGAGCTAGTCACTACCAAAATGGGTTATGTCTGCTAGAGTAGAAGATTTATTGTGCTAGTTGTGTCACACCTTGTAATTGCTACCACAAAAATGTTTTATTTCTCTTGATCATTGATCTGGAGAAAAATCGATGGCTGGCACATCCTCGCATTTTCAAAATGCAAGAAATTTAAGCAATGCAAGGAAGCGCCTAATCGACATGTGGCCACTTTTTTTTGTTAAAGTCATAAAGCCTCTAATCTAATGAAATCGATGGATAAGATTCAAATCTAATTACAACTAGGAAATAATAGCTACTGGAAGTTAATATGGTTCAAAGTTCATTCGTGTGATTTCAATGCCCAAATATAATTCACGATCTCACCATTATTGAATTACAAATTTGTAAAAGGTTATTAGAGTGCAGAGAACTTCCGAAACTAGGGCATAGAATTTTGTAGAGAAATCTAGTTAATTGTAGTGAAAATTACACAGAAAGAAGTGAAATTTCGTGGATAAGTGCTCTATAACTTCTGAATAGCAAGAATTTGGTGTTGTAAAAATTTAAAAATTTTAGAAAATGCCTCCATGAAAGGAATTCTCAAGAAAAACTTATTATCCTAAGAGGGTTGTGCATGATGATTTCCTTGAACAATTCCCACTATCAGTAAATGAAATAACTAAGGGGAGAGAGCTCATCCCAAAGAACCCTAGGGTATGTAAGGAAACTCAGGTGTAGAAATAGCTTCCTACACTAATCTCATAAGGAAAGTATGATGCAAATCCTATAAAAATCTTCTACACTTACATATTCAATATCATGTAAACAACAATATTGTAGCCAACCATGCATACAGAAAATAGACAGAGAAAAGAACACATAACACAAAGATTTTCCAATGGGAAAAAGCCTTTCGGTAAAACAACCCCACCCCTTCAGAACCTGCACAATGTATTATCTTTAACAAAAGGTTACAATACACTTGCAGTGCAAGCTCAACAGCGACAATAGAAGACTCCAATAGCCACTCACAGTACCAACAACACACTCTCTTGCATCACTTCTCTTTGTAACCCTAAAAATGCTTATAACATGTGCTTCACGTTAGGGCTACTCCCAAAGATAAACCATTTTAGGGTTTTACCATTCTTCGAGAAAATAGGAACCCTTAAAAAATTTTGGGCCGATGCCCCGAACCCAACTATTGGGGTAGAGTGTACAGTACTCAAATATCTTGGTTGCCACATGTCTTCACCTGTCATTGAATCTTCCTAACATAGCTCTTACATCTCATAGGAATCTGTCATAGCCGTTTTAGTCATGATCTCCTTACACACAATTCAAGATGTGCAAGAAATACATTTTACAAAACAAATAATAATGAATAGGAATTATCCAAGGTTGAGACACCTTATTCCTAACATTCTCCCACTTGTTGAACACCTTGTAAGAGCAACAGGAACATAATAGGAACTAACTACTATAGGCTGAAAGGCCCATAGACTCCGAACACCATCTGAACTTCTCAGTGCCCACTGGTTTCATTAATGCATCTGCAACATTCTTCACAGTATCTACCTTTTCCAAATTTACCTTTCCATCTTCCACCATATCTCTCACAAAGTGATACTGCACATCAATGTGCTTCATTCTAACATGGAAAGTTGGATTCTTCGCAAGGCAAATAGCACTCTAACGGTCACACCAAATAGTAATCTGTTCTGTATCAACACCAACATCAGAACACTATCTCTTAAGCCAAATGGCTTCCTTACAAGCATGAGTAGCAGCCATGTACTTAGCTTATGTAGTGGACAAAGCAACCACAGGTTGTCTCTTGCTCATCCAACTGATGGCACCACCAAACATAGTGAACACATAAGCACTGGTGGATCTCCTGTGGTCAATATCACCTGCCCAATCTGAATCCACAAACCCATGAATACAAACTGAATGGGAAGATCCAAAAGAGTTACCATGATAACATATGGAGTAATCTGATGTACCCCTCAAATATTTGAATACTCGCTTAACTGCATCCCAATGTATCCATCCAGGATTAGCCATAAATTGACTCAGGACTCCCACTACTTGGGCAATGTCTAGTCTAGTATAGACCATAGCATACATAAGACTACCAACTGCACTAGCATGAGGTACTCTACTCATGTCCTCCACCTCACTAGGAGATTTTGGACAATCATCTATAGATAACTTTGTTCCCATAGCAATAGGAACACATAGTGGTCTACAATCTGCCATGCTACACCTATCCAACACAGACTTCACATACTTACTTTGACTCAACCAAAGTTTTCCGTTAGACATGTCTCTACTAATTTCCATACCCAAGATGTACCTAGCTGCCCCAAGATCTTTCATCTCAAACTATGCTAACAACTGAGATTTAAAATCAGAAATCATAACCTTACCCTTCCCAAACAGCAACATATCATCAACATATAATGCAACAATAAGAAGGCAATCATTTTCAACTTTGAAATAAACACAATGATTTGATTTTGATCTTACAAATCCAATTGAAAACACAAAGGCATCAAACTTAAGGTACTACATCCTAGGAGATTGCTTCAAACCATATAGAGATTTCTTTAATCTACAAACTAAGGATTCTTTACCTTTAACAATGTAGTGCTCAAGTTGTGACATATAAATCTCTTCCTCCAAATCTCCATGAAGGAAAGTTGTCTTCACATCCATCTATTCTATCTCTAAATCATATGATGCAGCAAGAGATAATAGAAATCTAATGGATATCAACTTTGCAACAGGAGAGAATATTTCACCGTAATCTATTCCCTCTACCTGGGAATACCCCTTCGCAACCAATCTAGCTTTGTACCTTTCGACACTGCCATCTGCACAGAATTTCTTCTTGAACACCCATTTATAGCCAAGAGATTTTCTCCTTTTAGGAAAAGGTACAAGGTCCCAAGTTTTTTTTTTCTCTAATGAAGCCATCTCATCATCCATAGCCTCGATCTAGGAACCTGCATCTTCCATGCCCAAAGCCTCTTTCACAAATCTAAGCTCATCAGTGTTAGTAATCAAAGCAGAAGCACAACTGGAATCTAACATAGAATAACCAAACCTTTTTGGTTTCTTTCTTTCTCTTGTGGATCTCCTCAAGGGCTGAGGTTAAGGTTGTTCTTCCTCTTCTTTAGAACTGTCAAAGCTATTAGAGCTCTCCTCGTCATTAGACCCAACATGGTCTCTCTGTTCAGTCTTCTCAGGGGTAGGAGGCAACTAAACAACATCTTTTTCCTTTTCTTTTTCATCTGGTTGTATCACAATAGGAGAAGATGTTAGCTCTCTAAAAATAACATTTCTACTATACAACACCTTACTAGTCATAGAATCCCAAAGCTTGTATCCTTTCACACCAGCACTGTACCTGATGAAAATACATTTAACAGCTTTATTTTCCAACTTAGATCTTTTATCCTTTGGAACATGTGCATAAGCTTCACAACCAAAAACATGAAGATATCTAATTGAAGGCTTCTTACCAGTCCACACCTCCATGGGTGTCTTACCAAAAAGGGCTAATGTAGGAGATCTGTTAACCAGATAGCAAGCAGTGGCCACAGCTTCAGCCCAAAACCTTTGTTCTAAACCAACTCCACTAAGCATACTCCTAGCCTTCTCCATCAGTGTCCTATTCATTCTCTTTGCAACTCCATTTTATTGTGGGGTATAAGGAGTTTTCTTATGCCTCTCGATACCTTGTTCTTTATAGAACTGTTCAAACTCTGGTCAGAAAAACTCACCACCATTGTCAGTTCTCACACATTTAATCTTCTTACTAGTCTGATTCTCTACAAGGGCTTTAAATTCCTTGAATCGACTAAAGACTTGTGTCTTACTTTTAAGGAAATAAATCCATGTCCTTCTACTATAATCATCTATGAAAGATACAAAAAATATAGACTTGTAGATTGAAGGAACTTTTACAGGACCAAATACATCAGAATGAATAAGATCCAAAACATCAGAAGATTTTTGAGAACTAGAGTACAACTGAACACAATTTTGTTTACTGTAGACATAGTGTTCATAGAAGTCAAACTTGAGATTGCAATCATTTAATCCCTCAACAAGATTTTTATTTTTTAGGGTTCTGAGACCCTTTTCACCAATGTGACCAAATCTCAAATGCCATAGCATTGTCTTTTCTACAGGAAGCTTACCTTCCAAAGTGTTTTCATTGCCATCAGAACCAATAACCATAGTATTCTTCACTGCTCATTCAGATGGTGAGGATGAAGAACTATTACATAGAGGAATACATGCATCTAGCTGAAATAAGGTACCTCTCCTAGTACCCTTAGCAAGCACCATAGCTCCTCTCATCATCTTACATCCATCTTTAGAAAAAACAACTTGCACACCTACATCATTCAGCATACTTACAGATAATAGGTTTCGTGCCAAACCTAGAATGTGCATAACTCCATTGATTCCCTTTACTCGATAGTGACCCTTCTGCATCCAACTATCTTTAGGTGAGAATCATCACCCAAATACACATTTCCACCATCGAACTCTTCATATCTTGAGAACCAGTTTTGATGACAGGTCATGTGAAAAGATGCACCCAAGTCAACCAACCACACATCATCAGATGCATGGGCTACCAAAGCTACAATGAATGCATCGCCATCTTCTTGAGATTTTTGAGAACTAGAATCTGAGGCTTTCTTCTTCTTCTTAGGATCTTTATAGTCTTTATGGAAGTGCCCAATCTTATCATAGTTCCAACATTTTTCCTTGGACTTATTGGAAGTCTTCGACTTCCCACAGGATTTGGATCTACCCTTATTGTCAGACTTATTGTCATTTTTCTTCCCTCTTTTTGTGGATCTCCCATGAACAGCAAGGGCTTCTTTTTTTGAAACAGAAGCCTTTCTCTACATCTCCTCTAATAGCAGCGAAGACACCACATCATCCATTTTGAAGGTGACTAATGTGCTTCTGAGAGCCATCACAATTTGGTCCCATGAATTCGGTAAAGAACACAAAAGTGTGTAGCAATGATCCTCCTCCTCTAACTTGACACTAGCTGATGTCAACTGTGAGCCAGTAGATTAAATGCATTTAAATGATCCGTTAAGGATCCACCTTCCTCCATTCGCAGAGAATACAACTTCTTCCTTAGGAACAACTTGTTCACCAAAGATTTGTCCGAATACACTACCCCAAGTCTCTCCCCCAAACTATATGCAGTTTTCTCATCTAGAACATTCAAAAGAACTACATCGGTTAAACAGAGTCTTTTGAGACCCTTAGCTTTACGGTCTTTGATATCCTAATCTACTTGAGCTATAGTTTCTGGTCTTGTAGCACTTGTATTCGCTTCCCATAGGTCACGATCTTCCAACATGTCTTCCATCTTGAGTTTCCACAACTTGAAACTAGTGCCATTAAATTTCTCCACCTCCATTCTTCCATATGATGAACTCGCCATCTCAATCTGCAAATAAGATTCAGGATGCTCGACACAAGACTCCCACTCAACTTGAGATTAGCTCAAAAAACCCTATCCAACAACTAGGATCAAAAGTTGATCAAGCTTTGATACCACTTGTAAGGAAACTCAGGTGCAGGAATAGCTTCCTACACTAATCTCATAAGGAAAGTATGATGCAAATCCTATAAAAATCTTCTACACTTACATATTCAATATCATGTAAACAATAATATTGCAGCCAACCATGCATATAGAAAATAGACAGAGAAAATAACACATAACACAAAGATTTGCCAGTGGGGAAAAACTTTTCGGTAAAACAACCCCACCCCTTCAGAACCTGCACAATGTATTATCTTCAACAAAAGGTTACAATACACTTGTAGTGCAAGCTCAACAGCAACAACAAAAGACTCCAATAGCCACTCACAGTACCAACAACACACTCTCTCGCATCACTTCTCTTTGTAACCCTAAAAATGCTTATAACATGCGCTTCACTTTAGGGCTACTCCCAAAGATAAATCGTTTTAGGGTTTTACCATTCTCTGAGAAAATAGGAACCCTAAAAAAAATTTTGGGCCGATGCCGCGAACCCCACTATTGGGGTAGAGTGTACAATACTCAAATATCTTAGTTGCCACATGTCTTCACCTGTCATTGAATCTTCCTAACATAGCTCTTACATGTCATAGGAATCCGTCATAACCGTTTTAGTCATGATCTCCTTACACACAATTCAAGATGTCGACACATCAACATTATTTACAAGAAATACATTTTACAAAACAAATAATAATGAATAGGAATTATCCAAGGTTGAGACACCTTATTCCTAACAGGGTAGCTATAGTAAAGGGCTTTTATGATAGGGCTAACTAGGTAAGAGATGCCTAGGTCTGTATGGGAAGATTAGAATTGTTTAAAAAATGGTTTTTAGAATGAAAAATAGATATCCCTATGAGCAATGTCTAGGAATTTGACATTGGGAAATTAATAGTCCCTACAATTTTCTTTGATAGTGATCTACTAACTAATTTGGTTAAGAAGTATGATCCTATTATGGGGTGGGTGAAGAACCATGTTGGAGTAAATCTTTTTAAGGTTTTCCCTAAATTGATTAGTGAAGTTTTCAATTTAAACCCTAACCGTGCTATGCATGAAGCAATTGATATGGATGACCTTCAAGCGAGGTAAGATGCACAAAGGATATACTTGAGGATAGGCCCATTGCAAGAGCATGCTACCAAGATTGGTACATTATCTATGATTATTGCAAGCACCCTAGAGCCATTAATGAGGAGATATTTCAATCTTAGGGCTCAAGCATTATATTTTTCTCTCTGCAGATTTTTGGGATGGATGAAGTAGAAAAATCCTAGGCTCAATTGTTCTTATCATGGCTAACACTCTACAATTTGAGATGAGCATTATTCTTGACTTTTCCACTTTCCTTGCATGAGAAATTCATAATGGTTTGGTGGGGATATCACAAGGAAAAGTAAGAAAACCATTTTATTGGTACTCATTGCTCATGCATGTATGTCTGTTTAAGGGAGTTACTTATTTCTCTAAGGGTATGGAGCTAGAAGTGACCAAAGATGGAGAGGAGAATCTAGTTCAACTATGGAGTGTTCACATGACCTTAGAGGCTAAAGATGCCAGTTTTGTGAGGTTTGATAGATATTTTTCATCCAAGCTTAGATTTCTCTTGAGAGGAGATAGCCCTAGGATTCCACAATCACTACTAGAATTGGTCGGACCCAAGGACCATGCAAAAGGGATTTTGGTTAGTCATAATGTGGGGGACATAATCCCATATAATGTTTCAATAGTGATTAGAGTATATGGCATTTTGGGGAAGCCTCATGTGTTACCATTCCATGTGCCTCTAAAGATAGGGATGGCATAATTATTATGGAAAATTGGGACCATTGGTGAAAGAGATTTGCCCAAGAAAGGTACTTTCTTCCCAGTTGTTACTATAGTACATGATTTTGTTTTTTGTGAGAAAGGGATGGAAACACCTCAGCCTATTTTTGGATAAGTACAACATGGCAGAGTCCCATGCAAGATTTATTGATCTAGAAGGCTTCTATGATCTTTTAAGAGAAAGGAAAAAAACTGCCTGCATAATGCAATAGGTATATTTTCCTGAAGACATTATTAGAAATATTTTCTCTTTATAAGAATAGGAATTATGGAAAGAAAAATGGATAGTGTTTAGTAAAACTTTGGAATTCATCAATGCTTTTGAATCTTCCTATGATCCCTTGAAAGATAAAAAGTACTAGGGAGCCAAACTGTCAATTTTGATGAATAATTTTGCTATAATCATGCAAACAATGAATGAGAAAAAAGCTACATATGTCAAAAACTATCCAGACAGGGCTACAGAAGTATAGAGAAGAATAAATAGTATAAACATAGTAGCTCCTAGTCAATATACTTTGCAAAAGAGGGCAGGATATGTGATGGTGCAACATGTACAACAAGCTCCTCCTCAGGAAAGACCAAGGCTAGATAGCCCATCTATAGCTAGTGCCCCAAAGAGACAGAAGTTGGAGCAAGGATCTTCCTCCCATGTAGAGCAATACTCCCCAAGCCAAACCCCAATTCAAATAGATGATGAAACATCTTTGAGTGAGCAGCTAAGACAGATTGGTGGAGAAGGGGATGTTATTGTTACTACCACAAATTTGGAGAGTGGAGTACCTGAAGAACCTCCTGTACCCTCATTGGACCTTATAGTTGTTGACTATCAAGGTAGGGAGATAGACTCAATTGTCGCTCAAGCTTTTTGAGAAATTTATTAATGATGAAAATTTTGTCAAATCTAGAGCTTTAGAACAATTTTTGTGGAGATTAAATATAGGAAATTTTGAAAAAACATGTGAGAAAATAAAAGTAGAGAAACTTGATAAACTAGACTCTATTATCAAGGAGGAGGTAAAATCTAAGTTTTTGAGTGATTTTTCCCAATTTACACCTGAGGCTAGAAGGAAAATATTTAAGCAATCAAGGATCCTCATTCTACCAGAGTAGGACATAGTCAATGCAATGATTTTTGATTCAATAAGAAAAGAAAAGGATGTATAGTATAAAACTAAGGAAGAGGTACTACAAGCCCACAGGGGAGTCAAATTTAGTGATGACCACCAGGCCCTGGTAATCTGGTCAATTGAAAAAAGAGACAGAACCAGAATGTAGGAAATCTCCACTGTAGAGCATACTAGTGCACTAACAGTATTTAGGACTAGTGAGGTTGGTAGTAAATAGATTTTTGGAATGGCTTCAAAAATGATGAAATTCGGTATTGTGGTGTCTAGACATGAAGATGATAGGTTTGTGCAACTCAATGCTAGGTTTGAGGAAGTTTTGAAAGCATATGAGGATAGGGGTAAATGGATACAATCACTAGAAAACCAAGTATCTCAGATGGAGAAGAAATTTGGGAAAAGAAAAGTAGGAGAATCTAGTAGACCCATGATTGTATACCCCCTAGGCCACCTATTGAACCCTTTAAGTCAACCTCAATTATTGAGATACTAGACACCCCTGAAAGGCCTCAATTCTACACCATAGAGGAATTTGAAGAAGAAAAGAATAAGTTATATGTACTACATGTAGAATTGATTAATCAATATGAAGATAAAATAAGGCAGGGAGTAATGCATTTAGTAGATAGGATTGAATGGCCAGCATTCTTTGATCAATTTGCAAGGATTGCAGAAATAAGAGATGAGGTTAAATTCAGACCTCTTGTACACAAGTGGACAGAAAGAAATAATAATATCACTACTATGTGCATATCTATCATCCAATTGCCTTGTCATCAAATACAGAAGATTTTTGATTTATTGACTATATTACAAGGTTTTGATGACAAATGAGATTGTTTTCAGAAAAGAGTGACAATTTTTTTTTCCAAGTACATAGTTGGAAATTTTGATTTATTTCCTAGTGCTCTAAAAATTGTTGATAAAGTAAAGGAAAAAGGAGTTGGATGAGATTTTTGGTCAAAGGATGAATAATGTCATAAATGAAACTAGGCACTTATTATGGGCTATGACCAATGAGGAGTTGGTTAAAGTATAGATATTCTATAGCACCATTAGAAAATATTTTGTTGATATAGAGGCAATTGGAAATTCTTTGATAACTATACAAAGAGAGGTCCTAAATTTTGATTGGCCTAATGATACTTCCTACAATGAATGGAAGGAAAAATTCATATCTATAGAACAGATGGCAAAAGGTAATGGGGAAAAAGATGATGTTGAACTAACTATTACCTTTAAAGTTGATGATGAAGACAAAGAGAATCCCTAGGTTAAAGTGAATTTGCAGGTAACCGAAGATGACTCATCACTTTCAAGCCTGATAGCCACTTACTCCAAAGAATCAAAATGATAAAAGAATCAAATCATAGCACTTTCTTCTTTCCAAGAATTGTAACAAAAAAGAGGCCTACCAAAGGAATGTTTGATATATAAGTTTTTTTGTTACACACTTTCTTGTCTTTTAGTGATAGCTGCTTGTAAATATCTTTTGTTTAGAATAGCTGTCATTTATCTGTGCCTAAAGCTTGTTGCATCTCACATTATATAAGTGAGATTCCAGGGCTAGAGAAAGGTCTGATTTCTAATGCATTTTTAGTTTTATACTTAGGATGTTTTTGATCCAATCTTTGAGCAATCTTTATGATGTATCTTCTCTACAATTTTTTTGAGAATACATTAATGTGGAGTGATCTTTGTGTTTCTTTCTGAGGTCATTCTGAGTTTACTACAATTGTATATAATTTTCAAGGAAAATTACTACAAATTTTGAGCTATCCTCATATTTATTCTTATTGAATTTTGTCTCCTTTGCTATTACCTGGTTATTGTGAGCTTGTATGAGTAAAGGTTGTTCAATTGAATGCAATTCATTTAGGTTGTATGTCAATTCATTACTGTTATTAATTCAATGAATTAAATAAAGGCTTTGATGAATTTGGTGGGATTGCTATGGTAATAGAAAGGATGTCTATAAGTATGAATTCCAATAAGAATTGTTGATAATATTTGTTGTAATGCAACAAATTAGATCTATAAATTGGTGTAGACTTTGAATCCCAATGGAATAGGCACTGATCAAATTAATTCAGTCTACAGATAGGTATACCATGAAGAAGAATCAAATCTAAAATCACAATCAATTTTATTTTACTTTTTTTGAAGATTTTCAAAGGTGGTCAGCACTTGTTTGCATGGAATGTTTTAGCCTTAGTTAGCCACTATTTCTAGGAATACTTGCAATCTATAGAAGATTTGTGACCAAATCTGCTATATGGGATGTGTTTTATCCAAAATGTCAAAATCATGCATGTGTTAGAGGATATTAGATGAGAATCAGAATGAAACTAAAATAATTCTCATACAGTAGCATCCAGCCTTGAATCATCCCCTGGGTATACCCACCTTGGTTTTGTAGAGCCTAAAGAGTAGAAAACCATTCTTGGTTTTGTTGAAGTTGGGTCTAAATGGTTTGCACATGTAATTGTTAATAGGAATTGGCTAATGTTTAGGTTGTGTGAGTAATATCAATTTGGTATTGAGCATTTTGTTGTTCAATAGTTTTAATTCACCAAACACCTTGTTAGTTTTCAACTGCATAATCTCCTAGCCAAAAATTGTTTCCCTACCATTAATGGTTTCAATTAAATCACTACAATCCATTTCTTGACCATGGTATTTGTCCTCACTTAACATGAAATTTAAAATAATTTTTTCATCTTCAAAGACTTGCCAATTTTCAATATTGTCTGGTATTGAAGCCCTATTTTGAACTTTCATCCGTGAAATTCTTGCAAATGACATTTCCTTAGGCTTGATTGCTACATTTTCAAGTAGGTCTGCCATTTTATTCTAACTTCTATCCTCCATGAAATACCAAATGCATCAAAAAACCCTATCTAGTCTCATACTGCATTTCTATAATGTTTCAACCTTTTATTTTTTGAAGCATAAGTTTCCTTTATTTGTGAAATAACCAATTCAAAGTCACCTATGACATGTAAATTTTGTATTCCATGGTGGGTGGCAACTTTCAATCCTAACAAGAGGGCTTCATACTCTGCTATATTGTTGGTACAAGAAAACTTTAGAGTGAATGAGTATCGAAAGGTATTCTTTTCAGGAGAAACAAAGATTACTCCTACACCTGAACCTTCTTTAGAACTAGCACCATCAAAGTACATGGTCCATAGAACTAGTGAATCCATACAACATTCTACTTCATGTTCAATCACAACAGGAAATTTCTCAAATTCTTGAATGTTTAATTCTACCCTAAGAGCATTCACACCAGTATCTAAGAAACAAGTTGAATCCTTATTGACTCCTTCCAGAATTTTATTGACTCTTGGCTCCCTATCTACTCTGACAACTTTTTCTCCTATATGGAAATTTGTATAAGACAAGTCACATTGTAAGCTACCTCCCATAGCAGCACTCCATTTTCTAGAAAGCAACATCCCATAATGTGGAGGAATGTCAACCACAAGGACTGACATAGTCAATTCTACCTTAGGGTATGTAGCTAGCTTGAATGGTAGTGCATTGATAGTACCGATAGCAGGGACCTCTCTAGCATCCATGCCTTTGCATCTACTTTTCTTAGTATCTACCTTCAAACCTAAAGCTTCCATAATTGTAAAAGGCATGATGGTATTGGAGGCTAATGATTCTATCATGCAATTTTTTAAGGTTTTTCCTTCTATGATCACATTGAGAAAAAATGGGTCAATATCTTCTAGTAAGCTTCTGATGAATCATCCAAAAATATTTGAGGGATCTGGGATATAATACCACTATCTTCTACTAGCACTAGGGTTTTCTAAATGACATTTGATTCAACCATGTTACCATTATTTCCTATCCCACCTAACCATGACAAGGCCTTACTCTTATGTTCATCAATTCTAAACAATTCAAACAAAGGTACTTACATAGTAATTTGTGACAACATAGATATCATACCAATAGGATCAAATACATTGGGCTTCATAAGCATACCTAGAGTGGGGGTCTTTTGAACAATAGGCACTATGATCTATTTAGCTAAATTAGATCCTAAATTCTTTTCTTTCACTATTTCTCTAGGGGTATCACTTATTTTAAATTGCACTTTCTTCTTAGGCTCCCACTTCTTGGCTCTGTTATCTTTGGCTTTTGCTGTCTCTATATGAGTTTTCTTATTGTCATCCTTCATCTTGTGTGTAATATCCTTAATGAATATACTAGAAGGTTTGCCAACATCACTTCCAATTGTCCTATTCCTCAAATTATAGTTACTATGCACTTGAGAAATCATTTTTGGAGTAATTTTGTCAATCTCCTCCTTCAAAAGCATTCTCAAGTTTATATTATCAATATTTGAGGATACATTGCATACCTTGTCTTTATCATAATTTTCATCACTTGAGAATACTTGTTGATGATGTAGTTGGTAAGCAACTCTATAACTAGTGATATCATCCTCATGTTCCTCTAAATTAGAATCTACACAATCATCAAACATGCTTACCATATTACAACTTACATCATCATGGCTTTTTTCTTGTTCCTCCTCATCATTTTGTGCACTATGATCTGAAGCAAATGACTGAGCAATTTCAAAATAATCTAAAGAATGAGGTGATTGACATATAATACACCATAGTACATCATCATTCATATTTACAAAACTTCTTTGTAGAGGGTCTAGTGTACCCTTACCATTTACACTCTAGATTTGGTTAGGCATTGGTTTACCATCCTTCCATTGAGTGGTATAGGGATAATTCTTCATTTTTGTCTATTGATTAAAATGATTGTTATTTGTCAAGGCCTTCTCACCAACATTGGGTTTATGTGAATTGAAAATTGGTGGATTCATCTTTATCAATAGATCCAACACTTGGCCTATTGTGGGTTCTTCAGGCTTCTTACCTATAGGAACTTTATCATTTTATTTCTTGTTGTTCTTGTGATTGAACAACTTTGGATCATCTCTCCTCCTAAGCTTACTAGATTCTTTTATGTTATCCTCAATATTTACTACATTTCTAAGAGCATCTCTTAAAGTTTTAGGCTCTTTATGTCTCAAGTGATATGCCATCTTGCTATCAAAAGAATTGAAGTATGTTGTGAGGTAAACATCTTCATTCAATTTCATAACCTAAAACAACTGGTATATTCCCTTCTAGAATCTTACATTGAAGTCAAATGTGGATTCATTAGGGTTCTTCTTGATATTGTTGAAATCATTCAACATGAAAACAATGTTAGTATTATCACCATATTGCTCTTTGAACAATTTCTCCATATCACTCTAGGAACTAATGCAATCATTTGGTAGTCTCCTAAACCAATCTGTGTCATCTTCTATTAATGGTGCACAAACAATTTCATCACCACATATTCATGCTCTACTTCAAATTCATTCAACATATCTACAAAGACTCTTAAATTTTCCTCACCAGTGACAACATTGTTTCTAGAGAACTTAACAACTTTATCTCTTAGATGAAAAGATATGGGATGAGGGAAACCAGGAATCCCTACAAATGATATTTTTCTAAATTTTTCCATATATAGGCTTCTTCTAAAAACTAGCAGCATTAGACATGCTTACTATATTGGCCTAATTTTGAGCAATATTGGGTTGAGATTTTTGTATCTAGACAGTAGAGATCGAAATACTAGTAGTGGATGATGACACAAGGGCAAACTGGGGCATTGTCTAACTAGATACTATTGGTCGACAAGTAGGCACAGAAGTTGTAGTTTGAGTAGACAAGTTGAGCTAGGAGGCTAAAGTAGAGTTAGATTTGATAAATTGAATCTTTCTCCTAGTTTCTATTGCTTGAGATTCATTGTCAACCTTTTCAATATCTTTTACCAAATCCTCTTTCTCTTTCCTAGCCTTTTCTAGATGAAGATCTAGTTTAGACATGGGAGGGTTTATAGATTTACTTTGTATAGCTTGGGGTTCATTTATTTTAATTCATGTGGCTTTGCCATTTCCTTTATTTGTGGGCTTCACAGTAGGTTCTACTAAGTCTACTTGGGTAGGCTTATAAGCTTGGACTTGGGAAATGATAGGTTCTTCTCTTTGGCTCATGAGCTTTTCCTATTCTAGAACCTTAGATCTCAAACTATCTATGTCCCCAAACACATCAGCATGGAGGACTAAGGTCCTTTCTTGTAACTTCTTGTTCTGTTCCTTCAAAGCAGCCATCCTTCTAATCGGGTTATCTCTTTCAATAATAGCATTCAAGGTGGTTTTCTCTCTTTCCTCCTCCAAAAAAATATGTTTGGCCTCCTCTTTTGTGACCAATTTATTTAGGAGTTCTATTTCTAAACACACTTCTTTTGGATCTACAGAAGTTTCTTCTAAATTAGCAAGATCATCAAGATCTATAAGATTAAGCTCCATATATGGAGTTGTTCTAGGATCTTTCATGACATTCCCATATCCTAGCCTATGGTTCACATTTGATCTATGGAATGCATCTCCCACTAAGGAAACATTCTTATAATGATAAACTTGATCTTCCTACAATGGATTACTAAATGCCCCCCCCCCCCCCCCCCAAAAGCCTTGTAGTTTCTGACTCAAAACTCAATGAAGAGGATTCCCTCCCTAACATTGGTTGGTATTGAGGGTATAATGATGTATTACCTCTAGGTTTCTAGGTGGGATTTGGATCTTTTTCCTTTTTTCTTTGATTCTTCCTACCACCTTGGGGTAGATCAGTGTATAGTGGTACATCAAGATTAACCCTTGTATAGGCTCTTGTATTTTTCCTCTTGTCATCCATTTATGGGGATTACCTTATCAAATAAGCACTAGCTTCAAAACCTTGACTGATTTGCCACCCTATTCTAGGGAAAAGATGATAATAAAATAGCTTTTGACTTCAAGGGAAGGACACAAGGAAATATGAAATAACTTTGTAACATAAATTAGGGACCAATCATAGAAAATACATGACTACAATTCTTGCTTGATAGATAAGACACTTCAGAGGGGTTGTATACATCATTGCATGTCTATGATACTTATGGTCTTTTCTCTCTTTTTTAAAAATTCTCAAGGTTTGTCACTAAAGAGGCCCACTACAACCATGAGCAATACTAAACAATTAAATATATATGTATACACCAAGACTAGAAAAACTGCAATATATTTTACACACACATGTGTTCTAAGAAATTCCCCAGTAGAGTCACCATTTTGTTGGTGTTTTTCAACTATCAAGTAGAAAAATACCCAATACCAAGATAATAAAAGCACAAATAATCTAAGGATCAGCTACTTCCTATAAACAATTGAATGTGTTTCTTATCTGGACCCAACTTCAATGAAATCAAGGTAGATTCCCTACTCTTTAGGCTCTATAGAATCAAGGTGGGTATACCTAAGAGATGGAAGAATTTTTTATATAATATCACATAAATAATTCACTCATTCCATGATACTTTACAATAACATGCATCCCTTGAAAGCAAATTTGGTCACAATTCTTCTCAGGTTTACAAATATTTCTAGTAATAGTAGCTAACTAAGACTTAGAGATTAAATGCAAACAAGTGTTGACCAACATTGATATCCCTCAAACACTAAAGTAAAATTGATTTTGAATTTGAGCTTGATGCTCACCTATGATTTTTTCATATACAAACTAAATTTAACATATCAGTGCCTCATCCATTGGGATTCAGAGTTCATTCAATTCCTAGATCCGATTGATTGCCTTACAATCAATACTATCAATAGTTCTTACTGAAAATCATGCTTACAAATATCCTTCCTATTACCATGGAAACCCTATCAATATCACTAAAGCATTTATTTAATTCATTGAATTAACAACAATAGTGCATTGACATACAATTTGATTTAATTGTATTCAATTGGACAAGCTTTGCTTATACAACTTCAAAATGACTAGGTAATAGAATGGAGACAAGATTCAACAAAAACCATTGGTGGAGATAGTCCATTTTTGTATTAATTTCTTTTGAAAAATGTGTACAATTGGCATGAAACTCAAAATTATTTAAGATGAAACAACAATATCCTACAAGACAAAATGTATTCTCAAATAATTGTAGAGGAATACATCATAATATTCACATCAAGATATTGGACCAAATAGACTTTAAGATAGACTTAATAAAAGCTAAAAGTGATACAACTATTTAGACACTTTCTCTAGCCCTCGAATCTCACTTATATACCCTGAGATGCAACAAGCTTCAAGCATAGAGAACTAACATCTACCCTTATGACAAAAAATATTTACATCCTTTTTCTGTCACAAAAAGACAAAATTTTGTGTAACAAAAAATTTTACATCAGAGTATTCTTTTGGTGGGCCTCCTTTCTGTTACATCTTCAATAACTATAGATTCTATGATTAGCTCTTGTGCTATTCAGATTCCTCAAAATGTGTAGCCATCAAACTTGCTAATGATGTGTCCCATTTTGATGTTTGCAAATTAACCTCAACTTGGGGATCTCCACTAGTTTCATCATGGACTAGCAAAACCACTTTTATTTTTATTTCTTCCTCTACCATGTCATCATTTTGGGATTTTGTGCTTGCAGCTACAATTGGCTTCTTATCTTTGTCTTCCTCTTTTCCCTAATCCCCTAAAGGTGCATCAATGATCTGTATTTCATCTTTATCCATCTCATCATTGTCATCTTCAACTTCTTCCCACTACTCATCACAAGCAATATTTGACATCCACTTGTCAAAAATTGTATCATCTTGCCAATTGAACAATAGAATATCATTTTGCTTCTTGATTACATACTCAGTTGCTTTGTCAATGTTAACAAAATCTTGTTTTACAAAATCAAAGAATAATTAGACCTTCACAATTTCCTCTATTGTGGTTGCCCACCATGCATGTCCTATTTCATTAATGACTTTATTTATTCTAAAACAAAATAAGTCATCTAATTCTTTGGCCCATTCATCCTTACTTTTTACTCTATTCTTTTTATCCAAAGAAAGTGGGAATAAATTAAATTTTTCACTTTTATACTTATCGAAGTAGCTAACAATTCTTCTCTATAGATCAACTCTTTTATCATCAAATTTTGGAAGATCATTAGCAACATCATAAGTTTTTTCTATATAGTCATGTGAAGATCTTATAATAGAATAATATAACAATGTGACCTCCATTGTCCTCTTGCTCCACTTATTGATAATGGGTTTTAAGGTTTCATCACTTACTTTTTTTCCTCCCATATATTTATTACCTTTACTAACTGATCATAAAACATTGGCCATTCAATTTTATCAACCAAATACATGAGAGCCTTTCTCAATTTATCCTCATACTGGACATTTAACTCTACATGTAATGTCCATAGTTTTCTCTTCTCCTCTTCAAAATCTTCAACTGTATAATACTATGGCCTCTGCAAGGTATTAGGAATCTCAATAAGGGGAGTGGATTTAAAAGACTCCACTAGTGGATAGGGGTATGTGATCCTTGGCCTGACAGACTATCCCATCACCTTATTCTCAAGTTCAATTCTCCTTTGAACTTCTTTATTGTAGGCCTCCAAAACCTTTTCATATTTATTTTGAAATTCAAACATTGCCTTTTCTACTCTTTTAGCTATGGCTAAATTCAAAAATTCAAACTAGATACTCCCACACCCAAATGTGTAGCTTCTACATTAGTAGTATCTTCCACCCTTTTCACAATTAAGTTGCCTATTAATCTAGTATTATCAGGTTGGGCGGAGCCAGTCCTAGATCCTTTCCTTATCAACCAAATAACTAGAGTAGCCTAGTCCTCGTTGAATTTGGCACCTTTTATTTCTTTATTCCCTTGATCTTCCACATTTAATTTTCTTGAAACAGAATTAAAAACAAAAGAATTTTCTATTTACCAATTTGATAGCAACAAAACACTAGATGCCTTTATCATTTGTCTCTCCTCTTGAGGGGTCATGTTCTTAAATTCCTATGTCATTTTTGGGTGATCCCACAATAATGGGTTCCACTTTTTGACCAATTTTGACACTGAAATCAATATTTTTGCAACAAACGTCACGTGCAAGTGACTATATCTCCAAAACTATAAATAATTTCAAGATGACATAAACTAGTGATTTTGAGTACTTTGTTCCTACTTTGTAACCATATTTTTTAATCTAAAAAAAAAAAAAAATTTATGTCAATTTCTTTTATCTCCTCCAAAAAGTGGTACATAATAAAATTCAATATTTTAAAAAATGATAGTCCGTTTGACACACATAAATTTTTTTCTAGCAATGATAATGAAGTAATTCTTTCGATGTTAGATTTGTAACATCAATATCTAGAGGATGCATTTGGTTTGATTTATTTTGGTTGAATATTGTATAGTTTATGAAGTTTTGAAGTGACATGAACCATAATTCAGACATACGTTCCATTTGACATAGATAATTTGAAGTCAATTTATCATAAACCTTTTTTTTTTTTAATAGAAAGGTATCTCAATAAGCCAGTTCCTCCATATTTTTCAAAAAAAAATTGACCTAATTTACTAATTTTCTTGAGGTGTCAAAGTCGGTTGATGTTTAATCAGTAATGAACCTATAATGAGTTAAACTCATGTTTGAAAGTCTTAATGATTAAAATATGTATTAAAATTATAGTCATTGGAAAGCTTGCTTCGAAAAGCACATTTTGACATTTTTTATTTTACAGTAGGAGATCATTCTCCTACAATTATGGAAGTCAAATGAGCAAAAAAAAAAAATGAAAAAGAGGTTAAATTTTTTGTAATTTTGCATGTTCGCATGAACATGGCATTTGCGAAAATGTGCTAAGTATGTTCACATGAACATATGTTCATGCGAACATACTTATCATGTTTGCGCAAACATATTTATCATGTATGTTTGTGCGAACATGCGAAATATGTTCACATGAACATGATTTAAAAAAAAGTTCACGCGAACATAGAGGGAAACTCAATTTCCCATTTTGCAATTTTTTTCATTTTTGTTCGTCCCACTAAAGTGGAACCCATTATTGTGGGTTCACCCTTCTTCTTTGATTTGACTCTGTGCATCTACTTCTTCCATCTCTAGATGCTCTACTCTCAATTTATTCAATCTTTCCTCAAACATTTCCATGTTTTTTCTCCAAAGAAACTGATGGAAGGCTCTAGATTTAACAAAAGCATCATTGGATATGAATTCATGGAAAGCCTACTTCATTACAGGGTCCAATTCCCTTGCTTTGTAATCTACCATAGTCAATTCAAGACTTGGCATTGGGAGCTCCTAAGGATTTCCCTCTTCTAGCTCTGCCTAGGTGATAAATATTCCCCCTTGGGACCCTAATTGCTCCATCTACTCTCTAGTGAGCTACTCATCTCCAATTTGCAATGGGGATTGAGTAGATGAATACTCCTCAATGTGAGGAGTCTATTCTATTCTTTGCCTCTTGGGAGAGGGTTCATCAGGTCTCTCTTCCAATACAACACTAGTTGACCCTACTATTTGTTTTCCTTTATCCATAAAGGCCTTCTTATTTTGAATCACATTGTAGCCTTGTCTTTTCTTGACAATTAACTACCATGTTCCAACATTAGGAGTGAATGCCAATCTCCTCATGACCTCTTTGGCTTTGTTTGGAAAAGCATTGATAAAAAATTGTTTCTTCTCATTCATTGTTTCAATAAAGGTAATAATGAGCTTATTTATTTTATTTGCCTCTATTTTTACATTACCAAGAGGCTTGTAATCTTTGTCAAAACAATGAATAAATTCCAAACTCTAGAAAAAACTCACCACTTTTACTTTTTAGTCTCTTGCTCCTACAAAGAGGACTCATTCTTTATATCCTTGGGGAAATAAGGCCCATGCTTTATTGAACCAAACTTAGCCCTAAATCTAAAATCCAGATCATAAAATTCTTAAGTATCACAAAAATGGGAATGAGACACAGCCATCTTATACTGGTCTAGAAACTTGTATAAAAACAACCAAACACCTTTTTTAATTACAAAATGGTGGGCTATAGTACAAGTGGGGAAAATTGAGCCTATACCTTTTCTAACCAAATAGGTTTTCTCCAATCCTCCTAGCTGCCACAATATCTTAGCTATTCCTACTTCTAGAGGCATCTGATAGGACAAAACATGAAGAGTGCCTTGGAAACCATAAACTTTGAAAATAATTGAAACAAGGTATGGTATAATGTCCACCCAGTTGTGTGATACTTTTAGACCAGAAGGATTATCCATGGGCTTGATAAAATTCATTAATGCACTAGGAACTCTAGGATTGTCACTTAATAACAGGCACCTTAACCTTGAGGCAAAGTTCCTATCAAACGTGACAAAATTAGCATTTTCTACGTTCTAAGTCATATCTGTACTCCATAACTAAATTGTTGGAGCTTCTCCCTCGTGTTCTTTGTTCAAGAGCATTTCCTTCACAAAATATGTTAGACTTTTAAACAAGAATGTGTGCATCAACAAAGAGTAGTGACCAAAAGTTTTTTCTACCTTACCCCTGGCAATTCCAAGCAAGCCTATATGGATTTATTTTGCTAAATAGGAGGCAAAATCAAAAATAATATCAACACCAAAAGAATAAATTTCAGCCATCATATACATAAAATTAACAGGCATGACATTATGTTCATCCTCACAAAAAACCTTACATAGAATCATATATATCTCCACAACCTGGGAAGTAAAAAATTCCTTTTTAAAAGGTTCCCTAGTAGATGTTGTAATTACTAGCAAGTTTCCAATTGTGCCTATGTGTTCCCTTGATGCACCTTGCCTAATCATATCCCTTTTAGATAGATATTCCTTTTCTAAATCTAGTAGGTCAATAGGCATATGATAATCTAAAAGTGGTTGTAGACCAAAAACTTCTCAAATTTCCTCAAGGCTTATTGTGATCAGACATTCATCATCCATTCTTCTCACTAATCTAATTGCTAGGTCATACTTTTTCGCCATAGCCTCAAATAGGTCATAATCCATAAAAACACTAGGGACCACTAGTTTTCCCAAGTCAAAGTTCCAAATTTTCTTGTGAGGAGAAAATACTTTCCTTTGTGAGAACCATTTTTTGAGAAGGTAGAGCCCTATTTTAGAAGTAATAGCATCTCTAACCCAATTTCCCATATAGCTTTTCAGCAATCTTGAGTCTAGGGTTTAGAGAATTCAATTTTTTCACTTGAGCAGATTCATTTGTGGACTCAAGCAATAACTCAAGGAGATCATCATGTATGTTTCTATACAAATAGTCTACCTATCCCAAGAATACTTTCTTTGGAGGCATGATGGATAAAAAAAATAGAAAACTAGAATAATTTGATATATATGGTGAATTTAGGAACTTACTTGGCTCTCTACTACCTTTCCTCTGTGATTCTACAATACATTGTGAACAAATGGAAATTCTATTACATTTTGATAACACCAAGCACAATTTCTCAATAGCTCTGAACTATTTGGAAATCTAAAAATTTGTTCACATGTGAAGGAATTGGCAAGATCTTTGCAATATACTCTATTCCTAGTTTACATGAGTAGCTTTCAATCTTCATAAATGAATTGTAAGGAGAACAGAGTGGCATCACCTTCTATATTGAAAATATATTGTCTATCCCAAAAAATCTGACGATCTAGGAATAGAACCAAGGATGAGTCATTTTCTACTTGCTAGGTTGGAAGTCAATCCAATAAGCTTTCTCCACATAAGCCCTCTCTTCACTACAAGCAACTTTTTTTGGACCCACTGGTGCTTGCAGACACGTGTCACCTTCTTGCTATGTCATCATGCATAAACAGTGAGCAATTTCTTCATGCAACATAGAGACCATTGTTGATTCATTATAATTTGATGATGTGCATTTCATAAGTATTTTAATGTGACTATGGTGGGTCCCTCCATCTCTCTCTCTTTGGTTGCCATGTCTCTACCATTAAAGATCAAACAATTTCTTATAATGACTTAGCGCCTATCATCGATGCACTTTGATCTAATGGTCCTCTTTTATATGCATCTTTATTTTGAATGTGATTCCATATAATATGTGACATGACACTGCTTTCACATGCTGACAAGTTATGTATAATATTTTACTTCTTTTTGCAACATTTATTAAAATCAAGCTCCATCATGTCTTGACTTTTTCGGTAAGGCACTATGTCCCTACTGGCATAAAGCATGGATTTTTTGGTCGTGACAAAGCAACTACCAAATTCTTTCAAATAATTTAACACATAAAATATATACTTTGTTAATTTTGGTACCATATTAATTACTGCAATTGTTTCAAGATGATTACGTGGCTTATTTCTAATAAGAGAACTTTTTAGCGCCTGCCTTTCAATGTGAATCATTGCCATGTTCCACTTTCCCTAGTAAGGTGTTATGTCACTACCAGCAAGTTTCTTGCATTTTTCGATCGCGACATAGTGACCTCTATGACTTCTCAAAAATTGGCGATGGAAAAGGGAGCATATTCCAACTGATCTCCTTTTTTGATATTGACATTTTTGACATCCAATCACACTGACACAAATTTCAAAACTAATTGAAAACCTAGCCCATCTTTTAGAACTTCACCTCACCATTTTTCTATTTCATGATGGTTGTCATGTTGCATAGGATAAAATCCTTACAATGTGTGATAGCAACATGACGACCACCATAGATCTAATGGTAGAAACAATTTTGGGGAAAAGAAACTAAAAAGAAAGAATTTAAATGGTCTCCCAGAAGAAAATACTATTTTTCAAAAATGATTCGCCTACTTAAGATTTTTTCAAAATAAAAGCACATGATCTAACAAGTCTCCTTAAGGAATATTTTTATTTTAATAAGGTTCTACCTAGGCCTAGTAAACTTTGTGTAAGGTCAAACCCTAACTTGCAAGATTCATATGGATCTATTTGATTTTTCAAACCTATTTTGTAAGGAAAAATTTGCACTCTAGAAGATCAAACCATCAAATCCAACCCTATTAAAGGTTACAAAACATACTATTAGGTGTGACCCTATTAGAGGATTTAATCACCCTGTTAGGAGTGTCCTTGTTAGAGGTCTTTAGAAACTTCAATCTAGAAATGCCACCTTGTTAGAGGATTTTGAAAATAGTTGTTAAGCCAACTTTGTAAGAGATTTGATGCATTGCTACAATAGTTTTAAAGAGTAACAATGATATGACCTGATTGTTGATGTAACTATATTTCTGATTTTAGATCTCAATTATTGCTAAAATACTTGATCCTTCCTGATCTTCTTAATCTTTACCACTCAACAAGAATATTCTACTTATTCTTCCAATTTACTTCCTCTAAGAATCTTCTTATCTTCCACGCATTCTCACTTACATTCAATCCCCAACTTCACCTTAAAATTATATCTTATACATTTTTAGGTCAGCTTGAATACAACTTAGAATAATTAATATTCATCTCCTTAGTTAGTTAGAACCAACAAACAAATCTATTAAACTCAATATGCCAAAACAAGAAAATTCTTTTTTAGTCAACCCTGCTTGGTAGATACTAACACTAGAATGACTTTCCTATGTTAACCAAGTGAACTTGGTTGACACTTTATTTTCATAAACTTCCTTTGGTAATGGAGAGAGCTTGATTAATATTAGTTCCATCCAAATTTTCCTTTTTTAACTGAGTGAGCTTGAATAAGACTCAACTTCTATGAACTTCTCCTCGACACCCAAGTAAAACTAGTAGACACTATCTTCTAAACTTAGCAAACACTAGAGTTCTTAGAAGATACAAGAAACTATCTTCATCACTAGAGTGAGCTCAACATACACTGACTTGTAAAGAAATGGCATTTTGTGTAACATCAAAGGCAATATGCAATTGATCAATTGTTTTCAACAATAGCACTTGTATTATCATAGTAAAGTACCATAGGTTCAGTAATTTATTCCTTTATGCCTTTGATTAATTGTTTGATCTATACCACATTTGTATAATTTACTATGGAAACCACCTAATCAGCTTCAACTAGTAGATTGAGATATAGAAATTTTGTTTTTGACTAGTCCAACTGACCAATCTCTTTCCTACTAAAATTTCTCCACCACTTCTACTTTTTCCGTAATAAATGTTTCCATCCCAATCAACATCTATATAGGCTCTTAACTCAAATTTATCATTTTTCTTGTATTATAGACCATAATATTTTGTTCCTTTTAGATATATCATAATTATCTTAACAACCATCAAATGATTCTCCTTAAGATTTGCAGAAAACCTTGCAACAATCCCAATAGCTAATGCAATGTTAGGTCTACTATGTACTATTTATTGCAACTTGTCAATCATAGACCTATAAAATATTTGATTCACTTCCACAGAATCATCAATCTTTGATAGTTTATGTCCTATGACCATAGGAGTGCTAACCAATTTTTAATCCTCCATACCAAAAAATTTCAATATTTACTTTACATTCTTAGACTAAGTGAGGTAAATACCATATTTCATCTGATATACTTACAAACCAACAAAGAAATTGATCCCTCCAAATATAGACATCTCAAATTCTTTCTTCATTTCATTTACAAATGTCTTACACAATGCATTTTTTCCTCCAAATTGATATCATCAACGAAAACTTCAGCTAGTAAAATACTTTTACCTCCTTTTGTAATCGAATAAAGATTGTTCTTATCATCAATCTTCTCAAAACCAATCTTCACTAGATAATTATGAAGTCTTTCATACCATGCTTTTGGGGCTTGATTTAAACCATATAAAGCTTTGTGTAGTCTACATACTATGTTCTTGTTGTTTGGATCAACAAATCCTTCTAGTTGTTTTATGTAAACCTCCTCTTTTAGTATACCATTTAGAAATTCTAATTGCACGTCCATCAAATAAACTTTGAAACCTTTGTATGTAAAGTAAGAAAGTAAAATTCTTACTCCTAATCTTGCAACTATAGAAAATATCTCTCCATAGTCAATTCCCTCTTCTTGTGCATACCCCTTGCAAACTAATCTTTCCTTATTCCTTGTGACTTCACCATTGTCATCTAACTTGTTTTTGTACACCCACTTGGTTCCAATCACATTCTTGTTTTCTAGTATGGGTACTAGAGTCCATGTTTTTCTCTTCTCCATCTATTCTTTCATGGCTTTACTCTAGTCATCATTATGTAATGCATCTTTCACTAACTTAGGCTCACACATGCTCAACAAACATTTGTAACTTCTCAACCTATTTCTTGTCATTAATCTAGCTTCTTTATCTCCAATAGTTTGTTTAATAGGGTGTTGCCTTCTAACATTCTTTAACAATTTTAGTTTTTCTCTTATTTTTTCAATGGGCCTATCAACTTCATAATCACTATGTACTTCTCTATCAAAAGAATAGACATTCCTTTCATGTACATTGATCTCAGAACCAAAATGTACCTTGGCTTCTTTCTGCAACTTGATTCCTGAAA
This sequence comes from Cupressus sempervirens, assembly GCA_028749045.1. Classification (NCBI taxonomy): domain Eukaryota; kingdom Viridiplantae; phylum Streptophyta; class Pinopsida; order Cupressales; family Cupressaceae; genus Cupressus; species Cupressus sempervirens. The sequence goes on along the minus strand of CM053786.1, from coordinate 86,396,886 downwards.
GCAACTCAACATCCACTGTATGTGACTCTATAGTCACTGATACTTGTTATTATTTATTTATGACTTGGTTCATAGCACATTCATCAACAGACATATCTTTATAAAAGTATACAAAAGATGTGTATTCTTCAAGTTCCTTCATAGATTCAGCTTTATGTACCACTGTATATTCATTAAACTTCAAATTTTCACTTTCTACAACTTTTTTAGTGTTAGTATTTAAATACTTAAAAGATTTTCTTCTTGTGGATAAACCAAGGAATATACCTCCTTCACTTTTAGCATCAAATTCACCATTCCTATTGTCCTTAAGAATGTAATGCTTGCTTCCAAATACCTTAAAATATTTTAAATTGGATGACTATCCATACCATAGTTCAAAATGTGTCAAATGTGTATCTTTCTTGACTTATACTCAATTCAAGGAAAAGAAAGTTGTACTTACAAATTTTCTTGAGTATTTCAAAGAAGCATTCTTCTCAATCGTCAATATTCTAGCACAACCCATTATATATGTTCCTCATCTCAGCAATCGCATTTTGTGGAGGGTTCCTAGGTGTAGAAGTATGTCTCTTGATTCCTCTATCATTATAGAATATCTCAAACTCATTTGATGTAAATTCTCCACCTTTGTTAGATCTTGGACATTTCAAGCTTTTTCTAGTCTCCTTTTCAACTCTAGCCAAGTACCATTTGAATATTTGAAAGGCATAAGATTTTTGTTTTAGAAACATAACTGTCCTCATCCTAGAATAATCATCAAAAAATAGGATAATTTACTTGTCACCTTGCATCTTTCCACATCAATTGGTCGACACAAATTAGTATGAACAAATTTCAAAATTTATTTAGAGGAGTGACTATTACTTTCAAAACTAGATTTTGTCATCTTGCCTAACTAACATTGCTTGCAAATCAAATTATCAGGTTTTATCAGTTTAGGCAAAACTCTGACTCTTTTAATGTTACTTATACTGACTAAGTTATCAAAATTAACATGACATAACCTCTTGTTCCATAGCCACACATCATAAAATTCTACAACAAGACAAGTAGCATCATTCATGTAAAGATAAAATAGATTACCTCTAGTCTGATCTCATGTCATCAAACTTTCCTCTTAGAATTTTAGCTTTGGTTCTCAAAATATTCTTGTCTACTCCATAAATTGTTCCTATAGCATTCCACATCTTCTTTTTAGTATCACATCCTTTCCTGTCATCAAACTCTGACTAGCTTAGGGAAGAGGCAAGATCTAACATTGCCTGATTATGTTCTTTCTTCATTTTCACATAATCAACTAATGGGGAGCTTTTTCACTCTAGACCTTTCTTTCTCTTCCAAAGCTTCTACTAGCCTACTTATGCTTACTATTCCCAACCCCAACCTAGAGGACTCCTTCCCAATCCCCTTTCTCCAAGAAACTTACTTGATGCAGGAGCATCCTGGGTTGCCTTGTTATCCTGCTCATTTTTATTCATTTTGCATGTTGATGTTGAGTTATTGTAGCTCTAGTGGATGCCAAGTTACTATAGCTCTAATGGATTTCAAGTTATTGTAACTCTAATAGATGTCGAGTTACAATAGCTCTAATGGATGCCGAGTTACTATAGCAATCTACTATTGATTGAGTGTTCCTTCATGTGTTGAGTTACCTAGTGTATGAAAAGTGACTCTTCATGTGTCAAGTTACCTAGTGTATGCCAAGTGACTCTTCATGTGTTGAGTTACCTAGTGTATGCCAAGTGTCTCTTCATGTGCAAAGTTACCCAGTGTATGTCGAGTGTCAAAATTTGGATGTGATTTCTGTGAGCTGACTTGTAGGATTGATTTTGCTCATGACATTTATGTTAAGATCTTTTCTTGGGATGTTTTCAGACCATTGTTTGGTTGGCCTTCCTCTTTGCAATGTTCTAGAACAATATGTAAGCCATTTTGGCAAGTATATATAGATTGTTTAGCCTTAGAGTTAGGCAAGTTTTTGGAGAAAAAAGGTAAGATGAGGAATTCTAGGAGTAGAACTGAAAGTGTGAATTTGTAGTTAGATCTTTGAATGTGAATGTATTTTTAATTGGCCATAACCTAGAAGGCCTTATAGCTGGGCATGTATGAAGATATTTTGATGAATCAATAAAAGTATTTCTCTCTTCTTCCTCCTTTGGTTGTTGTTCTTTGTGTTTGCTTTCATTGTGTTAACTCTTGCGAGGTGGTTTGGATAGCTGGGTGAGCCTTTGGCCCTAGTTATTAACCGTTTGTCTGCATCAATTGGTATCAAATTTTGAGGTTCATCCTTGTGGATATTGGATCATGTAGAGCCCTAATTTGGATTTGGTTGTAGGGTTGCAGATCTACGGATTTGACCTATAACTTACAGAGGGTTACGATCTTGTAGGAACCTAATCTATAAAGATGGTTCATGGTAGAGGAAATAATGTTGATAACGCTATATTGGATTAGTTGAGAAAAATGGCAGCCAGATTAGATGCTATGGAGATAGCCCAAAAGAGAGGAGCACATTAGATGATGTAAGTGATGTTGAAGTAGCAACACCAAACCATAATCTAGAACCTAAAGAATATCAAGATAAGGAAAGATTTTTCTGAGTGTTGTCTAGGGAAAATTCAAATCCTATTGTAGAAGTTGTTCCTTATGATGGAAAATTGGATACCAATGCTATGTTAGATTGGATCTTTGATATCAAGAAGTTCTTTGAGTATGAAAACACTCCTGATAATAGAAAAGTGAAGATTGTAGTCACTAGGTTGAAAGGCCATGCATCACTAGAGCACTTGCAAACTGATAGACAAAGGAGAGGAAAGGAGAAGATCAAAACTTGGCCAAAGATGGTGAACAAGGTAAAGAACAAATTCCTTCCTACTGATTACCAAGTTAGCCGGTTGAGAAAGATGAAAATTTTGAAACAAAAGGACATGACTATGAAAGAATATATTGAGGAATTCTATAGATTGGACATCAAATCTAGACATGTGGACGATGATGTTGAGAAAATTGCAAGGTACATTAATGGATTGAGATCTAGAATACAAGATGAAATAAGTTTTGTGAAGTTGGAAAGTGTAGAAGAAGCATATCAATATGCCTTGAAATTTGAGGAGATCTTAACAAAGAAGCATGAACAAAGATAAAGAGGTAGAGGTGGTATATTCCAGAGAGGTAGAAGTAGATCTTATGTTGAAGGTGGCAGATCTAAAACAGTTTTGCAAGATAAAGGAAAATTTGAATGGAAGAATGATGACAAAGGCAAGACCAAATGGAAAAGTGGTAATTCTTACCAAGGAACCACTAATTCTTACTGAGAAAGAGGTAATTCTTATTCTAGTGGTGGATTTCATGGTAATTGTTTTAGATGTGGTAAAGAGGGACATAGGCCTTTTGAATGTAGATCCTCTAAAGGTGGGAAAGGTAATAGAAATGTTTGTGATTCAAGGAGATGATGAGGGTTCACCAAGTGGAATTGAAGCTGGAGAAAATATTATGGTGAGAAGAACCTTATGTAATAAGGGAAGTGATGAGGAACCTATTTTACCGAGAACTCTTTTCAAGACCAGATGTAAGATGGTTGGAAAATATTGCAAGGTGATCATGGATAGTGGAAGTTCTACAAATTTGGCATCAAAAGAGCTAGTTACAAAGTTGTAGTTGCAGAGGCTAAAATATCCCAAACCCTATGTTTCATGGATCAAAGATAAGCATAAGATATTGGTAAGTGAACAATGCCTTGTGAAGTTCAAGATTGGACATTACTTTCATGAAGTTTTGTGTGATCTTATGCCTATGAATTGTTGTCATATTCTATTGTGTAGACCTTGGAAATATGATAGATATGTTGTGCATGATGGAAGATTGAATCAATATATTATTTGGGTAAATGGGAAGAAACAAACATTGCTGCCCTTGATTGAAAGTCCAGATGAGGTTAGTTGCACTACAATAAAAGTTTGCATGGTTAATGGGAAACAATTTGAAAAGGAAGTGAAGAAGAATCAAGTCTATTTTGCCATAGTTCCTAGAGGACTGAGTGTTGGTAGTAACGACCAAGTAGCAGAAGCTAGTAATGACCAATTGATAGTAGATAGTGATAGCTGAGTACTAGTAGAAATTACAGAATTTTTGAATGAGTATAAAGATATTATTGCTGATGATATTCTTGATGGTTTACCTCTAGTAAGAAGTATAAGTCATTGTATGGATCTGATTCCTGTAGCTATTTTTCCAAACAAAGCACCATATAGATTGACACCTATAGAGAATGAAGAGCTTAACAGACAAGTGCATGAGTTGTTGTAGAAAGGTTTGATCAAAGAAAGCTTGAGTCCATGTGTTGTACCTACTGTATTAGCACCTAAACAAAATGGAGAATGGAGAATGTGTACTGATTCTAGAGCTATTAACAAAATCATAGTGAAATATCTAGAAATTATAGAATTGGCAAAGAGTACATGTTCAATTGCACAACTCTATCAATTAAAGACAAACATCATGGAAAAATAACAGAAGATTGCAATTCTTTTCAATATGATGGTTTCCTAATCAAATTAAATGGAGATGTCACAAAAAGCTTTAATTCGACAAATTTGAGATACAAGTCAAGTTCTTTCTTCATAGATGTCAACAATAACATTATCATTCTCTTTGTTGTACTTGAATGAGAATTTTTTAGTAGTGACTCTGTCACTTTTGGTTAAAGGTTAAGAGTTTTTTAATTTTGGGTTAATTTTTTTGAGGTTAATTAACCTCACCCAAGTCACGTATTTGGGAAGTAGTTATTAACCATAGAGGAGTAGTTCTTAACCTCATGTCTATATAAGGAATCATATTGTCATTGTAAGGGGACTTTTTGGACTTTTGAATAGGAGAAGACTTAGGTTATAATTTTGGTGATAAGATAATATTTGGAAAGTGTGTACAAATTTTATCTTTGTAATCAAAAATTCCTCTTAGGTTCTTGGTGCAAGAAAATAAAGGAAAATGCTATTTGAGTTCTCTTCTTTCAAAATATAAATTGTTAAAATTGTTGATTCTCTTTGAAGTGAGAATTTTTATGGTATTGTGCATATGTTTATAAATCTTTGGATCAAAATTGTGCTAGTGGTAATTCGCAAGAATAGATCTTGATTGTTGTTATTAGCAGAAAGCTTTGAAGTCTTGTGGTGCATTCTTCATCAATGGCTTTCTATTGATCTTTTAAAGTTTGATTTCATCTTTATTTGAAAAAATTCAAAATTATATCATACGAGGGAGCTACCCCTCTAAAATGTAGAGGAAGGTCGTATATCAAGGGCCTATCCAATTTTTGTGAACAATTTACCACATACACTCCATTGGGCCATTCTCAAGTGACAAATATATTTACCAACTAATTTTCAGGAACTCTACTAGGGACCAAAACAAGAAATATTAATCAGTCGCCTATGATGAATTAAGATGGTGTTGCCTCATGAGAAAGTGCTTCCAGTTCTACAGCCAAACCTTGGTTTCCAAGATTCACAAGAAGATATTATTTTAGATTTTAGCACTCTAGCCTAGAGGTGTAGATGAAGTGCTCAACAATATCATTAGGTGAATAAACTTCTAGAAGAAGAAGAAGAATTTCAAGAAATCTTACGAAGAGCTCCTATCGTTCAAAATGTTGTAGTCATTGAAAGAATAGTTGTTATTCCAAAAAGGAATAGGAAAAATCTTGGTCACATCCAAGGTCAAGTAAATAGTAATCAGTAAGTCGGTTGATGAAGGTACCTTCCCTTGAATGAAGGTTGGTGACTCTATTTAGAAAATTGAATATTGGTAACTCTATTTGAGGTTCAAATTCAAAACATGGTTTAGTACAAAGGGAAAGTGGAAACTAATAGTGATAGTGATAGTGACGAGGAATACTTTTCATAGTCAAAGAAATAGATTCCTAATGAAAATCTACAAGTTTAATTCTTGAAGGATTTCTAATGGTAGCAAGAGGCTAGATCCTAGAATGGTTCATTCCTGCTTACTTTTTTTTTTTTAAGATTGAAGAAGACGATGGAAAAGATTATGATTTTAATTCTCATAATCAAGAATACCTTTTAGCAAAAGGTTCAACATATAAAGATAAAGAAGGCCTTGTTGAAAAATGCCTTTCATCTAAATCAGCAATAAAGAATAATAGAAACATATATCATTCACTTGTCTCTCAACAAAATCAGATTTTCATTGATCCTAACAAAGTTAGCTTCTTGAACAGTTTCTATGGTGGATGGACACTAGATCTAGAAAAGATCCATCTATCTTTGCTTCAAACGTTGCAAAAGATAGACGAAGAAGATGGTACAGATAATTAGTTTTCCTCTTACAAGCCAAAATCATTTTCAGAAAGAAGTCCCACATGCTATTATAAGGAAGATTTTGATCATAAAAATGATTCATGTGAATCAAGGATGGACAATGGTGGTCAAAAAAGTAGCCCAATGCTTGCACCTATTGCTCACCAAAATCATATTTCCGTTGATCCTAATCAAGGTTGAGGTTTTAAAAAGCTTCTATGGCAATGCACACCTAAATCCTAACAAAGTACATGCTTCTTTTTTTCAAACACCACAAGAACTTGAGAAAGAACACCCATGCAAGAATTATTTCCTTAGTAACAGAACATCTCCCAATCCAAATTTTAGAAAGGAGTCTTCTAGATCTGCACACATGAATGAAGATAGGGATTTTATGTCTAATCAAGGAGATGGTCAAGAAATGAAGTTTATAAAAGAAGAAGGGTCTACTAATGCATCAGGGCATCACTGTGAAGATTTCAATACCTAGGAGAATGTATTCAATCATCTCAATCCTAATGAGAAAGAAAAAGAAATATCAAATGTTTCTCAAGTAACTACACAACATATGACTAAAGATGAGGGAAATATAGATCAAGGTGAATTTAGTACTACTTTTATTCCTACTTGGTGCCTCAATGCTTTAGACGATGACTTCCTCTATGGAGAAGACCTTCCTATTCATTCACCCCTAATCATTAATGATGAGAACTATATTGCTGAAATTGATTCTTAAGATTATTTTTCACAAACTTCTACCATCACCATAGATGAAGAAATGACCTCAAGTGAAATCTTGCAAACATCTCCATTTACTCCTGAGATTGAAGTCTTTACTTTTGAGGATGTTGAGGAGTTTTTAGAAAGTTGTATGATCATCACAAGAGTAGAAGATTATTTTCAAGAGAAAGATGATGAGTTGTCGAGAAATCCTTTTCAAGGTTACATGCAAGTGGAATATTAATCTTTCCCATTTTGTGAAGATGGTCATCAAGAACAATCAATCAGCCAAGTTTGTGAAAACATTGATGAAAATTTAATATAGTTATGATGGAAATGAAAATTAAGGATAGGCTTCAAGTAAGAGAGGACAACACATCAAGTTCTCACTCTTCATCATGCATGAAACCTAAATTTGAAGCATTCAAGTTCACAAGTGGAGACTACAATGAAGAAAACATTGTGATGGTATATTGCACTAGAGAAGTACTTTGCCTTCATGAAATGTGTTGTAATCTAATGATTGAAAAATGTGAAGATGAAGGCATAGATAATGATGCTCTTTCAAAATAATTTCCCTTACATCAATATCAATTGATGATCGATTCTCCTTATCAAATAGACTCAGTAGAGAATGTGTGCACCAAAATGGAAAAGATGATTATTTCTTCTTTGAGTGATCTAATGGGAGAAGAGGAAGAAATACATCATGGGAGGATTCAATGTGACAAGGATGTGCATTCATATTGGAATATTTTCATAGAGAATATGAACACAATCATCCCTGTGGAAAAGAAAGAGTGTTTGGTGTCAGAAATAAGCTTAGGAATTCATGATGACCAATCACTAGAATTTTAAGTAGAAGTCTTGTCAAGTGGAGAAAAGTGTCATAAATGCATTCATAAATTTAAGAGCCTTATTCTTCAACTCTTTCAAAATAAATCCATGAATGACATGCAACATGAAGCAGTGTTGATTTTGAAGTCAAAGATTTTTTATGAGAAATGGTTATTTGGATACATTCCTATATCAAGTGATGTAAAGCATGCTAGGAATCTTAGAATTGGAATTCAAGGAGCACACTTATATTTGAGCCCATGGACACTTGAGAGTTGTCACATGTTGGCATGACATGGTATTTTCTCCAACTAGTGAATGGGTTTGCATAATTATACCTCAACTTAATGGAGGTAAGGAAACATACCTTGTACATAGTCTAGTTAGGAGTTTTTGTTGTGTCAAGTTTTTCTTTCAATTGTCTAGTTTTTGGGGTCACTTTCCCCCTTTGCAAAGTGGTTCCTCATGTGACTCCATAGCCCAATGAATAAGGCATTGTTCTAGTTTCTCTGGATTTGAGATTCAAGCCACATATCAAGGGCTTATCTAACTGATGTGAACAATTTGCCACATACACTCTATTAGGCCATTTTCAAGTGACAAATATGTTTACCAACACATTGTTAGTTATTACATGGATTATTTTTCTAAAGGCATACTTTCTTAATGGATTGGAGCTTAATATTTCTAATGAATGAACAATTTGTCACCTCCCCTTCACATTCCACAACTTTAAAAAGCATTTCATATCTTTTAGACTTTGCAATGACATTGACCACAAGATGTTTTATCATATTTTCCATTCCATTGGATATTATGGTCACAATTGGTTTGATCCATGAATCCTTGATATATTTCCTTAATGCCTCTACATAGATCACTTCTTTGTGAGAAAATAGTTCACAACTTCTAATAACCCAAGAATTTGAACCACTATGGCTCCTTATCAATTGATCTCACCATTTTTTTGATAATACATCATTTATTGATAATACATTTACATAGACACATCTTACATCATTCGATGTCTTTCTTGACAATGTCCCTAGCTCCCTTCTGAAATTATAAATCCAAGGGCCCATTTCTCTTGTATTTGTCACCAATTATTGATAAAAGCTCAATGATTGATGTCCGCTATGGGTGATTCACTAAAGTGGAAATGAAGCAATAGATTTTTAGTTTCAAGTTTTATTCTAGACTTGTGCAAATGATGAGATTTCATATTTTCATCTTCTTTATTTTCATATTCTTTCTCTTGAACATACATTTTTACAATATGGTTTGGAAGAAAGGTTGTAGGTAGTACAGCCATTAGCTCTTAGATTTCCTATCCTTTTGAAGGAATAAGAGCTATTATATATTCATATTTTTAGTGACTACAATTCAAGGGAAAAAGTCCTACTCCACCTGACATTGGTTGAGCCATTTCTACATATTTCCATAGCAAAGAGGATTGGTTTATTTTAGAACTTTCTAGTACTTGGACGGTCCAATAGACCTAATTCTACATAGGCACTTTTTCACAAGTTATAGTTGTGTTGTAGGCTCATGATATATTTTTACTTTTTAAATATTTTTAAATTCATTTAAAATAAAAAATTATTTTTTTTTCTTAAAATAATACAAAATCTAATCATACATGATAAAATTTAAATAATGAAATAACATTCTTTCAAATTTCATTTTAATAATTATTTTTAACAACGAATAATATTTAAACATCTATCTGTATATCAAAGAAAAAAATTCTAATTAATATATATGGTTTAGATATTTTTTTGACCCCAAATCTATCTCATGCAACCACCTATAACATATTTTAATATTCTAATAATTTGTTTGATTTATTGTTTCATTTTAAGTTAACCTCTTAATCCTAGCCATTCATATAAGGATGCTGTCCTAAAGTCTAATTGTACCCTAATCTTTACTTGTATCAAAATACCTAATATGTATTCAATCTTAACCATCCATTACCCAATTCATGTAGGCAGTTGATTTCCATATTAGACATTCTATAAATTAGAAGTTTTTCATTCATTTTAGACATCTCCTTCTGCTCTAGTTTCACCATATCATTTGTAGTTTTGGTCTCATTGGTTCATCAAAGGAGCAAATTAATTAGAATATGGGTAAAACCTGCAACAAATTCTTTCTTTTTATATTTACCTGTATTATTTGTTTCAATCAGTATTTAAAAAGCCTTTTATTTGTCTTACAGCATCAACCTCCCTAGGATACTCCAGATCTGACAAATGAAAAAGTATGACCTTAAATGATCTCCCCGATGACATTCTGATTATGGTTCTAAGTAAAGTTCCCTTGAAGCAAGGAGTGTGTTGTTCTGTCCTTGCTAAAAGATGGAAATTTCTCTGGACATCATTGCCAAACATCAAATTTTCATCAACAGATTTGTCTGTTTCATCACACAGTTACATTGTTGATCCTATATTTGAGTATCATTCAAGTTCTCTGAAAGAGAGTGAAAATAAAGAGAACACCTTAAGTGTATCTGGTGTTGAAGTTCCTAAATCTGTATTTTTATGCCAAAACCTCAAATCTTTGTCCTTAAAGCGATATATTCTGATAAATATACCCAATTCCTTTGTTGGCTTCACTGGCTTGGAAGCCCTAAATCTGGAGAAAATTGTGTTGAATGATGATATAATTGACCTAATGGTGCAGTTATGTCTAGATTTGAAAATTTTAAGGATTTTTTATTGCTATGGACTCTATATGTTAAATATATGTTCAAACAATCTGATTTCCCTGAACATATCCTCTAGAATCAAGGGAATAACAGCGAAGTGCCCAAGGTTGAAAAATCTTGTATTGATAAAAAAGTTTGGAAATCTTTTTTTAGAGGGAGTTCGATTTGTCGAAATGTTTAAGCTTGTGTACGGATGCTGGGCAATTTAGAATGTTTACACCACAAAAATCGTTGAGAAAAAATTACTTTGGTGGATATGATACATGAACACGATGTACCGATTCCATGGGAATTTCCTAATTTAGAACAAATGTGAATAGACAAACCCTTATGGCTATGAATTCATGAGTTTTCCTCTTATTTCATCACAAATATTTACATTTCTAATTGTTAATGCAATGCTCATTTTGATCAGATCTGAAATCTTGAAACATCCAAAATTATTTGTTGTTATATTGCATTTTATTTTATATATTAGAGAGTAGGGTAAAAAATTGGTAGGAACATTAGAATTACATTTCTGATTGATTTTCAGTTCTTATAGTATCTGACTCGATCTTTGGAAATTTTGCTTTTTCCTCTTATTATGCAATACAGAAGTTGTCAGATATTGCAATTCCAGATTCTCCATTGGGAAATCTAAAGCTGGTTCATCTGAATATAACAGCTTTTAAAGACCCCGAACCTGTACTTGACTGTTTACTTCGACGCGCTCCTGCTCTGGAAAAGTTATTATTTTCATTCAAGGGAGTTTTATTCGCTATCTCCATTTACTTTTGATCTGATGATGGTGGTTAAAGAAGCTTTCATAGTCTCTGTTAAAGCTTTCAGATCTCTGTTGAAAGGAATCTCATATTCTTTTAAAGGGAGTTTTGAATGTTAATCTGATTTTTATAATTTAAAGTTCCTTCATAGATAAGAACCATGGGGACAGGGGAGACTAGAACCCGTGATCAACCCCTTGCAATAGGGAAGATTTAGCCAACCGAACTAGGACCCTTCCTTCAATATAATGTCTGCATAATATTTTCTTTTAGTTAAGTTCACATTTAGACTTAGAATCTGATTTTTAGAATTGATATTTATGAGTTAAAGTTCCTTCAAAGATATCTCTTCTTTTAATATAATGTCTGCATGTTTGATATTTTCTTTTAGTCAAGTTTACATTTAGGCTTGGAATTCTGTTTGAGAGTAAAAAAAAAATTAAAATTTATTCAAATTAGTAAAGATTTCTTAATTCAAATATTTGTAGAGAGATTAGACTCTCCAAAAATAGATTGAAAATTAGCACTTTTTCTTCATTCATTTAATATAAAATTGACTGTCTTAGAATTCGTGAAAATTAAAAATCTTTAGTAAATGAGGATTTCCTAGTCAATGGCATAACTAAACAGGATCTAGGAATGATATGAAGAAACTAGATAAGAATTAGGTATCAACAAAAACTTCAATAGATACATTGAAATGATATTGCTATTGTTCAGAAGAATATTGATGCACACATAGAATGATATGGGACAAATAGATAAGCATTAGGTATCAAGGAAAACTTCATTAATACAAATAAATTATAGTGATGTTTTTTATTGATTGAAGTAACAATAAGTATTGAATGGACTCCAAATTCAGTACAAAAGATAAAAAATATTCTTCTAAAGCTCAATATATGAAACAAATAAAAATTAAGGGTTTTGTTAATAGGTTCGTTCAATCTAAGAGAAAGAAAAATAATATCCACAAATAAGACCAAAAGAAGACCCACAAATAATTAAGAATTTCTTTATTTTATTTTTTAACCAAAAAAAGGGTCATATACAAAGAAGGTGAAGAAGATTTTTTTTCCCCTTTTACATTAATTCGGCCCTTTTACATTTTTGCCCTTTGACTTGTTATCCTTGACTCTCTATATATCCTCTTCTCACAAAAATTAATAGATTTTTTGTAGGCACAAGCTTTAAAATTTGATTCCTTGAGTAATGTATCATTCCCTCCATGACTCTATATATTCTCTTCTAGCAAAAATTCATTTTTTTTTTTTGAAGGCATAAGCTTTAATATTTGATTCTTTAAGTAATGTATTTTGCCTTTCTAAAGTTAAGAGCTTAGATATATTCTTAATTAGTTTGAACCTGATATCATCAATACTCAATTGGAAAATTACCATGCTTAATAACAATTATATGACTAGTTTCTTATCCTTAGAAAAATCGGAAAATTACCATGCTTAATAACAATTATATGACTAGTTTCTTATCCTTAGAAAAATCGTCATTATGCAAATCAACAATCATTTGTATGCCTTCGTGCTACCATACTACACTTGATAAAAAAAATTTAATATATGAATTCTTTATTTATCAAATGCATGTCCTTTTTCTTCTTTTTAGCACGTTCCTTTTCTACTTATTTCTCAAGCTAATCAGAAATCAATGTTTAATATCTTCATTGGTAATTCACTATATTTACTTTTTAATAGCCTCTCTATTTTTTCTGCACCTTGTCATGTCACTTGCAACAAGCTTAATAATTAGTTGGAAGGAATCTTTATTTGTGGAAAGAGAAGCAGATCGCATTATTCTAGAAGCAATGTTGGAGGGTACTCCTCTCAAAAAAGTAGAACCAAAGGTTTCTTTGTTGGAAATGTAATGCTTATATTTGGATTTCTCCACTATAGTTTTACATTGTGCCTGGTTTTTCAACTTCCTTAATGGGGTACAGACCAGTCTTAGTATATAGTTTAGACACACTCTTTGAACTTTTCCTTTATTTATGATCTCAGCAGTAGCAACACTGTTGTTTTGCCTGACATATTAAGTATAATATTAGAGCTTCCATCAAGTTCTAAGCTAAACTACTATGCGTTTATCTTTACTAACACAAACATGATGTCATCTTTGGATTTTCTCACCAAGAAGTAGAGAATTCTATTTCTTACTTATATTCATTAAAAGGTTTTCAGCCATCATAAAATAGATTGTGGTTCAAGTCTGACTAGTGACTAAAATTCCTTTTGTATCACTTAATTTAAATTCTGATGGGGCAGCACTTCTCCCATACCTAATCTTTGATAGAGGAGAGTTCATTCAATAACATAAATGCGATTATTATTGAATATCATAATTGAATTGATATTTACATTATTAGCTAACTCTTAACATAGTAATTCATATGAGTCAAAGTGTTCAATGATGACCAATATTACAGCTCCACTACGTCTAATCATTTCTAGCCAAGGGTTTTTCAAAGATAAATTCTATATCTAATTTCCCCAACAAAAAAGTTGAAAAAGTTATGACCATGATTTATGATATTTTTCATAGTTAAGTCCCTTTTGATAAAATTGAAACTCGTAAGATTCTTTTCTATAACTTTTTTCAAATCATCGGTAGAGTGGAAGAATGTATATCCAGTGAGATCCAGTAAAAACCTTAGAAAATTCTTTTTGAATTTGAAAAATCTTGTCAAAAAATAAGTGATTTTCAATGATTCTGCTCAAAATCATTCAAACAAAATCATGTAAGTTAAACTCTTAAAAAAAAATCAAATCAAATATCCAATCTATACTAGATGTGCATTTTAACTTAAGTTTTTGTTTAACGGGATACTCTACTCAAAATTGAAATGGCTAATCTCTGAATAGGAGATTAAAATACTTGGCCTCACCTACTTTGTGTAAGCCATGTCCATTAGAAAAAGCGCTGACTGAATCTATGTTCATCCCCACATATGTTATTACAAGGGAGAGAGACCAGAAAGTATGTGTCAGGTTTCATTTGAACCTAATAAGTTAGAGTAAATTTAATAGATTCAGTAAGTCATTTTGATTTTCAGTGTTTCATGTTTCTTTTTCATGGTCGTGACTTTTGCTGTCATTGGACATAATTCACCAACAATGATTCTATTGTTAAACAATTGATGTGTATATTTTTAAATTAGGTTTATTCAATATTTTCGTTTATTTTAATCTCATGATGATGGTGGATTAGACAATTAGTGTATTCTAAGCTTTTGTGATCTTTGGTATACACATAAATGTAATTGAAGATTATGTAGGAGTAATCTCTTAAACTTTTTAAAGAAAGTTTTCAAAGTTAATCTGGTTTTTATAGGTTAAAATTTCTTTTACAGAAAAGTTTCTTGATGTTTCTTTTTAGCTGAACTTATATTTAGACTTAGAATTTTGTTTTTGAGAATAAAACAGGAATTAAAATTTATTCAAATTAATAAAGATTTCTTACATCAAATATTTGTACAGAGTTTAGATTTTCAAAAAATAAATAGAAAAGAGACTCTTCATATTATTCATTTAATATAAAACTGACTATCTTAGAATCCATGCAAATTAAAAATCTTTAATAAATAAGGATTTCCTAGACAATGGCATAATTAAATAAGGATCTCTAAATGATATGGAAAAAGTAGATAAGTATTAGGTATCAACAAAAAACATCAATAGTTACATTGAAATGATATTGCTACTGTTTAGAAGGACATTAGGCACGCAAATTATACTGATGGTTTTTATAGATTGAAGTAACAATAAGTATTGAATAGACACCAAATAAGATACAAAAGACAAGAGATATCAAACTGATAAAAAATATAAGGGTTTTATCAACATGCTCTTTCAATCTGATAGAAAGAAAAGTCATACAGCTAGAAGCCAAAAGAAGACACGCAAAGAATTAAGATTTTCTTTAGACCAATTTTTGTTTTTTTTTTTGAGAAGAAAAGGGTCATATTTAAAGAGGGTGAAGAATTTTTTTTCCCTTTCCACAATAATTCAGCTCTCTTCCACATTAGGAGGAGCAACTTTCCAATCCAAGTTCAGCCCTCTTCCACCTTAGAAGGAGCAAATTTCCTATCCAACTTCATCCTTGGAATCCTTGGGAGTCCCACTGTGCTAACGGACAATAGCTAAGAGACAATAGCATCTGACCCAGACGAGGAATATAGCACATGGAATCTAACACTGCTATAAGGAGGGTCAGCAATAGCATCAGATAAATCAAGGGCAGCACCATTTTGACAAAAAACAGAAGATGGACCAACAACCACCTAAGAGATAACCAGCAGCAGCCAAGGAGATAACTCCAACGACATCACTCCTATCATAGGTAATGGAAGATTGTTAGTTAAAAAAAAAAACCAAAGAAACAACAATAGGAGTTATCACTAGCTGAGTGCAATGCTAAACAAAGCAACCATCCCAAAACAAACCAGCAAAAGGAGGAGGAGACCCAGGGAAGTCCTAGAGAAGCAACGCTTGGAAGAATGATGGACTCTAAATGCTAGGATATCTCAATAAGCTAGGCCAAAACCCCCTAAGTCCGCAAATAACCTTGATAAAAAGAAAAAGCATCACCTTCAATTTTGCTAACTCTCCTCATCTAAATCCACCACAATATGACTGTGCATGGGAAAAGAACCATGCACCATAGACTTAACAAATGCCAAATCTTGACCCCTTCCACCATTAGACGCTCAAGAAAAAGGATTGTTTAGAAACAGAAGCCGATGCAGATAGAGCAACCAGTGCAGGAGAAGCGGGCATCGTAACAGAAGGACCAGGCTTTCCAAAGCT
Organism: Cupressus sempervirens; assembly: GCA_028749045.1. NCBI lineage: Eukaryota > Viridiplantae > Streptophyta > Pinopsida > Cupressales > Cupressaceae > Cupressus > Cupressus sempervirens. The sequence continues at coordinate 86,380,721 of CM053786.1, read as the reverse complement.
TCCCTTGGTGGACAGACTCCAACTAGAGAAAGCCATTAAAAACCTACCGATCGTGTAGAAGATGATAGAGAAATCATAGCAGGAGACTCAACGCAGGCGTTTGAGAAACAATTGAAAACCATCACTAGTAACTAATAGATAGTAACGTAACAAAACAAAAAATAGATATTAATGTACCAAACATAAAACCTTTTTTTTTTTTTTTTGTAGTTAAAGACTATTTATTCATTCCAAAAATAAGATATGTATTTTATTTTCTCAAGTAGTAATGATGCTAACGCAAATTATACTACTTTAACTTAGAATACATATGTTTTATTATAAAGTCATGCAGCAATGAAAGGGTGCTGACCCAGAGTACAATTAGACCTCTAGACATCAGTAAAGAACATTACTAGTGCCTAGTTAAAAACTGATTATTGTTAAATCATTCATGTCTATAAATTTCATACAACTACTCTAAGTCTATTATGATTTGTTACAATATTTATTTTTATGAATAGTCATTTTCTATTAATTAAAAATACACTAAGATTACAATTCACAAAAAAGGGTCAGGGGATACAAGATCACCCACGAGAGTTCACATGGCCGAAGCCAAAATCAACAACTATTCATCAAAAAAAAAAATTATAAAAAGAAACCCTCAGGCAACTAAAGCACTGCCAATTGAGGAGGTGGTTCATCCCAATTATGAAATCCCTAGTCATCCTTGGGATTGGCAAGCGGGCTGAGAACAGTCCAATCGTCAGCAGCATCATCGGGGTCTGGTTAGCATCCTTTGTATCAAGCCACAGAGGTAGGATGGCCAACTCTAGCAAAAGGGCCACTTTCCAAAAAAACCTGCCCAGGACCAGGAGGAGGAGCTAGGGACCAGCTAGTGCCACCACAAGGCAAGGAAACCAAGCGGTGCTACCAACCACCATCACCACTGCTAGGAGAGTGGTGACAGGGAGCCCACAAATGTAGCATGTGTGAGCAGCAACTCAAAGAACTAGGCCCCTAACAGCAGTCTCTCGACGGTGTGGCATCAACTGAGGCATCTAGAGGAACTCTAGCAATAGTACAAGGGGCATTGCCCTAGTGATTGAGGAGCTCTTATAGGTGGGCTACCTCTAAGGCCAACTTGTTTACTTTTACTTGAATCTACATCATTACATTATTATTAATGCACGCCTTAGTGTACATAGCAACATTTATATCAAGAAAATTGTGAGTGAAAAGAACACCATTTCTATCTTTCCACAGAGTGAACAAAATCTCCATCCTGAAGGTATGCCAAATCTGGGTAATTTTTTTAGGGATCCTAGGGGAATCACACAAAATAACATATGCCAAGAAAATGATTCAGGCCAAAACAGCTTTAAAAAATCATGAATCTAATGCCAATAATTTTGAGCACGTCTACAGAACCAAAAAATATGCAAGAAAGACTCTAGTTGACCACAAAATGGACACCTAGGATCTAGAACCCTAATATGCTTAAACCAAGGCCCAAGGGGAAGACTTTGAAAAGCTAAGCACCAAGCAAAATGAGCAATCTTGGGTTCTGTAATGGGCACTTTAAATAGTGTCAAAGCATTTTCTCCTTTGAGAAAGGGAAGATTGCAAATGTTATCTTTGATTTAGTGTATCGACCATCGGCAGATAGGGAGAAAGCCATCTATAACCTAGATTTGGCCTGTAACTAGTGAAAGGAGTGGCAAGATACCACTTCCAATCAGTCCACCAAGGTCTAATCGACCGGATACTCATTTTATGAATTAAGTGACCTAGAATTATAGAAAGCAATAAGTCAAAAGTATGTCGAACTGAATAGACAAGACAGTATTGGACTTGCATATCTTCTCAAGATTTGAGACTCATGGAGACCCCTAGAGAAAAGATCTTTAAGAGTCTTGATGCCTTATTTGAAAAAATGTAGAGCACTAGCATCTTGAGTCTTGGATAGGGGAATACCCTAGATGAAAAATAGGGGAGACCACCAAATATTGTGTTGGTTCAAAGAGAGCCCATCATGGAACTCATCACTAGACTAGCGAAGCCAAGGCTTAATAGCTTCACAAGCTTTCCATATGCTCTTGATAAAAAAAAGAGCCCTGAATATGCACAGGTTCTCGCATGATGGGAAGGTTTTGAAAGCCAAACCCATTCCGTGTAGGTCTGTTAATAGGAAACTGAGAGGAAATGCAATGCTGGACCAGGATCTTCCAAGCTTCATCTCTAGTGATGGCATGAATAATCCATTTGGTACACAAAGCAAGGCCTTGTTTCTATTTGGAAAGAAGGCCAAGGCCTCTAGACTCTTTAGAGAGACAACAAAAGTCCCTAGCAACTCCATGAAAGCCATGATGATCGGAACTAGAAGCCCAAAGAAAATCATGGAGCAATTGCTCTAGTTTTTTATAGGAGGGTTTTGAAGGAGCCTAACAAGAAGAATAATAGACATGTGTAGCTACAAGAACTTTAGAGAAAATTTGGAATTTTTCCACAAGAGAAAGTGATTTCATAAACCAATAATCCAGCTTCTTTGTAATCTTGGCAAGCATAGCATTCAACATATCCACTAGCAACACTTGAAAGGCAATTTAAGAATGCCTAAAAAGTAAAAAATATCCCAATGAGTGACCCACTTCCAATCAAATTGGTTATGCCAAGGTGGAGTTGGCCAAAAAGAATGGCAATAACAAAGCATTTTATGCCATTGAATAGTAGAGCCAGAGGCTTGACAAAAAGTGTCAAGGCAATTCAAGGCATCATTGATGTTTTCTTCATCCTCCAAAAGAGTGAGAAAGGAATCATCAGCAAAATGACCATTGACCAACTGGGAAAAGGATTCTGGTAAAGAGATCCCACAAACCAAACCTGAAGACATGGAGTGGGCTAGCAAGTAGACAAACCCTTTAACAATAAGAACATAAAGTGCCAGATCTAGAGGGAAGACCCTTACTGATGGAACGGAAAAGCCCAAAGGCATCAAATTGGGATTTATTGATGATAATGCAAGCATTAGCATCTCCATGGACTGCAAAAAATTGGGACCAAAACCAAGAGCCTAGAGCATAGCCAAAATGAATGGCCATTCAATTCGGTCATAAGCTTTAGTAAAATCTATTTTCAAAAAAATAGTGTACTGATTGGACTTGTGAGCCCACTCCATACCTTCCTAGATAGCAATGATGTTGTCAAGAATATATCTAGATTTGATAAAAAGAATTTTCTCGAGCTGGACAATTAAAGGAAGGAGATGGTGGATTTTAAGAGAAATTGCCTTAGCAATAATCTTATATGATACATTAAGAAGGGTAATGGGCTGCCAATTGCAAATATCCTTAGGATCTCCAACTTAAGGTATGAATTTAATGTTTACTTTGTTGATAATAGCTCCTATGCTTTTAGAATGATAGGCTTCAAGATAAACTTTGTTCAGATCAGGACCAATATGCTCTCAGAGGTGTTTGTAAAATTCATAAGGAAACCCATCACACCTGAGAGACTTATCATCTGCCATGAATAAAACTACCTCTTTAAGGTCTCAAAGGGGAAGAAGTTGCTCATAGAAAGCACATTTCTCAACTGCTAGATGGTTTAGAGTAAGAGAAATACACTTTCTAAGAGCTTTCTTCTGTGCAACTGAATTTCCCTGCAAAGCAAACACGTTTTCATAGTGATGAAAAAATGCTTGCAGATGTCATGGAGACTAGAGAGAACAAAAGTGCCTTGTTTGATTTTTTTAATCCCAAAATTGGTATGATAGGCTCAAAGAGCCTGAAGAACTCCTTCGAAGCTTTATTTCCAACCTCCAACCAATGGAGGTGAGCTTTTATTTGTGCCCCTTGAGCAACATAATTATCTGCAACCCATTTTTCATGGCACAATTTGGCAAGTTGAATTTGCAAATCAATATCAAAAGGGTTAAGGGTGAGAGCCTCAAAATCTTTTTTGAGAGCACTGGTAGTGGATTCATAAGACCACCTTTTGAAAACCACCAACTGCCACCTATAGATGCACAGAAAATGAGCAGTTCTGGTAATGGCATCATTCCACAACTAAATCCACTCTATCTAAAAATGCAGACATAGCTCCAAATTTGAGACATAAGATATGAGCAATAGTGGAAGCATGCATCAACATTGATGTATTGAGGAAGAATTGAGACCTTACAACTCTCTGGATAGTTGTGTACCACGAAATAGAAAAATAAATTGTATAGTGGTCTGATAACATCATATCTAGTAAGGGAATGATAGGTAAATCTCAATCCTTAGAAAAGAAGAAAAAAAATTGTGTAGTAATCATGGCACGATCAAGACATTTTAAAATGTGGTCAGAGTCAACTTGAAGGTTGGACCAAGTGTGCCAAACCCCACTATGTTGGTGGCAGTTAGTATTGGGATCAAAAAGACCCAATTTATTGTGCATGTACTACTAGGCTTCCCTTTCCCCAGCTATTCAGAAAAAAGGAAAAATGCCATCTTTGTCGAAGGCCAGCCCAACCATAGTGAAGTAACCACACATAACCCAAGTAGCTAGAGGCAAGTTGTTAGTCAACCAGCCCCATAGTTGAGATCTTTCCAGAGCATCATTGGGAGCATAAACATTAATGACTCTAAAAGAATAATTGTTAATGGAAAACAAAAGCCAAATAATTATGTGCATGGGGTCAGAACTATGCAAAATAATAGCACAATGAAGACGAGGTGACAAGAGAATAACTACACCACCTCAACTAGAATCATGTTGAGAGGAAAATATAATGTCATCCAGCTAAATAATGCAATATGCAGAAGAGAGCATAAAACCAGAGATCTTAACTTCTTGCATATAGAGAAAATCTAAATTACCAAGTCTATGACTGATATCCCTGACATAGTACTTTCTGGAGAGGTCTATAAGACCTTGCACATTTCATGATAAAAAAATCATGAAAATTCTTCCATATCTTCCTCATCCTCAAGAGAGGAGTAGCTATTCTGCAAGAAAGTTGAAATCGCCAGAAGGAAAATCCTCTAGACTGATGGCATGACATTTCTCCTCTAGTTTCTCAGCACATTTGGGAGGATTGTGAGAATGCTGCACATTTTGAGTCGCTATGGAAGAAGCAACAAGAGGGGTGTGAATCAAAACTAAGGTGTTAGCCTTGGTGGATTCCTTAATCCCCTATGAACTAGGGTTTGAAACTTGTGAAACACCAAGGTTTGGTTCCAAAAAAATAGCTTGCATCCCTACACAAGCTGGGGTTTGTGCTCCTATTGAGATAGGAGGAATCAAAAAAAAAACCACATATGAATGTTTAGGAGCCAAGGGAACATTTCCCTTGCACCCAATAGTAGTTCATTCTTCTTTTTTCCCTTCTACTACTTTGGCAAGAACCTCTTTAGGCAGGGGTTTAACCCTAGGCACAGCCAAAGGGCAATCCCTAATCTTGTGTTTCACTGACTGGCACCTATAACAGGTGTTAGGAAAGTTCAAATAAAGCACCTTCTGAGAGAAGGTTTGGGAACCAATCTATATTTCCACAGAATCCTTAAGATCATTGGAAAGATCAACCTCAATGCAAATGTGTTTCTAAGGATGAGCATTGAAAAAAAATTCATGTTCCTTTCTAATAACTTTGCCAAGGGTATTGGCAATTGACTCAATAAAAGGCCAACATGGCAAGGGTAAACCTAGGAACTCTACCCACATAGGAACCCTAAACTTTTTATCATCAGAGATAGTGAAATCTCTCGACCATCTTTGAAAAATAAATAGGGAAGAATGCACAGACCAAGGACCATTGCTAAAAACTGTGTTTGCCTACGACGAGTTGGCAAAGTGAAATAAAAAAAACCTTTGGTAAGGTTTTGCACAGCATCAAGGTGGACTCTATTAGGAGTCCATCTCTTGTTAACACATTCTTCGAGCATAGCTTCAAGAGGAGTCCTAACCACAAAATACCCTATTAAGGCATGTTGTTCTACCAATCACAAGCAGCATCAAATTCTTGTAAGGGAAGGATAATATCAATATTACCTTGTGAAAAAGCTTTGGGATGAACTTGTGAGGACATTTTTTCAATAGAGGCATCATGGCTTTCTGAAGTAGCAGTGTGAACACCAGTATCAACAACTGGGTCACCACTGGCTAGGTTTATTATAAACTAGCCTAAAAACTTCCACAGCAAATATTGTTTGAAAGGTTGAAAACATAGAAAGAAAGCTTAGATAGAGAGTCGTACGCAAGAAAACTCAAAGATCACATGAAACTATTACAATATTTTGATTCTCTTTATTTTTGGAATTAAGAAGCACCTTGATATAAAAAGATGAAACATAGACAACACATTATCATCCTATCCCCTTCTTAATATCAAAAAAGTCCCACATCAAATTATCCTAGTTTCTAACATTATTACAACCAAGTAATATATTGATCACATAATAATATAGATGCTATTTGCATTTAAACTTCCTTACTTGATAAACTTCCTTGCTAAATATAGAATGTAGTTACATTTTAGTTTGAAAGACTATATTTTTATTTTACAAATAGAAGTGGCCACAAAAGCAACAATAAAAATAAAATTGTTGTCAATTGTATGCATATCATTGTTATAAATCAAAAGCGACAATAAAAATAAAATTGTTGTCAAGTGTATGCATATAATTGCAACCAACTAATGACTTTATTAAAAGGATGGAGTGAGAATCTTATAGTATCCACAGAGAGTTCTAGTTGTTCATAACATTTTTTAAGGAAGTGCGTTGAAAAGAAAGAGTCACTAGAATCTTTTTGCTACACCCAATTTTTTCAAAGTCTTCAATTCCTTCTAGAAGCCCATTTTCCTTAGAAACTTTGACCATGGAAGATAACTTTAACTCCATATAATCTCTTAGATGTCTACATAGTCACTTTAGATTATTCCATTGAACATAAAGTTGTTAATTTATTTTTGCAAGAATTTCAAATTCATATTGTTTCTTGGTATCAATGTCATTTAATAATTTTTCTTTAATGTAAAAGTTGTTGGAAATCTGATTGAAAAGCTCATTGTTGTTGAAGATCAAAGAAGGAGATTATTGTAAAAGAATTTTTACAATCATTGTTTTGTCATTGATGTCAAACTTGCTATTTGTAGGGATGATATTTGCTTATAAGATCTAAGTACTATCACTTAGTTGATGGATGAAGAGGATTTTATCAACAAGATGTAACAAGAGCACCTAAGGGAAAGGTTGAGTTATGATGTTGTAATGAAGTGCAAGGATTAGTTAAGACAATAGTCAAGTAATGTATTGATGACATACCCAAGGATACAGAGGTTGGTCACACTTAGAAACATTGGAGAAAGAAGTTGTAACAAGGTTGACTGCAAAGCTTAAACTAAAATCATAAGTGGGTGTCGAGCAAGTTAGTTGGAGCCGAGCAAATTTTTAGTAGAAGCCAAGTAACAGACATTTCTAGTGTGTTTTGAGTGATCTTCATGTGCCGAGTGTAGATTAGGTGCCGAGCATCAAAAAAATTCAGTTGGTGCCGAGTGATCTTTAGGTGTCGAGCATCAGAAAAAATATAGTTGATGCTGAGTAACACAGTATGTGCCAAGCACCAATATTTCAATAGTGCCAAGCTACTGCATTATTTCAAATGAAAAATATTTTCCAAATCTAAGCCGGCATAGTGGTTGCATTGAATTTTGTGAACAAGTTGGAAGATAAGGATGATGCGTTGTTGGCGTAGAATCCTATCTAAGTTGTTTTTGGATGAATTCTAAAGGATTATTCAAGAAGTTTCTAGAGAAAATAGAATATGGGTTAGATGCAATGAATCCTACCTAATCCATGTGAATTAAAATTGAAAAAATAAAAAATCAAGCAGGAAAAGGTACTCCAAGAGTTCTATTTAAGAAGTCATAGACCATGAAGCAAAGAGTTGTTGATACTGTTGCTGCTAAAGTGCCAAAATCTGCGAAGTAGGAGAAGGAAGAGCACAAAGGCTCTACTTCTAGGAGTATTCATGAAGAGATGATTGCAGTGGTACATTGAGTGTGGAGACTCAAGAGGACTAAGCTTGAAATGAGTGCAAGCTATCAAGAGTTGCACAGATTGAAGGCCGGGCAAGGGTATGAGCTACGAAGAGATCTGAAATCTACAAGATAAGTTGTATGTTGTAGTTAGGTCAAGATTTTCTAATACTCTCTAGCAATTGTATTAGATCTAAAAATCCTATGGACTTAGGTTGGCCTAACAACCATTTGTAAATCCTTTAACAGTGATGGAGTGCATCATTAAATACTCTCAAAATTTGCTTTTGTGATATCTATATTTTTGTATACAATGCTCTTTTAAACTTTTTGATCAATGTGAGGTAATTTAGTAGATACTTCCAAATCATTCATAGATAGCGACATTGTGTGTTTTACTATCTAGTTCATCAAACCCTTAGTCTACTTGTACATCCTCTTTACTATTCTAGTAGATGCAATTTGCTTCTCCATAGAAAAGACCAAGTTATCTTCATTTTCATTACTAGTTTGTTTATCTGAAATTACACCAATAATATTTTATAGACTAATAAGGAATGAGTTTTCATCTGAAGTGTAAGAGGCAATTGTTGTTGGAAGTAGAGACTATTCTTATAGGGGGAGGGGGTGAATCCCAATAGATAATATTCACAAGTTTTTACTATTTTTTTCATCAATTGCACATGTAAACATTGAAATAGAGGGAAACCCTCAAAAACTTTGGATTTTCTCATAAGAAAAAAACCACTCTACTGAAACCTATTGTCTTTATTGAAGGAGATTCTAAATAATTATTGAGACTGTCAAAGGCAATATGAGGGAGGGATGGGCTATCAAATGTGTGATAGATGATATCAAGTACCTATTTACCATTCTTAATTAGTTTGATTTAAATCACATATTTTGGAAGGAAAATAGCGTGGCCAACGGTATGGTGGTGATTAGCTTAAAGGTGAAGGGGCTTAAATGATGGAGGAATTTGAACACATTGCCAAAGTTGATAAGGGAGCTAGTGAGCCATGAAGTGAAAAATGATGAGTCCTAGCTAGATATTTTGTATTATGATATTGAGCTAGCAGAGAGGACATGTCCTTGATGTACAAGTGGAAAGGAGTAAAGGATTGGGTACTAGCAATAATAAATACACATGGCCCAAAAATTGGAAGTTTGAAATGGGGGATTTTTTATTTATTTCCCTATATGTGTCATTGTACACTATGAGGAGAAAAGAATTATTTTTTAAAAGGTTTATGTGTGTTGGGAATGGTAGAAATGATTGGGGTATAGATCGTGGTGGCCAGAAAGTGGTCTTTCTTGCTAATTTGGTTGTTTTTATTATTACAATTAATTGTGATTATCATTTCCACTTTTGGGTTTTTCTGCCTAAGTGTGAAGTCTTTTTTAGAAATTGTGTCTGGGTCCTAAATAAAAAGAGAGGAGAGGAATAAATTGCAAAGATGGGTGGTGATTTGATGCACATTGAACAAGCTATGATTGATGAAAATATGAAAAAGCCCTTGGTGTGGTACTTACTAAAGGAGGGTGGTTTTGTCTGATTTATGGAGGCACTTAATGGGCATGACAAGAATTGCTCTATGTAATTTGTTAACTCCTGGGACCATAGAGTAATGAGTAATGGTATCTCATTTCATATTTTAGAGGAGGTGATTTCTTTAGTGATGGGCTTGGCCATGAAGGGTAGAAAATGGCAGAAGGTGACAAGGGTGACAGATGATGTGAGACAGCAACATTTTTTTGTGGATGGTGAGGAACTGATTCAACATAGAGGTGGTTTCATGTAGGAGAAGCTTCCTAACCCATGGGACAAGGTTTTTTTGGTTTTGATGAAACATCTTACCCTAGAAGGAAGGTATGGAGTCTGCTACTACTATCACTTTCCTCTCCTTAATCATTTTCATCACCGAGATTTTATTTTGCTTCCATTCTTCTTGCTACATGAATTAGAGGATACTATCATTGATGTCAAAGAAAAATGAAAAAGGGGGTTAATTTTACCATTTTACACCAAGTTTTAATCTTTAGGTTGTATTATCATTTTACCATTTGAACAAAAAGATGGAGCATAACCAAGCAATGTTGGAGATTGCTTCTACACTTAACTATGTTGAATATGATGACATCAAAGACTATGGCACTGCATTCAAGATGTGGAAAACCTTGTCAGATATCTATGGAGGAGATTAGAATATCCATAGAGCAAAGAGAGAAAGCTTAAGAGGAAATTTTGACGACATGAAGATGGAGGAAGGTGAAAATGCTGCTTCGCTGCAAGAATGAAAGAAGTGGTGAGTGCAATAAGGAGTCTAGGTGGACAATTGGAAGAAGAAACAACTATCAACAAATACTTAAGAACTCTTCTCCCTATCTATGCTATAAGAGTTTTAGCCATCCAAGAGTTGAGGTGTGTACAAGGGAACACACTAACCTTTGAAGGAATAGTGGGAAGACTGACTACATTTAAGCTATCCAATTTTGACAACTACAAACCTGAGAACCTTGAATCTGCTTTCAAGGCCAAGATGACAATAAAAGATACTAAGGAGGACACATCAAGCAAGAAAAGAAATAAAGGAAAACATCCATCCAATGATAGCAACACAAATGAGGAAGATGTGGAATAGTTGGAAGCACTACTGGCTAAGAGATTCCATAGAGGTAAAGGAAAATTCAAAGGTAAGCTCCCTATCATATGTTTCAATTGCAATGAAGTAGGTCATATAGCTACAAGATGTCCACAGAAGAAGAACTACAAAGAAGGAAACAAGTACAGGAACAAAAGAGAAGATGACAACAAAGATCGCAAGGAGACAAGCAAGAGATGCTACATTATTGAAGAAGGCTCTAATGAGAATGGTGATGAAGTAGTCTATGTAGCTATGAAGGATGAATCAGATAAAGATGAAGATAAAGCAACAACATTGGTTACCTGTGTGAACAAAAATGACAAGTGGATCATAGACAATGGGTGCTCACATCACATAATAGGAGATAAAAGTAAGTTCATTGCCTTTACTCAATATGATGGGAATAATGTTAGATTTGGTAATGATGCCCCATCTCAAATCAAAGGAAAAGGCTCTATTAAACTTACAAAGAAAATTTCATGTGATAATGCATACTATGTTGAAGGATTGAATTATATGTTGTTGAGTGTATCACAGTTAGGCAATGTAGGTTGCAAAGTTGACTTTGGAAACAAAACTGCCAAGATCTATGACACTAATGGAAATCTGATAAGAAGGGGTGAAAAAAAAAGGAGTAATTTGTTTTACTTAGATATGGAATATGCAACATGTCTTTTGTTAGATTTTATGATGTGTGGTTGTGGTATAAAAGGTTATGTTATGTTAACTTTGATAATCTAATTAGCATTAGCAAGTAAAAGAAAGTCAGAGGGTTGCCCAAGTTGAAGAAACCTGAAAACACAATGTGCAAACAATGTCAACTAAGGAAGATGACTAAGTCTAGTTTCAAAAGCAAAGCATATGCTTCCAATGAATTACTAGAGTTATTTCATACAGACTTGTGTGGCCCAATAGAAGTGCTAAGCTACCTAAAAGATAGATACATAATGCTATTTGTAGATGATTATTCCAAGATGATGACTGCTATGTTCCTAAAGCAAAAATCTGATGCATTCCACATGTTTAAGTGGTATTTGGCTAGGGTTGAGAAGGAAATAGGAAAGAACTTGAAATGTCTAAGATTAGATAGAGGAGGTGAGTTCACACCAAGATAGTTTGAAATACTCTGCAATGACAAAGGTATCAAAAGGCAAACAGCAACACCAAGAACTCCACCGCAGAATGGTATTGTTGAAAGGTGGAATAGGTCAGTGATTGACTATGCTAGAACCTTGATGATGGATAAAAATGTTGCACTAAAGTACTGGAGAGAAGCTATAAGTACTGCAGTCTACACACTAAATAGAGTTCAAGTCAAGAAAGGTACAAATGCAACACCTTTTGAATTGTGGTATGGTCATTCACCTAATGTTAAACATTTCAAAGTATTTGGTTGTAAATTTTATATTCTAAAAGATACCAGAAATGGAAAGTTTGATGTGAAAAGTGATGAACACATATTCCTTGGATACTCCACTAGAAGTAAGGCATATAAGTGTTTGAATACTAACATTAGCAAAGTTGTGGAGAGTGCAAATGTAAATTTTGATGAGCATGTAGAAGTTTAGGTTGATGAGTCAAAGTAAATAGAGGATTATAGATCCTTTGTATACTTCTATGAAAGAATGACAATTGAAGACAATGCTACAAATCAGGTTGGGAATCAGCAACAAACTTCAGTATCTGCCAAGTCTCAACTAGTGAATGCCAAGTTACATTCAGAAGCCGAGCTGTAGAATGTAGAAAATGCTCATTCTGATTTTGAGAATAGTATACAAGAAAGGAATGATGAAATACTAGATGAAGAAGAATGAAATGACTTTGATGCTGAAGGATCAAACACAAAAAGAAGGACTGAACCCAAATTGGCCAAGTATGTGAGAAGACATCACCTTGCAAATCAAATCATTGGTGACAAGGATTTAAGGCTAATGACAAGGAATAGACTCAGGAGTGAATCATGTCTATTGAGCAAGGTTGAACCTAAAATAGTGAAAGATGCACTACAAGATGATGACTGGTATAAGGCCATGAAAGAAGAGATAGATCAGATTAAGAAGAACAAAACATGGTCTCTAGTTCCTAGACCAACTAATAAGAATGTTATTGGTACAAAATGGGTGTTCAGAAACAAACTTGATGAGAATGGTGAGATAACAAGAAACAAAGTTAGAGTAGTTTGCAAAGGCTATGCACAAGAAGAATGATTGGATTATGGAGAGACATTTTCCCCTGTTGCAAGATTGGAAGGAATAAGAACATTACTTGCACATGCTGCATACAAAGGTTTCAAAGTCTACCAGATGGATGTGAAGTCTACTTTTCTAAATGGTATACTAGAAGAGGAAGTCTACATAGAAAAAGTAGAGGGATTTGTTGATGAGAAGAAAAAGGACATGGTCTACAAGCTAAGCTACAAAAATCACTTTATGGATTGAAGCAAGCACCTAGAGCATGGTATGAGAGGTTGCACAAATACCTTGTGAAGATATGATTTGAAAGAATAGATGACAACAACAACTTGTACATCAAAGCTGAGGAAGGTAAAGACATTTTGATATCAGAAATCTTTGTTGATGATATAATATTTGGAGGAAAAGATGTTTTATGCAAAGATTTTGCTGATCAAATGAAGCATGAATTTGAGGTGTCAATGTTTGGAGAAATCAAATTCTTTGTTGGATTACAAGTACAGCAGCTGAAGAATGGCATATTTGTGACCCAATCCAAATACATCAAGGAAGTACTCAAAAATTTTGGGTTAGAAGACTCAAAACCAGTCAACACACCAATGGCAACAGGCCATAAATTATCTAAAAATGATGAGTATGTTGAAGTAAATCAGACACTGTATAGGTCAATGATTGGAAAGATACAATATGTTGTACATAGTAGACCAGACATTGCATTAGCTATTGGAATACTGGCAAGATTTTCAGCAAATCCTAGAGAAAATCACTTAATGGTAGTAAAGAGAATATTGAGATACCTAAAAGGTGTTGGAAATATTCAAGATATGAAAGGTTACTGAGAGGGGAGGGGTGAATCGATAACTTCAAAAACTTTGAAACGTTTCAGCATTTTAACCATATATATTATTCACCATTCATTCATCTAATCTATTGCATATATGAGAGATCACATGTTCATAACACATGTACACAATGATTTGGTGACCCAAAAACCTTCCAAATAGAAAGTAAAACTGGGGTGGGGATGATACCCACAAAATTTTGTTACTGCAATATGAAGTTGGCCTGTTAAGGCTTATATTGACCACTTCTGGTGATCTGCCCTGTTTGGAGTATAAAGGACTGCTAGGTCTAGCTTGTTAGAGGATTTACAAACATACACTAAAGTATGCACTCTGTTAGGAGATTTATACAAAGACTGTTAAGTCTACCCTGTTAAAGGATTTACAAAACTAATTCACCTGTTAGGATTAAACAGTGGATCTACTTACAAACTTGATTTTTTGATTAGATCCTTGAAGTATAGATCACCTCTTGTGACTGATGAATCTTTACTGCTCCTTGTAGACCTTACTGAATACTCTGCTCTTCTGCTGATTTGCTTTCCTTCATCTCAAAACATTACATGTCTCTCTTGATATTCTCATACATATTTTCATTTCTCTAGCAAATGATATAATACATTATATATATACCATTCCAATAATTACAATTGCAAGGTCAGCTAAAACACAAGTGAACAAAATATTACTGAGTCAGCCAAACACTAGAAAACTCAGGTTCACTAAACTAACTCGGTGACCTTCTGATACTCGACGTCCACTGCATTACTCAGCATTGTCATGCACTCAGTAGAAGTGAAGGCTCGGTCCATACTAATCACTTGACATACTTCTGAACTCAGTAACCATTGGAGACTCAGTAGATATAGTATCACTCGGTAAAAATTGAATCCTTCATTTACCTTGCTTTCACTCGATAAACACTATACTTTCATTGCTCGATAAACACTGCACTTTCATCACTCAGTAAACATTGCACTTCCATCACTCGGTAAACACTGCACTTCCATTACTCGGTAAACACTGTGAAGCTCGGTTAACACTGTAAACTCGGTAGACACTGCTAGATTGCACATTCACTCAATAGCTTCATGAATGTCTGGTATGAACTGCTAAGCTCGGTTAACACTAGAATGCTCGATGTGAACTATGAAGCTCGGTGTGAACTGCAAAGCTTGGTGTGAACTGCTTAAGTGATTAATGTACAAGGTAACCACTGAATGCTCAGTATACATTGTAGACTGAGTAATGAGCTCGGTAATCATACTGATATAGATAAGTGTTGTCACTAATGACAAATATAATACAATACCAATAAAAGGAACTGATAACTTTGGTTTATACTTCAAGAGGAATGAGAAGTTTGAACTAAAAGCCTACACTAATGTAGATTGGGGAGGTAACATTGATGATAAAAAAAGAACCAATGGAGGAGCACTTTTCTTAGGAAAAAGGTTGATTACATGGATAAGCAAAAAGCAAAGCTGCACCTCACAGTCCACTACTAAAGCTAAATATGTGGTAGCTACTATAAACTACACTATAATTGAGTATTGACTCTTCATCAAGTGAGTGATGGAGTGCATCATTAAATACTCTCAAAATTTACTTCTGTGATATCTATATTTTTCTATGCAATGCTCTTTTTAACTTTTTGATCAATATGAGGTAATTTAGTAGATACTTCCAAATCATTTATAGATAGTGACATTGTGTGTTTTACTATCTAGTTCATCATTCCCTTAGTCTACTTGTACATCCTCTTTACTATTCTAGTAGATTCAATTCACTTCTCCATAGAAAAGACCAAGTTATCCTCATTTTCATTACTAGTTTGTTTATCTGAAATTACACCAATAATATTTTATGGACTAATAAGGAATGAGTTGCCATATGAAGTGTGAGAGGCAATTGTTGTTGGAAGTAGATATTATTCTTAGAGGGGGAGGGGGTGAATCCCAATAGATAATATTCACAAGTTTTTACTATTTTTTTCATCAATTGCACATGTAAACATTGAAATAGAGAGGAACACTCAAAACCTTTAGATTTTCTCATAAGAAAAGAACCACTCTACTAAAATCTATTATCTTTATTGAAGGAGATTCTAAATAATTATTGAGACTGTCAAAGGCAATATGAGGGAGGGATGGGCTATCAAATGTGTGATAGATGATATCAAGTACCTACTTACCATTCTTAATAGGTTTGATTTAAATCACATATTTTGGGAGGAAAATAGCGTGGCCAATGGTATGGCAGCGATTAGCTTAAAGGTGAAGGGGCTTAAATGTTGGAGGAATTTGAACACATTGCCAAAGTTGATAAGGGAGCTAGTGAGCCATGAAGTGAAAAATGATGAGTCCTAGCTAGATATTTTGTATTATGCTATTGAGCTAGCAGAGAGGACATGTCCTTGATGTACAAGTGGAAAGGAGTGAAGGATTGGGTACTGGCAATAATAAATACACATGGCCCAAAAATTGGAAGTTTGAAATGGGGGATTTTTTATTTATTTCCCTATATGTGTCATTGTACACTGTGAGGAGAAAAGAATTATTTTTTAATAGGTTGATGTTCATTGGGAATGATGGAAATGATTGGGGAATAGATCATGGCGGTCGGCAAGTGGTCTTTCTTGCTAATTTGGTAATTTTCATTATTACAATTAATTGTGATTATCATTTCCACTTTTGGGTTTTTTTGTCTAAGTGTGAAGTCCTTTTTAGAAACTGTGTCTAGGTCCTGAAGAAAAAGAGAGGAGAGGAAAAAATTACAAAGATGGGTGGTGATTTGATGTGCATTGAACCAACTATGATCAATGAAAATATGAGCAAGCCCTAGGTGTGGTACTTACTGAAGGAGGGTGGTTTGTCTCGTTTATGGAGGAACTTAATGGGCGTGACGAGAATTTTTCTATGCAATTTGTTAACTCCTGGGACCGTAGAGTAATGATTAATGGTATCTTGTTTCATATTTTAGAGGAGGTGATTTCTTTAGTGATGGGCTTGGCCATAAAGGGTAGAAAATGGCAGGAGGTGACAAGGGTGAAAGATGATGCGAGCCTGCAACATTTTTTTGTGGATGGTGAGGAACTGATTCAGCATAGAGGTGGTTTCATGTGGGAGAAGCTTCCTGACCCATGGGACAAGTTTTGTTTGGTTTTGATGAAATATCTTACCTTGGAAGTCTACTACTACTATCACTTTCCTCTCCTTAATCATTTTCATCACCAGGATTTTATTTCACTTCCATTCTTTTTGCTGCATGAATTAGAGGATATTGTCATTGATGTGAAAGAAAAAATGAAAAAGGGGGTTAATTTTACCATTTTGCACCAAATTTTAATCTTCAAGCTGTATCAATTTCACCTCACCCTGGTCCCACCTAGTATTGTGGAAATTGACATTCCTACCCATCTAAACCCCTTGCCCTAAATGGCTCCCCTTAGGATCATGGGTCCCAAAGCCCCTACCCTACAACCTTTACCTAGTGGGTCCCTGGTGAATCCCTCCCCCATGGGGAAAAGAGGGAGATAGGATAAAGGGAAGGAGAAGGAGTTGGTGGAGTTAGAGGAAGAGGGGAGAGGGGTTAGGAAGAGGTCAAGGAGGTTAGCAAAATCTAATGCTAAGAGGAAATTGAAGGAGGGAGCTTTGCAAGAGGAATCAGGCTCAGAAGATTTGGGCTACCCCAAATGGAGGATGAAAGAAAAAATAGTAAACTTTGGGGAGGGAGGTATGGAGGAGGTGGAAGAGGAGATTTCAAACTCCTCTAGGTCAGATTTGGGAGAAAGAAATGAGAATAAGGATATGTTATCTATTCCAACGACAGTTGATTTAGGGTGTGTGGACCTAACAGGGGATCAATTCCCCAATATAGTGGATAGGGTGCCCTCCCCCATAGCGATCTTCTCCCCTGTTAAGGTTCTTTCTAAAAATGCTACTAACCTTCTAATTGTGTAGGATAATACAAAGGTTGGTACTGATGGCCATTTAGGCAAGCTACAAAATGCTGGTAATGAGGTGTGGGAGAGAATCCATGCACTAGAGGAGAGAATGCATATATTGACCAAGTTCACGGTAAAAGTGATGCATGTGGCTACCACCACACTGAGCCTACTTAAGGACACTGAAGAGGACATGTCTAAGAAGGACTCTAAGATGTTTTTTGACTTCCTAGTAGAATATTGGGGGAACATCTTCCTAGGGAGGAATGAGGTCAAGAAATCTTAAGGGTTCCCTCCTTTAACTTTTTATGTTATTAATCTGCTAGTTACCGGACTTAATAGGTTGCAAGGTTGTTATGCCTTTGTTAATATTAGTTTCTTAATTTTGATAATGGGGAATTCGTTTAAGCCTGCTGATACTTTCTTAATTATGGTTTCGAACTTTGTTTTTGTTTCAAGCAGCAATAGGAGTTAGTTTAGTTAGTTTTCATGGTTTTAGTTTAGTTTTGATGGTTTTCCACTGACAGTTGACTAGTTTGTTTGTAATGGGCCAGCCCCCTAATTTTGGCTGCTTTTAATTCAAAAACAATTCTACAACTGCTAGAACATCAACCCTTTCTCTTATCTTTTATTGTTTTATTATAAATTTAATACATATACAGCTAAATGTTTTCACTACATACACCTATACATATAAACAATCCATATGATATTACTTTCAAAACAATTGGATATGTTCCACATACCTAAAAAATCTAGTTGTGTCTTCTCTTTTTCACACATATATTACACAAACATCAATACTCTTTTACAGTATATGGAAGTAAAAAATATTTACATTCACTGGATTATGCAATAGCTTTGATAGTTCTAAAAACTACCTTTATAAAGCCCTCTCATTAGGGAAAGTATAATCAAATGAAGAAAAATGTTTGGAGAAGTGGTAAAGTATCATGCACCCTCTACTAGGATCATAATAAATGATAAAAAAACAATTCTTTCTTTATACTCAAAATGAATTCCATTGAACTAGTGAAGATAATAATCTCAATAGAAAGGAATACACTTGTTAATTAATATGATGATGTATCAACAATGGAAGCCGAGGCAGCCAAGGGAGCGTAGGCCAGGGGAAGGGCATGAACAAATTCGAGTAGGTGCCATGAACTGACTAGGTTATAGGGTTTGGAGAATGATGTTGATGCATATTTTATGACTCACCAAAAGGTAGAACAAAATACCGAAATATCGTATCCTCTCTTGAATAAAGTCTTGTGTTTGCTAGAAGATCATACAATGACTTCAAGGTTCCTTTAATGTCAGGTCTTGACTGTGGATAAGATTGGTGGTTGATTTGATTTTTTGATGATCACAAGGGGCCTTATGTGTTTATTTATATTCATTTCAAGCCATATTGGATGTGGTAGCTATCTTAAGGTTTTGCAATGAAGTGCCTTTTTTTTTTGGAGTTTTCACAAAATATGCAAAAATTCAATAGGATAAGGTTCAAGAATTCTATTCTAATCCTAATGGTAGTGATAACAACAAATAGTATTCTAGTGGACAAATTCCTCAATTTACTGAATTTTTCTTTGCCAAGTTATACTACAACTAATCGTGAACCAGTGCAATCTTCAAGGATTATGCCAAAGATTTTCATATCACTGCATACACCATCATAAAGAACAATGTATACGAATAATAGAAGTTGAGCATATGCATGAAAACGTTTTGGCTAACTTTACACAACGAATTAGAATCACTAAAATGTCAAAAGTATGAACCAAAGAAATTCATCAATACACCATCATATTCTCCATTGTAATCACCACACATTGACTATGCTAAACTTAATCTACTTGAAGAAATTTAAGAGAACAAGAAAGCACTAAGACACGTCAAGTATTCACCAAACTCCAATGAAAACTTTATTATCTCAGCAGCTCATAGCAACAATCTCATAAAAATCTCCTCTTACAAATGAGAAATGAGGCCTTTATATAGGTCCTCGATTACAATGAGTGGCCCGGATGATCACAGTAACCGATGGCCAAGATTGTGCCACATCAACCCTAATTAGCATTAGGGCAATGGAAAGGAATCTACATTAATGCCATAAGGAATCCACTACTGTAGTGGGTAATAAATGCCCACTATGCATGCTCATTTAAGGAGTGGGGTGTAATAAATGATCCCTATGCACGCCCACTATGCATTTAATGCATCTATCCTTGATTTTTTTGCCTAAAAGATCAAAATTGATCTAACACTATTTCCAGCTCCTCTGTACTGATGCTTGGTGCAAATTCTTGCTTGAATTCTAGAACTGCAATTGCTCTTTCTGCTTTTCCCAAGCTTTCATCCCAATCTGGTAGCAAGTCCTTAGTAGTGTGCATTGTATCTGAGAAGATGGAGAAGTTCTCAAAATCATCTCTTCCATATGCATTTAGTTGAAAGAATTCCTCTAACTTGACTTTCAGATTATCAGTTGTCATTTCTTCTTCCAACAATCTCTGTGATAACAAAGATGCAATTGCATTTGATATTCCTTGCTTGATGTTATCAACAATCTTCTTCCATCGACTGGATTACCTAGTAAAGCTCTCAAACATTTCCTTAGCCATGATCACTGCACTATACCATCGAATAAAATCATAGACATCCCCCTCGCTCATAACTCGACCATCAATCAATTCTTGCTTTAGGGTATCCATCAGATTCTAAATGTCGACAATCACCTCTTCTTGGTAAATATGCTCATCCACCCATGATTCCTCCATGCACTAGATCCTAGAGATTGCATCCAATGCCCTATTGTGCACTTGCACTAATTCTTCTGCATGTTTGAAGGCTACCTCCTGAATTCCTTCGATCCAAATCTTTGCACCCTGAGCAATCCGCTTGATTATGACAATATCACCTACCACTTCACTGGAAACATGTGTTGGAGGGACAAATGATGGACCTTCCTCTCTTACTAGATGAGGAAAATTATTGATGTACTGACATAAGGCTCGAATTTCTCTTTTCTACTTTTCATACCCTTCTTCTACTTTCTTCAGCCTATCCTTCAAAGCTTGTGTGGAGTCATCAAATTCTTCCAATATTTTCTCTCAGGAGGCCTGACCAAGATTTACTTCTGTAGCATTATATTCATATGGAGCAATCTGATTTTTCCCTTTGTCAACTGTGGGAGTCGCAATCTGCAAGATTTTGGATCTTGATTCTCCTCTAATGAATTTAGTATATCTTTTTGCTTTCCCTTGTTCTTCTGATCGATTTAATTGGTCAAAAATTTCATGTAATTCAATTGCTGGATCAACCTCCCTTTATTGACGCAATTGAATTTGTTGCCTCAACCATTCCAGAATGGGTATACTTTGGTCCCCAAGAATTACCAATTGTTCTTTCCTTTAGACTGCTTGAATGTCAATCTCCTCTTCACCTCCTGGACTATCCATCATAACCTCAGGAACTATGGCCTCAGTACTTGGCAGATGTATTGCTACTCTCGAAGTTTCTTCCTCTAGTGGACCATCTCCATCATTAATCATTTCTTGCTCTAAGATCGCAGCGAGACTTTCCTCTGTAGCCATATCTTGATCTCTCCCTCTTTCTTGCATGGACTTTTCGTAAGCATTTATACTCAACCTATCATGAATTGGCCTATCCAAATTCTCTTCTTGCTCAAATCTCCTTGTACTTATCCCTACATCCTGCCTTTCAAAATTTTCTACCTCTTGGACACTTGGAGTTTGACTCAAAGAAGAGGGAGCATCTCCATGTTTTCACTTCTTATTTTGAGGTTCCTGGATGACTTCCTCAATCCTAGGACACTTTTCTTGAGGTACCTCATTCCCTTTCTTGGTTCTTACAACTTTGGATGGAGTTCCCCTTTCTTCAACAGTCCCTTCAGATATTTGTCTTGATCTTCCATCCCTAAGTGGCCTATGGCCAAGCAACCTCTATGTGAATCCATTAGCTAGTGCAACTAATTTTTCAAGCTTACGCTCGATCCACCACTTTGTAAAATCTAAGCCTGGTTTTGAAAGGGCTTTGAGATCTATAATTTCTTTCTTCTTCCAATCAAATGGTTCAGCTGTCATTTCTGGATTGAATCCTTTTTGCATCACGTTTGGGTCCTCCTCCATTTGATTAGGAACCTTGAATTTGTTGCATGTTCTAATAATGTTCAATGGTAATCTTGAATGCAACCTTTTTCTAATCTCCTTCTCATCTGCTGCATTTTCCCAAAAGTCTTCAAGGTGAACCTTGTGTTGGTACTTTGATCCTCCTGCTAATGAGATCTTGTTGTAAGGATCAAAATCAATCCTCTTTGGATAAAGTGGAAGGCAGAAGAAGTGGAGCTCATCTGATGATTTCTTTGCAGCTTTTAGACATGGGCATACATCAATTTTCCCTTCTCCTATGGAAATTGGAAACTGCAATCCCAACTTCTTCTTCCCTTTTTGAATCTTCTCATAGGGAGTAAGTTGTTGAGTAAGCTCTAACAAGACCATCTTATCCGTTGGATACTGGGAAGTTTGTATGGCTCCATGGAGAATCCTTGAACTCAGATGTATGAAAAGGTAGGAAACTGAATGAACCAGGTGCCATATTCCTCAACCAACTTCATTGCACCGATTGATATTCTTATATGTGGCCTCTTTTGTAGTGTTCTTACTATGAGCATGTCAAATATATCATTAACCCTCATGTAATCATCCTTTGATTACAAATGCAATTGTGGGTAACATTCATGGACTTTGAGGTGTTGGGCTCCACTTCCAATTAGTCCTTTGCATTGTAGTCCATCATAATTATTCCTCTTTGCTAGCATGTAGATGACATAGGAGCTCATGTAAAATCTCCTTGTATGCTCTAGATTCATCAACTGTTCATTTAGGTTATCACTTATGAGCCCAAACCAATCTATTATGTCACCTTCCTCCATCACCTGCTCAACAAAATACCACATCCAAGATTCAAACCTATAAGAATAAGGCATGCCAAATATGTGACTCAGCATCATGACCATATCACTATATTCCCTCTACAAGTTGAGCCATACTATTTCATTAGGAATCTTAGAATGATGCGGTCTATTCTTTTTCAACCATCTTTTGTTGATTATTTCTTCACAAAAATTGATTCCAGATGTATACATTCTCAATGCTTGCTCTTGTGCTTTCATGACCATCCTTGGATTTGAAGGAATTCCAAATGCTTCAAAAATGGATGTTGGAGAAAAATCTGCTAGAATATTTCGTTCAGAATCTCAAATGGTTCTATCTGTAGGACTGTAGTGCTTAGTACATTCCACGATTGACTCTGGATGCTGAAAAGAAGGAGGGAAACTAGTTGTAGCAAAAATTCCACTTCTCACAATTCTTGTGGCTAGGTGTGTCAAGTGATAGTCATTGTATATGAGCATTCTTCGATTGAAATCTTTCAAATCAAGGCCGCCGAGGCTTGTATCTCTTATTTCTACACATTTTGACACAATTTTGGATTAAGGACAGAATCCTCTCCTTTCATTCTTTATCAGTTGTCCTCACGTTTCTCCTGTTCCCTTGGGCTCTGCCATTTTCCTTTCCTGCAAAATTAAAAAAAAATGTACACACATAAGACTATGTAAGGAAAGTATTTAAAAACAACGGATACAACTTGTCCATAAGATGAAGATTTTTTGATTTTCGCCAAAATTTCCATACTCCTTTCAAGATTCACTTTTTAACACTTCCGCGAGAAATATGAAATTTCACAACTCACTACAAAGAAAATTCCTTTCTAATAGGATTCCAGATCTTCTGTCGTGAATTCCCAAAAAGCTCCTCAACAATTTCAGAAGATTTCCCAAAAAATCTGCTTCCTTGAACTCCTCGAATCTTACTCATATTCTCAATTTGCTCTTCAAATTTCTATGTGAGCTTGAATGAATGAGAGGGTATCTTATATAAATCATTCTTCAAAAAGATGCCTTTAAAGATATAGACTAAAATTAGGCAGTTGCTTTACTTAACCATCAAGGTTTCCATTTTTTCACCACTTGTCGCTTTTTTGTTGTTAGATTCAAAAAGTTGCTATTTTGATGCTCTTAACTTCATGATGAAGCTAAGTATTTCTTAACCCATTTTGATTTTTTTTAACTTTTATTAATTAAATATCAATTAAAAAATCAATATTTAATTAATTTCCATATTTAGATGAAAAAAAATCAAATTTATTTATAACTTTTTCTCCACTTTTATTTTTTGGATTATTATTCAAAAAAAATCAAATTAAATATTAGTTTTACCAATATTTAATTTTTAATGTAAATCCAAAAAAAAACTTTTTGAAGGAGAATCATTTTTTCACTTTTTTTCTCTGAACTTGGCTTTTTACTTCATAAGGAATTTCATTCCTCTACCTTAAATTTCATATCTTTCTCAAAATTTTCAAATATTCCCGCTTTTCACAATTTTTTAACAAATTCTTGTGCTCCAATCAATTTACGAGAGCAGGCCTTTTCCAAAATGGAAGATTTTTCCTTTGCATAATATTTCCTTCACTATCCAAAAATTGTGCTCCATGCTTTACAAGGTCAGGGTTTTCTTGGAATAAAGGATTTTTCCTTTGCATAATATTTCCTTCATTATCCAAAAATTTGCTCCACGATTTCACAAACTTTGCCTTCTCAGGATTTTCTTTTCATATCACTGAGATGGGGCTCTACCATAAGTATAGTGTTAATTGTGTCCAATTGTCCATTCACATGCGTATTTGCACAAGGAATCTATTGCTCATTTGTTTCCTCTGCATTCTTCTTCCTAATTGGACTAGACAGACCACAACCCTCCTTTAAATGCATAGTGCAAAGTTTTAGTGCCACTTCTATCTCAAGCAGCCACTGAAGCATCGCGGTCATGAAGCAGCTTATATGCAACCATATCTCCTTTCTTTGAAACTGCATGAAGAGTAGTCTTCCCTTTCTCATCCGCAACATTGACAAACTCATTTACTCTTCCCTTATCACATTTATCTAGCAATGCTTTTGTAATCTCTGTCCCTACTGCTTTATCAATCTCGCTTTCAAATACATGGTTCAGGGTTGTCTTCCCTTCTCCATCTTTAGCAATCACTGAAGCACCTTTTTAAACAAGCAAGTTACACATACATACATTTCCGTTCCTTGAAGCATAGTCTGACGAGGATGAAAAAACATCTGAGAGCCCAATAAATTCATGCTCCGTGATTTATGGAAAGTGGGCTTTTTGAAGAATGAAGGATTTCGTCCTTCCTCAAACATTCCATGGAAAATCAAATCTACGCTCCTGAATTTGTGGGGTTGGGCCTTTTATGGAATGAAGGATTTTATCCTTTTCCCTCACTGATTGAAAACTGTGCTCTACAATTTTATGGAAAGCAAAATTTTGAAGGAATGAAGGAATTTGTCTTTTTCGTGACTCCTTCAGACTTGCACTCCAGAATTTTAGAGAGCGGGCTTTTTCTGAACTGGTAGATTTTTCTTCTTTTCAAAATATTTTGTGACTCCTTCAGACTTGCGCTCTGCAGAAAAAGGAAACAGTTGGCAAAAATAAATAAAAAGAAAGGGGGGTCCTAGGCTTGGGCGTGTAGTGACTAGTGGTCACAACATCTGGCGACTCCACGGGTGAAATGTTACAAACATTTCAAGGATAAAACTTAATTTGAATTTTGAATCTTTGGTTTCTCAATCTTATGTCACCAATGAGAGAGAAAACAAGCTCCAAAGGGGAGAATAATCATACATTGGATCAAAAACACATTTACCCTGCGACAACCTGAGTGTGTGCAATTGTATTAATTCCAACTCGACAAGACCATTCAAAAATCCTAGGATTGATCATGACAAGTTATTGGTTCCACTTGACTTCAAAAGCATCATGGACATTTCCCTATTGCTAGTCAGGCATCCATAGCCCCGACGGAGTTGTCGCTGTAAAAACAACGGAGATTGCTCCACTTCGGTGAATTATTCTTTTGAACACCTATGGAGATTTCCGTGTACCGCCAAAGCCAATATTATTACTTTATCATTCTTTTTTAATATTCCTTTTGAATTGGTATTTCAATTCTTTCTTTTCTCTTGGCTTGTAAGCAATGAAGCTTATAATGGGTTTAGGAGTTACAGTGGCACTGAAGCAAGATTTTAAAATTTTCACAAGTCATCACCTTTCCAAAGACACATAAATGGACTTAGAGAAATAGTTAAGAGTGTGAAATATGTGGCAACCTCAGAGTTCACATGTAAAGACACAATGTATGATTAACCTTCTGAGTCAAGTATGTTTTCTAACTCATTGAAAATATATGAAGGATTGCCGAGATTCTAATGCTCTTCATAACAATTATCCAAGAGATGAAATAAACAAAACTTGGTGAAATCTTCAGATGAAGTAAACAAATCATCACACCACTCCACTTGCAAAAATAGATTCTCACAGCTATGAGCCACCTAGTAAAAGCCAAAACTGAAGACAAAACCAAAAGAAGAAAGAAAACCAAACCACCTAAGAAAGACAACTCAAGAAAAAATAAGAGAACACAACAAACAAGGGAAAGGAACCTATACTACACAAAGCCAAAACTCCTAACCAGGAGAGGGGAGACAAACCAAAACCCCCACCTAACTAAAAGGGAAAAAAAAAAAACAAAAAACAAAAACACACCACAAAAGAAAACCTAAACTAACTATGTACAGTTTAGGCTTCACAAAGAAAACCTAAGGGCAGAAATAATGCTTGAGAAATTGCCCATTGATGGGCAACTGAACTTCCTTCCCTGTTAGAGTCTTAAGCTTGAATGCATTATCTCCCAAAATTTAGAAATTTGATAAGGACCTTTCCACAGATTATCAAACTTGTCATGTCCACTTTTCTTTTCATGTGCCTTATCCCAGCGGAGTACTAGATCTGAAATTCGAAATTCGTTAACCTTTTACATTTTGTCAAACCATCTCTTAACAACTCCTTGATGTTTAGCAAACTTTTCCAATGCTCCGTCTCTCTTTTCTTCCAAGTGCAATAATTGAGTCAAATGTGTTTGCACTCTATCTTCTCCTTCCATAAAATCTTGCATGAATCGTAGTGTTCGAATCCTCAATTTGATAGGGAAAATTGGATCTTGTCCGTAGACCAAATGATATGGAGATGTCCCCAAAGAACTCTTTATTCTGATCCTGTCTGCCCAAAGTGTGAATCTCAGCTGTGTATGCCAATCTCTAGGATTATTGTCTAATAACATCTTCATTGCACTCAATAGATTTTTGTTTGTTGATTCTACCAATCCATTCCCTTGCGAATAGCGGTTTGATGAAAAGTTTAGTGCGATCCCATAGTCAAATGCCCAGTTTGAGAACTTCAACGATCTAAATGCTAACCCATTATCACATACAAATGCATGGGGACATCCAAACCTGGTGATTATATTTTCTTCAAGAAATTTGATAACAACCTCTATTGTGCAATTTTTTAGCGATTGAGCCTCAGTCCATCTGGTGCAATAGTCTGTAGCAGTCAGGATATACTGGTGGTGTCCTGATGATGGTGGATTGATGGGACCAATGAAATCCAACCCCCATTCTACGAATGGTTTTACTTCAATAACAAGTTGTAATGGCATAGCAGGATTTCTTTCACGTGTCGTAGCAATCTGACATGTGTGACAAGTCTTCACGTGTTCATAAGTGTTTTTAAACAAGGTTGGCCAATAATATCCTGCTCTTGATATTTGATGAGCCATAGCCAAACCACTTCCATGACTAGTTCCATATTTACTATGAAAATGTTCGATGATGTGTCCAGCATCTTCCTTTCCAACACATCTCAAATAAGCCCCATCATGATTCTTTCTATATAGGATAGATCCTTGAAGCATAAAATTTTGACTCTTCATTCTCAATGAATGCTTTTGAACAGAGTTCAACTATGATGGAGACTTATGGTTTAGCAAATAATGAACAATATCATCATACCATTCATCCGGGGATACTTCTTCTAACACATATACTTGTTGTACTAACCTAGGACTAGTTGTGGACAAGGTTTGAGCCAGAGCTTGTCCTTGTACCAACTTCATTGGTTGTATCTCCATGTCATAGTCTTGAATAATTGCCATCCACTTTCCTCTTCTTTCTCCCAATTCATTCTACATTAGCAAAGTCTTTACTGCTGCATCAGGAACTATTGCATAAACCTTGCTTCTTAGGATGTAATGTCAAAATTTCTTTATTGTTTTCACTAAAGCATAAGCTTGTTTTTCAACATTCGCATATCTCAATTCTGCATCTTTCAAGGGTGAACTCATGAATGCAATAGGATGTTCATCCTGATCATCTTCCTTCTGGGTGAGGATAGTTGTGCAAGTGTGTTCTGGGGAAAAAGAATATATATAAAAAGGCTTGGTGTAGTCAGGACTCGACAAAATAGGAGCATCCACGATTGCTTGCTTGATTTCTTCGAATGCCTTTCTTGCTGTAGGTGTCCAATCTATCCTTGCTCCTTTCTTTAACATTTCATTTAATGGCCTTACTATCTCTGAAAATCCAGTTATGAACTTCCTTACAAAGTTAATTTTCCCAAAGAATGACTTTAATTCTTTCTGACTAGCTTGCAATCCTATCTTTGATATTGCCTTGATGCGCTTAGGATCAATTGAGATTCCTCGTCCTGATATTACATGTCCTAACAATTTCCCTTCAGTGACAGCAAACATGCATTTCTTTGGATTCAAGGAAATCCCATGTCTTCTAAATCTTTGGAAGATTCTCCTCAAATCACTAATGTGATCTTCCCTAAGTCGAGAGAATATTGTGAGATCATCCATGTAAATGATGATGCACTTCTTTACCAAGTCTCTAAAAGCATAATCCATGGCCCTTTGAAAAGTGGCTCCTGCATTGATCAAACCGAAAGGCATTCTTCTATAAGCAAATGTACCCCATTTTGTTGTGAATGTCGTCTTTAGTCTATCTTCTTCTTCTACCATCACTTGGTTATATCCATAATAACCATCTAAAAATGACATCATTTGAGAACCATTAACAACTTGTATCACTTCATCTAATGATAGCACTGGATAATTATCCTTCTCTGAAGCTCTGTTGAGATTTCTAAAATCTACACACAACCTTATCTCTCCATTCTTCTTTCTAACAGGTACAAGGTTGGAGACCCACATTGAGTGTCGAACTAGGAATATAATCCTTGCTGACAATAACTTCTTCACTTCTTGATATATTAGTGGTTCTAACAATGGATTTATTGGTCTCTGCATTTGTCTAAATGGTTTAGTGTTTGGCTTTAATGGAATAGTATGTGTAATGAGAGACGTATCATATGTCTTTAGATCTTCATATCCCCAAGCAATCACGTAAGGGAATTCCTTCATAAGCTTCAATATTTCCCCCTTTTCTATGGGGGTACAAACTTTCCCAATAAATACATTCTTGACATTTTCTCTTCTTCCCAAGTTCACCTTTTCACATTCCCCTCCTTTAGTACTTTGGTACTTGAGGGAACTCAGTCTATCTGCATCAAAAATTCTCTCTAGTTCAATCATTCCTTTTGGAATGATATTTGTCCTTAAATTCATAATCTCATCAATTTCAAATTGAGCTTGTTGTTGTTCTCCTTCATCTATGACTTGTGCTTCAAATACCCTCGAGCTTGTCAGAAAATCAAGAATATTCTTGTCATCTTCAAACACTTGAAAATTTGTGATGTTGTCAGGAACTGATGGTACTGAAGTCAGCTCAACTATGAATTTCTTCACAAAATCCATGGCTAATGGTTCTAATGAACTTGCAAATTGAGATAAAGAGTTTGCTACTGGATTGCTTGTTTGACTTATCCTTTTAATATCGAAAGCATCAAAGCTTTCAATTAGGTCCCAAACTCTATTGCGATAACGACCCAATCTTTTATCATGGCATGTATATTTCTTGCGTACTTGCCCAATGACTATGTCTAAATCTCTAGGTACATATAGGATTTTGGCACCCTTTTGGATAGCGAGGAGCAATCCAATGACCAATGATTCATACTCAACCACATTATTAGTACAAGGAAATTGCAACCTATGTGCTGCCAAATATGTTTCTCCAATTGGGTTGATGAGTTCAACACCAGCTCCACTACCTTTCTTTGTTTTGGATCCATCAAAGGATAGGGTCCACACTTGATCATTTTCATATTTCATGGGTGATCTTACCTTTGAATCCTTGGATTCTTTTTGATGTTCTTCTTGTCCTATTTCACCTTCTTGAATTCTTTCTTGTTGTGGGTCTAAAATTTTCATACAGGATGAGTTCATTTTGACCACATTTTCTGCTATCCATGCTTGTGGAACCATTTTGGAAACTTGTACAATTGCTTCTTTGCACATGGTGCGTGATATCTCAGAATGAAAAGCATCATGCATTCTACACCAGTTGGGTAACAAAAAATTTTGAATGGATGCATCTTTTCCTAGTTCAACTTCCTGCTTAATGCTTTTTAGGACAAAATTCCTTAAATTCTCAAACATTCCTTCATTCAGTGATGGTTCTGAATCATCCATAACTGGTACCTTAGTTAAAGTTGGAGTCACATCAGGACATCCCCCTTGATTGTAACCTTGCAACATTAAAACCTCTCCAATTTTGGGAATATATGATCCCAAAGTGGTTTCCATAAACAAGATCTCATTATGTTCACCATACTCAGTGATCAACAACCGGAGCCTTGGAGTGCTCTCTATCCTTATTTGATTGGGAATTTTCTTCCATGGGATCCACATGTGCAAAAAGTCCATTGCAATATAACCATTCAATTTCCTTGCCCAATCTATACTAAGAAGCATGCCATACCCTTCAGGAATATCCACAACAGATATGTCAACACAACTTTGAACACATGGATCAGAGGCTAATTGCCTGTGAATATTATTCAACTCTCCCACGATTGGGACTTCAGTTTTATCCAATTGTGTAACCTTCTTGTCAGTGTGAAGTGGAATCAATCCCAACTTTCTACATATGTCCAAAGGCATTACATTACTTGATGCGCCAGAGTCAATTAAACAATTATGTAACATTTTTCCAAAAATTCTAACAGATACTAGGAAAGGTGCAGGTTCCTCCTTCCCTTGATAAAAAACCATTGGCTTCTACCCTTTTGAATCAAATGTCTCATTGTTATGTATAGAATTTCTCCCATTTTGAGTTGTCATGGAACATTCCACTATAGGAGAATTATCTTTGATCATTTCTAGTGATGGATCTTTTGAAGATACTTGTCCATTTGATGTAACCTTCTGATCATCCTGAGAGTTTTGCGCCATTCCAATGAAACTTGAAGGATTCTAAGCAAGTTTAGATGCATATGGTGATACATCATTTGCAACATTGGTGTTTTGCACAAAATTGTATTGTTGGACATTGGATACCCCTCTTGGAGGATGTGATACATTTTGAGAAACAATCTTTGTGGGGGCATCATTGAAACTTTCCAATAATGTATCTCTAATTTTTGAAATCTTCATCAATTCATATAGTGGAAGACTCACTTTAATTTTCTTGAATTCCTCTAGTACATAAGAACTAAACCTATTCAATTCCTCTCTAGAAGGACTTTCTTTCTATTTTTGTCCTGGATTTTCACATTGCCTTTGTTCTCCTTATTGAGCAAAGGATTGAAGATTATTCTTTCCTTTATCACTTTGTGAAGAATTTGTCATGGGAGATTGGCCTCTATCTCCTTAAGAGCTCATGAGTTTTCGATATTCAGGGGAGTCTCTGAGAGGCTCAGGATTATTGTTCACATTTGGATGTGGGGGAGTTGAAAAGTTATTTGGAGGAACTGATGATGTTAATGGCTCATGGTTCCTATAATTCCTTTGATATGTCTTTATTGGAGTATTACCCGATGTTTGTTGAAAGGCTTGCACTTCACTTGTCCCTTCCACCAAGATACTATTATATAGAGGAGGGAATAAAAATCCATCCTTATGTAGTGATTCATTTGGGGATACTGGTGGAGGTTGATTTTCTGGTGGAACTTGATAACGTGGCATCTCTATAGGACCATTTGTTGAAGCTGGTGGGAATTTCTGATTAGCTTGTATTGGCATGTAATCCTGAGAATCAGGAGGAGGAAAGTTAAAATCATCAAAAACCAATGCTTGGTCATATCTTGGTGAGGGTACCATCTCATATCCCTTAGGAGGAGGATTCTTAGATGTGGTAGTGTTCCTCACTTCTCCCTCGAAAATATCTGCTGCTCTTTGAAATTCGTGACACTGTAATTCAGAATGTTGACTAGTCTCATGTAATCTACACCATCTAGATAGTGCAGCTTCTGCTAAGAAAACTTTATTAGCTGGGCGATTCTCAGATGGAGGATTATCCAATGGTGATGGTACGCCCCCATTATTTGGATTAGTGTTCCATGATCTTCTTTGATGACCTTGGTTATTATTACGATATCCTTGATTACCTTCATTGAATCCTTGATTGTGTCCTTGATTACCATCGTGATGTGGAGGGGGATTCCCTTGATAACCTCAGTTGCTACCTTGATATGACTGATAATTCCTTTGTGCATTTTGCAACTAATTATTTTGATTTCTAAAGTAAGTGACCTCAGTGGAAAAATTTTTCACTTGTTCAATCAAATCTCTCATCTCATCTTTTTCCTCTTGGGTCCTTGTAGAATTTGTCATGTTCTGGAGATAAATTGGCTATGTGGGCATTGCCTGTGACATAGGTGCTCCAAGGTGCAACACCAACTGGCTCGGAGGGGCATGAACTGGATTGATAGTCAGAGCATAATTCAAAGCTCCTTGACTCAATGCATTTGCATTTCCAAAATAGCTAGGTGCTCCATTCGTAGTTGCTGATGATTGTAAACTAACTTTCTCCACCTCAGCATATGCTTGGACCAAACTTGCAAGAGCTAGATGAGTTTTTTGAACAAACATAAATGTGAAACAGACTGCTAGGGCCACATAGTAGATAGGTCATGTTGCATCATCTCCTATACGATATGGATCATGAAATCTTGAATAAGCCCTTTGAAATCAGTTATTGAAAGCATCAATTGTTTCACGTTCTTGTCTCCTTATCTTGATAAACTGCTTATACAATTCTATAGAGGTGATAGGCAATCTAAACTTCCTAAGGAATGCATCCTTCAATTGTTGCCAAGTTTCTATTGAATTTGAAGGTAGGTTGATATACCAGTAAAATGCTTCCTCACCTAATGAATAAGGGAATAGTCTACATGCAACATCCTCATCTTGCACATTTCTATTCTAGAGGACATCCTAAAAAATTTTAATGTGTTCATCAGCAGTGCAGTTCACATCATTCACAAAGAATTTAGAACAAAAGTGTTCAAGATTCCTTGCAATATTATTGTATGCAGCAAACATTGCAAGGGGTGATGCATTCTACGGACGCCATTGTTGGAACTTGTTGTTGGACAGTTGCAGGAAAAATAAATTGTACAGGGATTTGCACAAATAACTGTTGAATTTGTGTAGCTCCTGGTGGAACTCCCCCTTGGATTGATCCTTGTGCTCTATGTTGAGGTGGTGGAGTTTGGAATATCCTTGTGAGATCAACTACATTTGGTGAATTTTGGCTCGTAGATGCTTCTTTATTTCCTCGCCTAATCTTTGGATAAAAACTCAACTCTTCTAATTCGTGTGCTCCTGGGGTGAATCTCAAGGATCTTCGATGTGCCTTAGGTGAGGATGAATTAATGTTCTCTAGTATGTGAAGCTGCTATAAAATCTTTTAGCCAAGGCCCTCCTTCTAGTGCTAGTTTCTGTTGATGTGTGTTTTATGACTCACCAAACAGTAGAACAAAATACAAAAATATCTTATCCTCTCTTGAATAAAGTCTTGTGTATGTTAAGATTGCTAGAAGATCATATAATGACTTCAAGGTTCCTTTAATGTCAGGTCTTGACTGTGGATAAGATCGGTGGTTGATGTGATTTGCTAATGATCACAAAGGGCCTTACATGTTTATTTATATTCATTTCAAGCCATACTGGATGTGGGAGCTATCTTAAGGTTTTCCAATGAAGTACCCTTTTTTTTTGGAGTTTTCACAAAATATGCAGAAATTCAATAGGATAAGGTTCAAGAATTCTATTCTAATCCTAAGGGTAGTGATAACAACAAATAGTATTCTAGTGGACAAATTCTTCAATTTATTGAATTCTGCTTCACCAAGTTATACTACAACTAAGCGTGAACCAGTGCAATCTTCAAGAGTTATGCCAAAGATTTTCATATAACTGCATACACCATCATAAAGAACAATGTATACAAATAATAGAAGTTGAACATATGCATGAAAAGGTTCAGGCTAACTTTACACAATGAATTAGAATCACTAAAACGTCAAAAGTATGAACCAAAGGAATTCATCAATACACCATCATATTCTCCATTGTAATCACCACACATTGACTATGCTAAACTTAATCTACTTGAAGAAATTTAGGAGAACAAGCAAGCACTAAGACACGTCAAGTATTCACCAAACTCCAATGAAAACTTTATTATCTCAGCCGCTCATAGCAACAATCTCATAAAAATCTCCTCTTACAAATGAGAAATGAGGCCTTTATATAGGTCCTCGATTACAACGGGAGGCACGGATGATCACAATAACCGATGGCCAAGATTGTGCCACATCAGCGCTAATTAGGGTTAGGGCAATGGAAAGGAATCTACATTAATGCCATAAGGAATCCACTACTGTAGTGGGTAATAAATACCCACTATGCATGCTCATTTAAGAAGGAGTGGGGTGTAATAAATGATCCCTATGCACACCCACTGTGCATTTAATGCATCTATCCTTGATTTTTTTCCTGAAAGATCGAAATTGATCTAACACTGTTTCCAACTCCTCTGTACTGATGCTTGGTGTAGATTCTTGCTTGAATTCTAGAACTGCAATTGCTCTTTCTGCCTTTCCCAAGCTTTCATCCCAATCTGGTAGCAAGTCCTTAGTAGTGTGCATTGTATTTGAGAAGATGGAGAAGTTCTCAAAATCATCTCTTCGATATGCATTTAGTTGAAAGAGTTCCTCTAACTTGACTTTCAGATTATCAGATGTCATTTCTTCTTCCAACAATCTCTGTGATAACAAAGATGCAACTGCATTTGATATTCCTTGCTTGATGTTATCAACAATCTTCTTCCATCGACTGGATTCCCTGGTAAAGCTCTCAAACATTTCCTTAGCCATGATCACTGCACTGTACCATCGAATAAAATCATAGACATCTCCCTCGCTCATAACTCGACCATCAATCAATTCTTGCTTTGGGGTATCCATCAAATTCTGAATGTCGGCAATCACCTCTTCTTGGTAAATATGCTCATCCAACCATGATTCCTCCATGCACTGGATCCTAGAGATTGCAGCCAATGCCCTATTGTGCACTTGCACTAATTCTTCTGCATGTTTGAAGGCTACCTCCTGAATTCCTTCAATCCAAATCTTTGCACCCTGAGCAATCCACTTGATTATGTCAATATCACCTACCACTTCACTGGAAACACCTGTTGGAGGGACAAATGATGGACCTTCCTCTCTTACTGGATGAGGCAAGTTATTGATGTACTAACATAAGGCCCGAATTTCTCTTTTCTGCTTTTTATACCCTTCTACTTTTTTCAGCCTATCCTTCAAAGCCTGTGTGGAGTCATCAAATTCTTCCAATATTTTCTCTCGGGATGCCCGACCAAGATTTACTTATGTAACATGATATTCATATGGAGTAATCTGATTTTTCCCTTTGTCAACTATGGGATTCACAATCTGCAAGATTCTGGATCCTGATTCTCCTCTGATGAATTTAGTATATCTATTTGCTTTCCCTTGTTCTTCTGATCGGTTTGATCGGTCCAAAATTTCTTGTAATTTAATTGCTGGATCAACTTCCCTTTGTTGACACAATTGAATTTGTTGCCTCAACCATTCTGGAATGGGTATACTTTGGTCCCCTGGAATTACCAATTGTTCTTTCCTTTGGACTGCTCGAATGTCAATCTCCTCTTCACCTCCTAGACTATCCATCGTAACCTCAGGAACTATGACCTCAATACTTGAAAGATGTATTGCTACTCCAGGAGTTTCTTCCTCTAGTGGACCATCTCCATCATTAATCATTTCTCACTCTAAGATGGTTGCAAGACTTTCCTCTGTAGCCATATCTTGATCTCTCGCTCTTTCTTGCATGGACTTTTCATAAGCATTTATACTCAACCTATCATGAATTGGCATATCCAAATTCTCTTCTTGCTCAAATCTCCTTATACTTGTCCCTACATCCTGCCTTTCAAAAGTTTCTATCTCTTGGGCACTTGGAGTTTGACTTAGAGAAGGGGGAGCATCTCCATGTTTATGGTTCTTATTTTGAGGTTCTTGGATGACTTCCTCAATCCTAGGACGCTTTTCTCCAGGTACCTCCTTCCCTTTCTTGGTTCCTACATCTTCGAATGGAGTTCCCCTTTCTTCAACAGTCCCTTCAGATATTTGTCTTGATCTTTCATCCCTAAGTGGTCTATGGCCAAGCAACCTATATGTGAATCCATTAGCTGGTGCAACTAATTTTTCAAGCTTACGCTTGATCTACCACTTTGTAAAATCTAAGACTGGTTTTGAAAGGGCTTCGAGATCTGTAATTTCTTTCTGCTTCCAATCAAATGGTTGAGCTGTTATTTCTAGATTGAATCCTTTTCACATCACGTTTGGGTCCTCCTCCATTTGATCAGGAACCTTGAATATGTTGCATGTTCTAATAATGTTCAATGGTAATCTTGAATGCAACCTTTTTCTAATCTCGTTCTCCTCTGCTGCATTTACCCAAAAGTCTTCAAGATGAACCTTGTGTTGGTACTTTGATCCTCCTGCTGATGAGACCTTGTTGTAAGGATCAAAATCATTCCTCTTTGGATAAAGCAGAAGGCAGAAGAAGTGGACCTCATCTGATGATTTCTCTGCAGCTTTTAGACATGGGCATACCTCAGTTTTCCCTTCTCCTATGGAAATTGGAAACTGCAATCCCAACTTCTTCTTCCCTTTCTGAATCTTGTCATAGGTAGTAAGTTGTCGAGTAAGCTCTAACAAGACCATCTTGTCCGTTGGATACCTGGGAAGTTTGTATGGCTTTGTGGAGAATCCTTGAACTCGGATGTATGAAAAGGTAGGAAACTGAATGAACCAAGCGCCATATTCCTCAACCAACTTCATTGCACCGATTGACATTCTTATATGTGGCCTCTTTTGTAGTGTTCTTACTATGCACATGGCAAATATATCATTAACCCTCATGTAATCATCCTTTGAATACAAATGCAATTGTGGGTAACATTCATGGACTTTGAGGGGTTGGGTCCCGCTATCGATTGGTCCTTTGCATCGTAGTCCATCATAATTTGTCCTCCGTGCTAGCATGTAGATGACATTGGAGCTCATGTAAAATCTCCTTGTATGCTCTAGATTCATTAACTATTCATTTAGGTTATCACTTATGAGCCCAGGCCAATCTACTCTATCGCCTTCCTCCATTACCTGCTCAACAAAATACCACATCCAAGATTCAAACCTATAAGAATAAGGCATGCCAAATATGCGACTCGACATCATGACCATATCGCAATATTCCCTCTGCAAGTCGAGCCATACTATTTCTTTAGGAATCTTGGAATGATGTGGTCTATTCTTTTTCAACCATCTTTTGTTGATTATTTTTTCACGAAAATTGATTCCAGATGTATAGATTCTCAGTGCTTGCTCTTGTGTTTTTGTGACCATCCTTGGATTTGAAGGAATTCCAAATGCTTTAGAAATGGATGCCGGAGAAAAATCTGCTAGAATATTTCGTTCAGAATCCCGGATGGTTCTGTCTCTAGGACTGTAGTGCTTGGTACATTCCACAATTAACTCTGGATGCTGAAAAGAAGGAGGGAAACCAGCTGCAGCAAAAATTCCACTTCTCACAATTCTGGTGGCTAGGTGTGTCAGGTGATAGTCATTGTATCCGAGCATTCTCCGGTTGAAATCTTTCAAATCAAGGCCGTCAAGGCTTGTATCTTTGATTTTTGCCCTTTTTGACACAATTTTGGATTCAAGACAGAATCCTCTCCTTTCATTCTTTATCAGTTGTCCTCGCGTTTCTCCTGTTCCCCTGTGCTCTGCCATTTTCCTTTCCTGCAAAATAAAAAAAAACGTAAACACATAAGACTATGCAAGGAAAGTATTTAAAAACAATGGATACAACTTGTCCATAAGACGAAGATTTTTTGATTTTTGCCAAAATTTCCATACTCCTTTCAAGATTCAGTTTTTAACACTTCTGCAAGAAATATGAAATTTCACAACTCATTGCAAAGAAAATTCCTTTTGGATAGGATTCCAAATCTTCTGTCATGAATTCCCAAAATGCTCCTCAACAATTTCAGAAGATTTCCCAAAAAATCTGCTTCCTTGAACTCCTCGAATTTTACTCCTATTCTCAATTTGCTCTTCAAATTTATGTGTTAGCCTGAATGAATGAGAGGGTATTTTATATAAATCATTCTTCAAAAAGATGCCTTTAAAGCTATAGACTAAAATTAGGCAGTTGCTTTCCTTAACTATCAAGGTTTCCATTTTTTCGCCACTTGTCGCTTTTTTGCTGTTTGATTCAAAAAGTTGCTATTTTGATGCTCTTAACTTCATGATGAAGCTAAGTATTTCTTAACCCATTTTGATTTTTTTTTTTTACTTTTATTAATTAAATATCAATTAAAAAAATCAATATTTAATTAATTTCCATATTTAGATGAAAAAAAATCAAATTTATTTACAACTTTTTCTCCACTTTTATTTTTTGGATTATTATTAAAAAAAAATCAAATTAAATATTAGTTTTACCAATATTTAATTTTAATGTAAATCCAAAAAAAAAACCTTTTGAAGGAAAATCATTTTTTTGCTTTTTTTCCTCTGAACTTGGCTTTTCA
This sequence comes from Cupressus sempervirens, assembly GCA_028749045.1. Lineage (NCBI taxonomy): Eukaryota > Viridiplantae > Streptophyta > Pinopsida > Cupressales > Cupressaceae > Cupressus > Cupressus sempervirens. The sequence continues at coordinate 86,342,057 of CM053786.1, read as the reverse complement.
CTTCATTAGGAATTTCATTCCTTTGCCTTAAATTTCATATCTTTCTCAAAATTTTCAAATATTCTCGCTTTTCACGATTTTTTAACAAATTCTTGTGCTCCAATCAATTTACGAGAGCGGGCCTTTTCCAAAATGGAGGATTTTTCCTTTGCATAATATTTCCTTCACTATCCAAAAATTGCGCTCCACGCTTTACAAAGTTGAGGTTTTATCGGAATGAAGAATTTTTCCTTTGCATAATATTTCCTTCATTATCCAAAAATTTGCTCCACAATTTCCCAAACTTTGCCTTCTCAGGATTTTCTTTTCATATCACTGAATGAGGCTCTACCACAACTATAGCGTTAACTGTGTCGAGTTGTCCATTCACATGCGTATTTGCACAAGGAATCTGCTGCTCATTTGTTTCCTCTGCATTCTTCTTCCTAATTAGACTAGACAGACCACAACCCTCCTTTAAATGCATAGTACAAAGTTTTCATGCCATTTCCGTCTCGAGCAGCCACCGAAGCATCGCAGTCAAGAAGCAGCTTGTATGCAACCATATCTCCTTTCTCTGAAACTGCGTGAAGCGCAGTCTTCCCTTTCTCATCCGCAACATTGACAAACTCATTTACTCTTCCCTTATCACATTTATCTAGCAATGCTTTTGTAATCTCTGTCCCTACTGCTTTATCAATCTCGCTTTCAAATACATGGTTCAGGGCTGTCTTCCCTTCTCCATCTTTAGCAATCACTGAAGCACCTTTTTAAACAAGCAAGTTAAACATACATGCATTTCCGTTCCTTGAAGCATAGTCTGACGAGGACGACAAAACATCTGAGAGCCCAATAGAGTCATGCTCCGTGATTTATGGAAAGCGGGCTTTTTGAAGAATGAAGGATTTCATCCTTCCTCAAACATTCCATGGAAAATCAAATCTGCACTCCTGAATTTGCGGGGTCGAGCCTTTTATGAAATGAAGGATTTTATCCTTTTCCCTCACTGATTGAAAACTGTGCTCTACGCTTTTATGGGAAGCGAAATTTTGAAGGAATGAAGAAATTTGTCTTTCCCGTGACTCCTTCAGACTTGCGCTCCAGAATTTTAAAGAGCGGGCTTTTCTGAACTAGTGGATTTTTCTTCTTTTCAAAATATTTCGCGACTCCTTCAGACTTGTGCTCCGCAGAAAAAGGAAACAGCTAGGCCAAAAAAAAGAAGAAGAAGAAAGGGTGGTCCCGGGCTTGGGCGTGTAGTGACCAGTGGTCACAACAAATGACACCTCCTATTATGGAAGATCTAAGCATAAGTAAGCTGCATTTGCGAATATCTTCTCATCTACGACGACTGTTCAACCTGCGAAACAATATGAGGGAGATTTGTTCAAGCCCCTGCCTAAGCGTGTTGCTACTTAAGGCACCGATGGGGGAGATTTATTCAAAATTTTCTCAGGAAAGGTGGTTTTTCAACCCGCCAAACCCTTCTTTGCTAACCCACAATTTCGTTTACAATCAAGACTGACTGATCAAACTAAGCGATCATATGAATATAGTCAACGCAATTCCTCTGAACATTATAAATCATGCATGCTACTTGGTTTTGAAAAGGGTGAGTCTTCGGCACAAGGTGCAAGGAAGGGCTTGCGTAATAAAAAATTAAATCAGCAGTTTAGATGGGAAGAGATTTTGAATAGCGATCCGAAGGGTTTCAATCCAAATCCGCAGCGTTGGAAGGGTCCTCAAAAAATGACAGCGTTTTGATATTAGTTATGGAACTTCGCCTGCAACTCCAAAATGCAACAATGGAGAAGCTCTCTGCACCTTCCCACAGACGTCCCAAGAAAATCAGTTTAAACAGGGGAAATCAACAGGAGGAGCTCCCCTCAATCCAAAACTAAATGTTAGGGTAAACCCAGCACAGTATAATCTTCAATGCAGGCAGATTCATAAGCCAATCGTCCAGCTATCAAACTCCCAAGCTCAAAATGTACATGCGACAAAGGATAAGGGCCTTGAAATCTTCTTTGCAAAGCATCTGATTAGCAAACATGTTCATGGCCTTGGCCAATGTACCCCGACTGGTAAGTTTGCAAATCCGAACCTTGCATTTAATGATATTCTTTTGTGGGCTAAGAAAAACTCTTCGGGGTTGAGAGAAATTTTTCTTATGGACTCAAATGCCAAATTTTTTACTGCCAGATTTGATTCTAAAGCACATAGAGATAATGTTCACAAGGAGAAAGGGTGGTTCTGCAAGGGGTCTGGTCTTTTTACTGTTAACTGGCGCCCCAATTTCAAGCCAGATGCAACTATTTGCCAATTTTTTCCACTATGGGTTGCTCTGCCCTCTTTGCCACTTGAATATAGGGACCCAGAATTAGTGGAGATCATTGCTAACCAGTTAGGTATTTTTATCAAGCATGATTTGATTCCATGCGAACTTCCCCATCTAGAAGTCAGAGTTTGTATTCTGGTGTCACAATCCAAAAATTTACCCACAGAGATTCTGCTCAAATCAAAATGGAGTCCGTGGATGCAGAAGATTATAGTTCAAGAAGATGGTGTAGTTCATAAGTTTCAAAACATGTTAGGGCATTTTGCAACACAGTGCAGATCTCAACAATGTGATCCAGTAATGTCTGGAAGTTTGTCAGGACCACATTTCTAATGCAAATAAGTGCTCTTCTTGGCTTGTCACCATCCCTAACAAATCTACCCCTGTTCCAGAAGCGCTGGGAAAG